>JAQQRF010000401.1:0-52524 GCA_030523145.1 Trissolcus brochymenae
ACCCTGAAGTTGCATCCGCGGCCAATTCACGCGTAATGAGTTTATTTTTTGACAGGCCGGTTTGAATACATTCGAAATTCGACGGGTCGCAAAAATTTGGCATTTAACATGTAGGATCGTTAGGAAAATTGGGAATCGAAACGAAAATTCCAAAATGTGATGGGGGAAAGCGCGCGTAACGCGCTCGACATTACTAGTTATTAAAAAACTCCTTGTTATTAAACCGGTTTTGTAAAAAAACTAGGTATTCATATCACCAGAAAGTATTAAATTCGATTTTTAAAACGGGCTTAACACAATCCTTAGACTGGCTTAAAGAAGTAGTTATTTAGACTGACCATTGAAAAAGAACATTTAGCGATCCATTTAGCACCATACATGGCTGGACATGTGCTTCACGCTCATGACCGGCGTTTGAAATTTTAAGAAATCAATAAATAAATATGATAAAAATTGCTTATTTGTTTGCTTTCAATTTTATGTTAAAAATGAAAGCAGTCAAAGTGAAAATGTTTTGACATTCGAGTTAGACGTAGGATAAGGTTGAATGTTAAAACACTTCCAAACGTCTGACTTTATCGTTCTATTGTTAAGAAATAAATGCCACAATTATTTCTATATATTGTATAATTTTCACAAACCTGAGCTGTTACCGCGAAAATAAATTTAACATCTCGATAAAAACAGAACGTCTTCAGCAACCACATTCCCCATATTCGCATTCCAATTTTCCTGGACATTGATGTATGCCACAACAGCAACTGCTATTTTTGATTAAATAATTACAATTGGAAGATTTTAATGTTGTTTAACAATAATTTTTTAACTTAATGAAAAATATAAAAATACGTATAAATAATACGTTACGCAAAAGCACAGCGCTTGTTTCAAAAATACTTATAATAGAAATATAGATCATACTATGTTAGCCGACAATCCACTGAAGTGTAAATTGTAATATGACGTTGCACGTTTTTTTATTTCTACAATAAAATGTATAACAAAATATAAATACAAGTTTACATTATTAATTTATTATTACTGCAATAAAAGACATTTTTTTTTCACATAATTTTTTCTCTTATTTATTATCTGTGAAATTGAAACTTTAAAATGTATTACAGAAATGATATGCATACTCATCATTTTTTAATGAAGTAAGTTTTATTAAATAGAGTCAGTTTTTACATATTACACGAATGCGAGGGGGTGTGAAATGTGTTTTGAAAAAATTAGCTACTTGAAATAAAATAGAGTTTATTTTAAAAAAGTACAATCATATTTGCAATTGCAAAAAGGCATATACTTTTTTTCGAAATGTTTTTCCTCCAAGATCGGACATTTGTTCTTCTGAAAACAATTTCAATTATTTTTGGTATTTGGCCTTATACACCTTTATTCTATGCCCGAATCAGTCAATGTGTGATAATTTATCATTATATTGTTGAACGTACTATAATTCAGGTAAAATGTAAATTAATCTTTTATACTTGTGTCTTTCATCCACAACTCAAAGGTAGAGCTCACCCTGAAGTTGGGCTCACTCGCGCCATCATAAATAAGCGCACATCAATAATGTTGATTGTCAGAATCGATCAGTAGCGCTGAAATTGCAATCAGTCAATTAATTAATTCGATTTTCCATTATTTGACAAATTCTTAATAAATAATGTCGTGTATTTAATGAAAAACAGAATGGCACTAGAGCGGGTTGGTCAATTGGTTATCACCGAGATCATTCGATGATTTTATCTACTCCTTAAATTAGAAAGAATTTTTGATTTTGCATTGTTCAATCAGGATGCAATTGAAATAAGCAATATGTAATATGTATCGTTTAATAGGTTTTTTAATAACGAAAGTATTGGTTATCATAACATCATTTATTTCTTGATTATGACGATTGAAAATAACCATCAAACTAAAATTTGAATTCTTTTTTTTAATTTGCATATTTTTTACAAAATGTTTTTCTACGAATTTGTAAAAGATGTTTCTAGGTGTAATATTGGTCAATTTGTCATTATTGAGATGATCATTCGATGATTTTATTTACTCCGTTTATTCAGAAAAAAATTGGATTTCGTAGTGTTCAATTAGGATGCAATTGAAATAAATAATATGTATTATGTATCGTTAGATAGGTTTTTGAATCAGAAATTTATTCGTCATCATAACATCATTAAATTCATAGTGATGGCGGTTAAAAATTACTATCAAGTTAAAATGTTTTTTCTCGAATGTGAGAGTAAAATTAGTAAATCAGTAAAATTTATGGTAATTTTATGACCTTTGATGATTAAAATTGATTATAACAAATAACTTTGCAACTTAAAGTACATCAATATCGAGAACTTTCTCGATATATTTTTGTTTTGAAAGAAATCTCCATGTAGAATCCGTACGTTCGATTGCATATTAAAAAAAAATTTATTCATGATTTTCTACGTATTCAAGTATATTATTGATAAATTGGTCATTTTCGATAGTATGATCTGATTCATTAATTTCATTAAATTTCATTCATAATTTCTATAATTGTGAAACGAGATGTATGTGTAAAAATGTATATATGAGTAAAAATAAATAGTGAGTAAATGTGAGTAAATAAAATTTTTGTCCGGTCATCATTGTCTTTTTGATTTGATGATATAGTCGACAACAAATTATTAATTATAATTTTTATTCATCAATAAGTGTTTATTATTGTAAAATAATGATTTAAGGCAATAAATGAGGGTCGGCGTTTACGAAAAACGCGATAAGGCCCTTTGCAAAATATAATGTTTAAAATATTAAAAAAAATACATCCAACGATTCTTTGCAATTATATAAATCGTTGGATATATTTTGTTTAACATTTTAATCATTATATTTTTCAAAGGACTTTATCGCGTTTTTCGTAAACACCTACCCTCATTTATCGCCTTAATTTATTTGATTTAAATATTACTACAAAAATAATATTCGTATAAATTAAATGTTTACAGCAGAATTAATTCGTTTTTAATTTTATTTTAATTGTCCCATATACTGTCGATTCGTTTGATTAATTTTTTTTATTATTTATTTGATTTTTTGATTTTACGTTAACTAGTTAATTGGTTTACGGGGTTGGCGTGCGTATAACGCGCAGGAAGTTCAGCGAACATAGTTAGCGAAAAATATTTGCCGGCCAAATTCCATTCTGGACAACATCATATACATACATAAAGAACTGATCTAAACAAATCTACACAACACAATGTAACTATCAACAATGTCGAACAGTGTTAAACAATGGTGAACGTTGCTAAACAATGTAGCACAATGTTAAACATTGTGCACAATATAATAAACAATGCAATTTGTCAGAGAATAATGCAAAATAGTTATATACCTATTGAAACTATGTAAAACAATTATAAACAATCTGAAACATTGTGCAACAATGTTGAACAACGATAACTAATATATAACATTATATATTAGTAACATATATATAAATATATATATAAATAATAGATAACATATATATAAATTATATGTTATTTTGATTCTATAAAATTCACTAAGAATAAGAAATAAATTGGATAATTATGAAGTGGTTAGGAAAAAGTCTGGTAGAAAAAGAAAATTTCACGTTTCCAAACGTATATTATTGAAAATTTTACGATTTTAGTCGTAAAAAAAATTCATTATGTGAAAAGAATTAGTAATATAATTTTCAAATATTTCCCTCACGGACGAAAATATGTAATAAATATTATATCTATTGCCTTTTTTTATAAATTTTTTGTATAAAAAATATAGTTTATTTAATATTTCCTTAATTTATATAACGAACTAAATATTAACTAACTAAATAACTATAACTATAACTAAATATTATTCTTATTGCCAGAAATATATTTTATGTAGAAAAAAATATATTTTATTCATATATTTAAAAGATGTCTTCGTCCGTAAGGGTTTCCTTGTTACAATCGATAATGTTTATATTTTTAAATTAATTTTAAAGTTTTTAAAATCACGACTTTTTAATAATTAGCAGTGAATAAGTAGATCAATTTCCACCTGTGTATTTTTGAATGAGAAAAATTTCGCTGTCGTCTTTCTACCGAACGACTTGATTTTAATATGTTAGGTCCAACTTCAGCGTGTCAACATTAAAAAAAAATTAAAAAAGAACAGGACACGCGCTTAATCATCTAGTACAGTACCTTAATCATCTAGTATCGTAAAATAAGAACCACAAATTATAGAGTGTTGGAGAAATATGGATACTAAACTCTCTTGTGCCACTTCAAATGTTAATTGGAAGAATGGTAGAAAGAAAAACTCATTACTTCCAAGCAAGTATGAAATATGTGTTCAATATATTCACAGCAAAACAGGTAATATATCAATTTTATTTTTATTAATTAAATTTTTTCAAACAACACGAATTTCGTTTTTTTTTTTCTAGAAAATACGTTTATACGATGAAATGTTCCAATATCAGGAAAACCATTCCGAATCTCAAAATGTTTCATTTAAGCAACGTTTTTGCCATGATTTTGGTGTTTTGTCAAAAATAGTTTTTGGTAATTTTTTTAATTTAACGATGTCATAAAATCTAGTTAAAACCTAGTAAAAACCACACAACCGAAAATTACACAGCAAAAATTAATACATGTCAGAAATCACACAAAAATATGTGATAGTATTGTTATGTGGGGGTTAAATTTTGTAGTTTATTCGAATAAATGCTGCAGAGTTGACACTGTTTGTTTTATTAAAAGGAGTACAAACCAAAAAAACCTGTCAATAAACAATTGAATTAATTTTCATTCTCAACGAATTCTAGACAATCATATATTGAGAATTTATAGATTGTTTACTATTTTAATTTGTTTGTAAAAAAATATGTTGTTTCAATTTCCTTTTTTATTTTTAAAGTTATGCATTATTTTGGCTAATGAACAACATGCCTTTTGTTACATATAATCAAACTTGCTTTGACTTGCAAAGGTATCTAATTTATAATCTTGGATTAAAGCGAAATAGTTTGATTTTGAATACACAAAAAAAGCGTCCCGCTCTCCTAAAATTTTCGAGAATATAACTAATTTTTGAACAGTGATGACTTTCAGTCGAATTGGTTAAGAATTAAAAATTGGTTATATTCTCGAAAATTTTCAAAGGGGGGAGGCACTAATTTTTGTGCAGAGCAAGTACGATAACGTTGCAGTACGATTTCTTGACACCCGCGACACAAGACCTTTTTCTTTCTTTTAAGATTTAACCTTTGCTAGAATGATTGATTTTATTTTGATATATATTGAATACCAACTGGTATCAAAAAAATATATAGTCGGGTCAGGTTAAACAATTGGTTTATGTTAGCTGTCCGTTGATCAATTACAACAGATAGAATACGTCGTGGAAATACTGCAATACCCATGGGTACCCGTGCAAACAGGGTTACATTTAGTTCAACATTTTTTTCTTATTTACATCAAACTGAATACGGAAAGTTGAACAAATGAGCCTAATAGATGGGCCGTGCATAGGAATCAAAAAATATTAATTCGAAGAAAAGAAAATATTTTTAATAAACCGTTGCCTGATATGATTATTTCGTTATTTTAAAGTTTGAGAGCTACTTTCCTTCTCCTCCCCGTATTAAACTTGTAATACTGAAAGCAACGAAACAACTATACTATATTAACTATGACATCAATTTATCGTGACATTTTTTATGTTATATTATTACGTAAGACATTTTTTTGCGATAAAATTACATGTAATATTTTTTCCGTGTGATATTTGATAATGTGATATATGTGTATGCACCCTTTTTGTAAAATTGTTCGCTACAATATTTTTAATTTTTGTTTAATTTGTCGTTTCTTTATTGTTTTTTCCTTTGCAGTTGTCGATGCAATTGCTTTATTATTTATACAAACCTTTCTTATGTCTTGCGAACTGACTGATATTCGTACTATCAGATACATTGAGCGCAGAAAAAGAAAAAACACCATGTTTGAGCAACTCCAAAAAGCTAATAAAAGAAGTCAACTTCAGATACGATTGTTTATAAAAATGCCTCGCGAGGCAGTGTATGAATCATTCAATGGACCAGGATCTTTTGGAACTTACGAAGTTGCAGATTCCATCAGAGTAATACTTCACGAAAAAAACAATCTTCTTGAATTTGCAAGAATATTTGATAGGGGCACGGAGTCTTGAAAAAACATATGACATAAACATATAAATTAAGAGTTCATGTGACAATGAAATGAGAAAAGGGGTAAGGCCTCCCTCCCTAAGCCTACCAAAAATATAACAAAAATGTCGAATTGAATTCGATTGAGCTCGATTGAATTCGAGCGTGACTATATCGACGTAAATGACGACGATATATGCATACATCTGTGTTATATTTATTTATAATTTTTCTATGAGTATATTTTATCGAACTGTTTTCATTGGTTGTTTATTAAAAAAATACATGTATATGGTGTATTTTTTTTTTTTTTTTTTAGTGTTCAACTAATCAACTACACCAAACCAAATTAAACTAAAAATAGTAATTTTATTAATACGTAAAGAATTCACATCCGATTTTAGGCATAGAATTTATTATTAACGTACAGGGGAATGAGCCTTTTTTATTAAAAATGATAAAATAATATTACTTCAAAGTTTTTATTCATCGGAAATACATGATATTCAAAATTAATGCATTTATGATTTTGAATGTACACATTATTAGAAAACAACGTGCCCTTCGCGTGCGTTATAGTTAATAAGATGGGACGCGGGCGAAGTGCGCGCTTTATTTTATATCTTATATTTTATCCATTTGTATCTATCAAAAAAAATAATAATAAATAAAACGATGTCACATGAACTTAGTCAAATGTCAAGTCCGCATCCAACTTCCAAAACTTTAATCAAATTTTTAAAGAAGGATATATGTATAGCAATCTCTTTGTATCATTAACAATTTTTTCTTATAATAATAATATTAGAAGAATTTAGGGGCATTTTTTATGTGAATTCATGTATCATACAAATCTGACAATTTGCTATTATTAAAACTATTTTCAGATTATGAATGATCTTCTAACTTACATCATTAGCTGCATTATAAATTCAATTAGCGATTTGGCGTTATACTTTCACATCATATTTGCCGAAGCATACATCGTAATTTTAAAGTCAAAATAAAATTTGTTACATTTTCTACTGAAAAAATTAAAAATTCCAAAATCAGTATATCTTTTATAATTATCTATATAGATTCGAAAGCATCAACATTATAAGCAATTGTAACAATGTGAATTACACTCAGAGTGATAAATTCGTGAAGAAATGTCGATCATTTGCGAGAGAATATCAGATGGTGAAATCGTTAGTTTATATATTCAAGTTGAACATATTAAACATTGTCGCACACTTATAAAAAATATTTGTATCACAAGGTATGTTGAGCACATACAGAGTACATATGGCAAATACATATTTTTTAACATTTTTGTGTTCTCCTTGGGTCAAGCATGCGCTACTTTTCATCACGTATGTAAAAAATTGTTTACTTAATATATAATAACCGTGCCTGAAAAATGAGTTATGGATAAGGCATGTAATGTTCAAAAGACGTTATACTACACTCGGCACAACAATTAACAGGCACCATAAAATTTGCGAAAAATAACCCATTTTTCAAACGGCCATAACTATTTCATTTTGACTTTGTTTTAACAGAATTAACAAAAACTTCAGGATTTTTCGAAGTTTTGATTTTGCGCTATAAGAAATCTCAATTACTGTGAATTGAGTCGAAGTTATGGACGAAGTCTACCTGTGCTCAAAAAATTGCTACACTGATTCAAAGTTGACGATTTTTCGGGTAGTAATTTTTTTATTGGAACAGTTTATTGCCATCTGTTGAGTGAAGATTTTGTTCAACAAAAAGGTTTTAAAGCTGAATTTCAAGCTTGAATTTAAAGAAAAATTGATTTTGGATGCAAAATGTCATAACTATGGCCATTTGGAAAAGGGTTTTTTTTTCGTAAATTTTAGAGTATCCTCTAATTGTTATGCCGAGTGTATTATCTTTTTTCTTCTTTTTTTGTATCAATTTAGATGTGGGTTGCCATAATCGTAGCTAAAATTATGAGAAAATCAAAATTAGTATTGAATTACAAGTAATTACATTAGTATACGATCAATCAAAATAAATATAAAAAACATAAGAACGATATTACCTTGCAGCATTGGCTCTACAGTTGAACATGTTCATTAGACTTATGAGTGTTGAAAAAATTTTCAATGATACAATAATGTCCCTAGTATAACATTAATCTATTAAAAAATGTTTATTGTTGTATAGCCACTGCGAAATTTTTTTTTAGTATATTGAGAAAAAGTTATTCCTAGTCAAGTGATCTACAGTTTTAGCTGAATTCAGCATGCAATTCGAATTCAGCTGATATCACTAAATTAACTCTGTAGTTTTAGCATAACATGATTTAATACTCACTTTTCAATGAAATGATTAACGGTTCGTACACTCTAAAATAATTAAATTCATTCAAAATAAACAAACTCCACACATAAACTCAAATTAAAAAATAATACAAAATAATACAAACTAAAATAATAAATAGAAAATAGTAAATATTAAAGACCGATGTGAAATTGATATTATAAAATTTGCACCGCCAAATGCTAAAACTATTGTACAGATACAGCTGTTATAATTAAAATAGAACTCAGTTATTATAATGGATTTTTAAGTATTGTTTTTCCTTATTTTTCACTCAGTGTAGTGAGATTGCGTACTGATAAGGTTTCATTTCTTTGATAAAGATATTATGCTCCAGTATTCGGAATAATTTTCCGAAACATTAGCAATACATTTGTTGTATTTACAGTGAGTCAGTCTTTAATAAATGCAAGCGAACGTTTGAAATTAGGGATGTAAGTATAATCAATTATTGTATATAAATATTTTGATAATAGATATAGTGATCGGATTCCTTGGCAGAACTCTAAGAATTTTTGGTCCCTGAACTGTCACTTCGTCAATCCCAAGTCTGCTTGAACAGAACATTGTACGTCTTCGAGTAATTAATGCCCAAGATTACTCCAGGACGTAATAAGGAGTTCCTCTGTCTTTTCCGCAACATTTAAAGATCAAAACCATACCCTCGTTCAGTTTGTTCCGACAACTACAGAAGGTACAGTGGCCCCTGACCGGAGCTAGAAACTTACTAACTTGAAAATTTCCATATTTCATTGACCCCATCGACATGCGCCAGTAAGGTGCTACTAAATGGTATGAATCTAGTTAATCCACCTTTTTATAATGCTGATGGACCTGTATAAGGTTATTTTATTTAACTAGAGAGTTCGTCAAATTTTTTTAACCCTTTGACTAATCTTGAGATGGTGGTTGATTTAGTCAAGGCAATAACAGCCGCTTGACTATCTGAGCGAATTATAATATATATTCCAATATTACGTCTACCTAAAATATTTCCCACGCATACGCCGAAGACTTCCGCCTGGAAAATAGTGTCGTACTCTCTCAGGGACTTTTACTCCTAATAACTCACTGATTTTGGAACCATCGGTGAACCAGGTCTGTCCTCGCTCATGCCACCTGCCCAGGATCCACTTATCTTTGCAACCAACCTTATGTACACATGATGGGTAGTTAATCGAAAATCAACTCCGTGTTATTGATATCTGTTTTCCAGATCATATGGTGAGAGTTGGCATCATACCTAATGATGAAAGGTAACCCAGCTCACTTGCTGTGTACTTTATAACTATACTCAATTGATCTGGGGAAACTACTCAATCCGCGTATGAAAAAAAAGTTGAGCAAACCAACAACTTCTACACTTTAGTTTTCATTGTCTTTAATGTTGATTTTGACGAAGTCACGTCCTCATTCTTAAGCTCTTGCAGTAAAACACCATCGAAACCTCAGGCGATTATGCAGGTACTTGTCTCTTTTAAGCAACCCACAAATATGTTGGAAAAGCCCAATAGCCTTCCGATTCGCCCTTATAAGACCCCAAGGTTTTTGCGTCGGTACTATTTATACACAGTCTTGAAACGATTCTATCAATGTTAAAATAAAAATGATTAATTAGATTTACAGCATTATGGAACAAACTGCACCCAGAATCACGCAAAATGTATTCGATTTTGCTTATGAAAATTGAAAATCCTTTGAGTTTATCTTTTATAAAAATATATACAATATCAGCGATTACGTTAAAAAGTGTGAGCGCATTTGACTGACAAGAAATGATCTTTTTAAATTCATATGAGTGAAAATGTCAACTTTCGTTGAAAATGACATATTTACATATACAAATTATTTGTCCTTCCATTTAAATTATATTGCTTATTTTATATTCATTAACAGATACTAAAAGGTTTCTTTTCGTATGTATCATGCATGATATCATTCAAGAATCGTTAACAAATCAAACAACATAAGGATCCACGATTATACAAAAAATTTAAATGCTTTTATATTTTTTAATAAAATAAATTACTTTTTTATATAACAATAGTGTACTACTCAACTAGTGGGAGAAGTTGGCGATTCCACGAGAGTGTAAACTTTTGTTTCAATACCTTCGTGGACTGTTGCTAAAATTTCACTCTAAGCGAGTACATTTTTTTTCTTCTTCTCAGGCTGAACAGTACGGTCGTAGCCACATCAGCATGACAACAACGTTGTCAAAAGTCACAACAACGTTGTACGACAACGTTGGAAGAATATTCGTTAGGCGTTGGCATGTGACAGTATGCCAATATCATTTGCGAACATTGTCACAACGTTGTTTTCCAACGTTGGCATTACGTCGGGAATATTCGTTGTTGCTTTCGTTTATTGAATAAAAAAAAATATTTGTAAATAAATTTACAATTTATATTTAGAATACTAAAAACAGGGACAGAATTTTACAATCAATTTTACAAATTGATTGTTCTATATGTTATAAGATCTCGTTTCACATATCATCACAACGTATATAATTCAGTTATATTTCATTGTGCTCTGTAAATTTAAAGGTTGATGTATTTTGGTAATCTCTAAAATTTTTCAACACATCTATCAGTTGTATTTTGTACAAGTTAATTCCAATTTGGAACAAATTATGATTTATAGCTATGTATGTAATGAATTCACTCATTTAATTGATACTACTTAATATTCTGACAAAATCGTAGAAGTTAAAACAACTTCGATATCCAGTCGAGTACAGTTTATTTGAAACTGTAAAATTTCAAATGTTTGAAATAAAATTAAGCGAAAAATATACTTCTGTCATGCTCACAAGAAATAATACATGAATAACAAAAAATAATTTAGTATTTTTATTTCTAAAACGGTTTTTTTTCTTACATTTATAATGCTCAAAGACACATGATCTGAATTTATAAGAACCATTTATTATTTTAATTTGGAGTGAGTTTGTGAGAAATAAATAAAACGAAGAGAAATTCCAATGATTAGTATTGCATTAAAACAACGATTTTTTTCCATTTAAAATCACTAAACCAAATTTCTATCATTGCCAAACACAAAAATTATTTAAATTTTAGAATCAAAAAATTTATCAATGCATATATCGGTCATTCAATGTTTGAGGATAGATGTGTGACTGATTTACGTTTCAGGTAATTTTGAATATATAAGGTGTCAATGAAAGATTAAAAAATTACTCTTTCTCATTGTAGTATTTTCATTTCTATTTATTACTTTTTATTTAAATGATTGAAACACGCCAGGTTTTCGTGAGATGAATTTTTATTTTTAATTAATTCAACAAAATTACAGTATCTGGTAAAATTTCTGTAAAAAGTGTATATTATATTCAAATAGTTATTACAAAGTCAAATCTTTATTTTAATAAAGTGCTACTGAAGTAGACTGCTTGAATAACACAAATTACTTCCGTTGAAGAATGTCATTCAGATCAACGCAATGTTACGAATCGCGAAAGTTCGTACCAAGTTTAAAGTCAGACATTATTCTTAACATAACATTATAATGAATGAACGGGAACAATGAGTCTTGCTCTCAGTAATTAATTCAAAATACGGATAACCCGTGAAAGCTCTCGAAATTATGCCTGAATACTATACAAATTTTTCGAGTGCATTCAACTAAAACTATTGCAGCTTCAAGTACTTGCAAGTATTCTCACTGAGACACTGCGGATAACTGTGATTTACGTTCAATTGAGTTAACCCAATCGTTTTTTAATCTCATTTTCTAATGCAACTTCCTATAACTGTTGACGATTGATATTCTATACGAAATAAAACTTTCAATTCGATCTCTTTTTTTTTTTTTTTGCTCTGAATCAAATAGATTAGTTGACGTGGAAACTGAATTGATTGGATCACACCAAATCCAAGTACGACTTTATTTGAACTTTGGAATGCAGTTAAATGAAAAGTATTCCGGTTCTCACGCGTTGCTCTGTAATGCATGCATCTTCTCTTTAAAAAAACTTTTCCTCGCTGTCTCAACAAAACTCTTGAAAATAAAAAGTAGCTTTTGACGTGAGTTAAGGATCTAATCGATATTTTCATCCCAACCGAGTAGACAAAGGCTTAGAGACAGCTATAGATCGAATCGAATTTGTGTAATTTTATTATATCCTTAATTTTTGGTTCAAATTTTATTTTTGAGCAATTTCAATCTATTCTTAATACTGATTTCATGATATGAAAACCTCATGTTCCAAAATTCTTCTCTTCTATTTGGATTTTCATAGAACGCGACATAAAAGTGTTGCGTGAAAAGTTGTAAAAGAATTTGTTCCAACCAGGATGCTTATATTAAAAGAAAGCAAATGTCATTATTGTATTATGTATTCCCTAGTACGTTTCATGAGAAGCGTATGTTATCATTATGCACGGTTGTAAAACCCAGGGTTTTTGTTTATTGGTCTCTAAAGTAGTTTTTATGACACAATAATACACACATCGATAAAAACTTGAGTGTGTTATACGTTTTGGGTCTGCGAAGCAATTCTTCGAGTTGCAAATTTGTATGCCAAATCATGAAAAATTATTAATCAAGATTTGAAAACTGATTCTTAAAAACTTAAAAGTATATTACAAACGAACAAAATCGAAATATCTTGAAATTTATTAGCAGAAAAACTATTTCTAAATTTTGAAAAAACGTTTAACGAAGGCTAGAAAAATTTGTGAGCTCAAAAAAAGTAGTTCAGAAAATTGGACAGTGATGATGTATATCTGAGAATTAATCCTGTCCTAAATTTGTGAACCTTGGTTGAATTATCGCCATCCCGGAACAATCTTTGCGAACAAAGCTTTATATCTTTTCGGAAAACGTCTACCTTCTTTCATTCGCTGTGCTATAAATGGATATTTTAAGTGCAAAAAAATTTCATTAAGAGCCAATCGAATAGTATATTCTTCTACATCATCAAACCAGATAAAGAGATACGCGGAATCATTCATGTCAACATCTATGATAAATCATCTTATAATTTCAAAAAAAAAAACCGCGCACAAGAGAAAGCGCAAAAAGTTCGATGCATTTATATTAGGGTTTTTCAATGTGGAATAATGTCGTCTAAAAGCCGTCACTTTATGTATCCGTTAGAAAAAAGAATCATGTAAAGTCACATAGAATGATAGACCAAATTTATTAGTATATTCTGACACGAAGTACATTTGTAGATTTGCGACGAGCACCTAAAGAAAGGAATTATCTGCTTTCTTTTTGTTTCACTTTTTTGCGAATCCATCAGTATAGTACACTTCATATAATTTCGTTCTACTTAGAAGCTTCTCGTTGTTCTACAGTGTGATCGATTGGCACGATTTTCATAGTTGAACTTTCAAACGAACGTTTTTATCATCTGATAATGAACATATTATTAATCAACACGTTGTTTTTTATAGTGCATCTCCTTGTTTGAAGCACCCGGTGTGATCGATCGAATTATAACCTTCATCACGCGTGATTGCGTACCCCTATAGAACATAACCGAGTGCGTTATACATATGAACTTGTTTTAATTATGTTTGACACACATTTAGTGCTCGGACGGTGAAAAAAGCTACGATGCAAAAACACGAATCGCATTTTAATTTCGCTTTTTAAATGCGAACTGCTTCGTCGTATGACAACTCGTGAAACTTTGATGAAACGATGTTTTCAATTTGAGCTGTTTGAATTAAAAAGAGATTGAAGAACAAAAATTATATACCCTCCGTCCAAATGAAATCATCATCTCTACAATTCTAACAATATTAGTGACAGAGGTGGTGCTGTGTGGTCTTATTTTTTTAAATTATTATTTAACATCAGGTATAATTAATGAACCAAGTCCAGTGATATTTGCCAGCGCCCGGATGACGCTTACAACTTGCTTAATTGGTTTCGATTCGTGGCACTGTTTATCAAGAGGCGCGGTTCTAATTGCACAGGACCCAAGGGACAAAGAAAGGGAAATTGAAATTTCGTTCGCGGCATCGCGTAAGATCTGGAATCGATCTCCCTCGACATTTCAGTTCATAGTTTCGTGCTTACAACGTGGAACGAAAATTGATTTACGTGACACGTTGTCCTTGACTTTTTAACACGACAAAACTCGGGTAACAACACGAATCATTGCGACCCCGACAAAGGGAATAAAGACGAAAATAATGTTTCTTTGCTAGCATTGTTTTTCCGCCTAACAAAAAGCACCTTCGATAGCGCACGTATTCCAAAATTTTTTCACTGCTTGTGCATTTCACTTTGTTTTTCTTTTAGTATTGTGACTTTTTTATTCTATGAAGTTCATTACGGTAAATGTGTCGAGGTTTAGCGATCATAATCCTAATCGTTTTTAATTTATAGGCATTATAACGGTCCATACAAAGTCGCAATTACGCGATGTGTATTAAAGGTTTAAATCCTCTTATCGTATTACAAGTTTTTTAACGGTCATATTTCATTGTAAGGAAAAATGTTTAATTAGGTTGTTAATTTTTTGATGACTCTGAACATCAATTTCAGGCAATTGTCCAATAATTTTGATTTATTCACTTAAATGTTAGAATTATAATTCAGGGCATTCGCTCCGCTGGTCAGATTCTTAAAATAATAAAACAACCAAACACAAACAAAGATACATAACTGAAAAAATTATGATGACCCAGAAATATGATGTATGATGTAAAAACGTTATGCCGGATTATCTCTGCGTGTTGGTTTATGTTTATTTTTTTCAGTTTAATTTCAATTTTTTCAACATACAAAAGTAACTGCGTCATATTTTTGTATAGGAGAAAAAATTTATCTCGACTTAAATTATTGTTACCGTTACCGTTTATTTTCTATATTCTTTTTCTTTCTATGATGATAATTTTCCACTGTCAAAGAAAGGACTATTCTTTAACGCTTTTAATGAACTTTCATCAGAGACTTCATCAATTTACAATTTTTTAATTGTTTATTAATTTATCATAAGTGATTAAATGAAAAATATACGTTCAACGGTATAGAAATAAATTCGAAATATCAAAAAATTTTTTACTCTTCAAAATTCAAGACATTTTATCATTTTTTGAATAAAAAAATTGCACTATTTTTCAAAGGTGAAAGAAAAATTGTGTAAATTTTATAAAACACTCGAGTTCATAGTTGTGATCCTGTGTATCATATCAGCAAAAATTCAGAAAATTTCAGTGTGAAAATCGCAAGTATAGAAGTTGGTAAAAAAAGTGCTGGAGAGAAAATTAAATTCGCGTTTACTTCGCTGCTGTTTCTTATTAAAATAAATGTAAAGTTATGTGCAATATTGCTCAGAAATTGTACACGAAATTTCGCACGAACTTACAAAATGTTACATAATTTTGTATCGTTATGTTAAAATTTTATCTCGACAGTTCGTGCTCCGGAATAAGTTTTGCGCTTGAAATATGCCCCGGTCGTTTCACTTTTCCGGTATACGTTTTCATCTTGAAAGCGCAAGAAACGAAATTAATAACCGAAAAAATAGCCGAACATTTTCAGTGAACTTGTGCAAGTAGTTTTGTTTTGTAGCGTGACAAATTTCAAGCGAAATAAAAACACGTAAACATACAAGCTGGATAAATTAATCTATTGCAACTTGAATGTAGGAAAAAAAATACTTGATTCGCTCAGACATGCAAGACAGAGCGACATTTAAGATTCTGCTCGCGAATCGACACTTTGTGTTTGCAAATTCATAAAATTAGCTTCAGTAAATTTCATAATGCATTTCAATAATGGAAAATTACACTCGAATAAAATATAAATCATTAGCTATCTTTTTTTAATATTTTCATTCTAATTTCAACTAGATAAACTTTTTGGAATTTTATCACCCTTTTGAATTAATAGTGTTGAATTAATTATTCGAACAAATTTATACTGTCAGTACAAAGTTATCAGAATTTTGCATTCGGTCACCCTCGTGCATTCTTGTTGGTCACACTCAACCTCAGAAACAGTTTCGCAAAATGTTTTGGACAACCCGGTAATGCCGTAACTCAATTTAAATTCATAACGTGTCATCTCCATGTAAAGTTTCTTTTGTAAGTAATTATATCATCAACCATACATTTGCAGTCGTTGAAATTTATCTTCGCCGTCAGGGCAAATATTTCATTGCGATGTTTCAAACACAACAGTGACGAACCATCTCGGTTTTGCATTTTCCAGTTTTTATACTTAAAAAAAAACAATAAAAAAAACGGAAAAAAATAAATGTTATTTTCCATCGTGTTGAACAACTCAAGCGCTATATTTTATCTTCAACTTTCCGTTAAAAAATTCTGAGCTCTTCTCTATTCGTCTTGCAGTCAGCAGCAGACGTTGGAAGCGAGCTGGTCCATCGTCCAACATAACAAGCCAAATTAATCTGCGTAGCGGATTACAAACGAACAAACATTCTATGCTTTGGAAAATGCCCATCAACCAGCGTGGCATACAACGATTCAAACCTGCGTTTACAGTACATTAGATAATTTATTTATCCAGCGCATCTGCATCGCTATGCGAGATGCGTTCGAATCAATACGAGCGAGCCGTCTTAGCGCGAGATGTAGCACCTCCTTATGCATAATCATGAGCTCATATGCGCTACGTGAGTCTGAAAACAGTGGCCGTGTCGGACATGCTTGAGTAAGGGCTGCAAATAATATGCCAGTGGGAGGTATCAGCGTACGAAAAGGTCGCGTTCAAACGAGGCCACGCGTAAACTTGGCACACATTTTTTCATTTCAAATCAATGCCTCGTTTTTGAAAGAGAAATGACATTGCAAAGCATGAACAGGGGTGAAAAAACATGTACACGGGAGAGAAACTGTAGTTGCTATCAAGTTTGCACCTATGTTTATTCTACTAGGCCGAGTTGCCGGTTTACTCCCTCTTATTAGTATGCGGATGTTCATAGGCTTGTGTATAGCTTGTGTTGTGTATATACCTTGAATACAATGCGGCACATTTAAGAGAATACTGCAGGACAAGTTTTATTTCGAGTCTCGCACACTGGTAGAGGGGATAAAAAATTTAGTTGTTTATCTGGAGAATGAGAACTGAATTCCAACCAAAAAGTCAGCATTGCAACGACTCGATTAGAGGCAATGCATTTTTACAACCACGGATACTCATTTTTGCAGGGAGAAGAAACAGATTATAATAAATGCGAGGAAAAAGCTAACGTCATTTTACAAATAAAAATAATAAAGGAGCAACATGCGCTGCCGTTGTAACTTTTAATACCGCGACAAATTTCATATTGTAATTATTATGCCGGACAAACGTTCCGAGAATCGAGATGGACGCAATGACTATTTCGCCGACCAAATTTCATCCATCGGCATGTCGCTGCGACCAAGCGGCAGTGCTTCTTCCGGTGAGTTCACATAAATTTTCACCTTTTTTATTTCGTTTCTTACACCTTGTTCACGTGGATTACAAGTTGATTTATCTCGTTTTTTTACTTTTCCATCTAGAATACTTTTTATGCCATACAAATGTTTATAACCATTTGACGGATGTTAAATTTTTAGTTTCCTCCTTCTGTATTTATAGCAAAAAAATTGCAATTGAAAAACAGAATGTTGAAAAACTATTATTTCCAAGACACAACACTAGCGTCTCTCGTGAATCAATAAAGTGTAAATTCATTCACGTCTTGAATGTCAAGATTCGGAAAAGCATAATTTAAATAAATTATAATGTTGGTAGCGGTGAATAATTCATCAGCACTGAAATAGACATAAGTTACTTGTTCGCAACGAAGGAAACATATGATTGCGCATACCGGATTATATTTTCAACCGAGGAGGAAGTAGTATAACTTCATTTTTTACGCGGCGTTTAATTTCACATGTTCGATTTTGCGTCCATCATGTAATTTTCCATCGGCTCATCAAACCCGCAATCTTTTTTTGGAGCAGCTTTTTGATCACGCACGTAATATATTTATTAAATACTTTTCGTTTCACTTAGAAAATCACTCACAATCACTCAGAAAAAAATAGTGACTCTAATTAGAAAATTTTACTTCGTTTTTTGGTCAACACATATTGAAAATTTAATTTTAATCCTTCTAAATTTGTAATTTAAACTTAATTATTTGAATTTATATTTTTATAAATTTATTGTATTTAAGAAACGCAAAATCAATGAAAAAATTGTCTTCCTTCGTTTATGAATGAAAAGTTTTGTACAATAATAAGTCGTTCAACAAGACAAATTCTTTTGTTTTGTCAATTTCTTCAACTTGGAACGCCTGGATTTAATTAATTCGGCATTATTATTGAAAACATTTTTGGTGATTTTGCACGTCACGAAATTGTGATAAGACATTTACATGGTTCGATATTATCTTACGTTTTTAAGCATCAAATTGTCGTCAACATTTCTTATTTTTTAGAATTCAAATCTATTTTCATTAACTAGATTTGTAGTCTGTTGAACTAGAAATAACTGTAGTTAACCAAAAAACGAACTAGTAAATATAGTTAATTTGAAAATAGTTGTGTTAACTTGAATTATATTTTTTCTAATTATATTTATAATTATTACAACTATAAAAGCTTTAACTATATCAAAATAGTTACATTAACCAGCCGATTTTTCTTGAATGAAATTTTATTACTTTTTTTTCCACGAAATATGTTACGACTTTTTATAATGAAATTTTTATTAATTCAGCGGTTTGCAGGCTATGTTGGAATCAACATTCCAAGCCAGCCGCCTGACATTAAAAGAATCGAAGAAATTAGGTTAACAAATTATGTTTTGTATATTTATTGGTACAGAAATTTGCATTCAACCGTATTATATACTTTGATAAGTCAGAATTAGTCCTAAAATTGACAAAATGTCAGCAGAATTCGTAAACAGTGTGCTCAGTCGACCATTATGTGACGGTTATAACGGTTGAATGTATTTTCGATGCATCGTCAATTGTATTGCCTATGTTTTGTATCGATTGCACCGATAAATTGTCCACCGATGAATTACACCAGTCATACGCACATGACTCGAATGTTTGTCTTACAAATGGACGATTTTGTTTTTCTATTTGCAGATGGAATTAAATGGGATTATATTTTTTAAGAAAAAAGAAATGTTCCGTAGCAAATTTATGATACTCATTGAAGAAACGATATCTGATTCAACATTTTTTCAAATAAATTCATAAATATTTCTGGAATAGAATTAAAATAGATGAATATTTCTTGCTGTACTTTGCTAAAATTGCTTGCTAACTGTCTTTCTTATTTTTTTTCATTACTTTTTTTCGGAACTGAATTTCGTCATTCAAATTGACATATCATCTGTCTAAAGATATCTCGTACCAATTAAATAAACGGAGGCAATGTTACAATGCAGGTTTATTCAGTTACAGTTGAGGATGCGTTCATACAAATTGAGTTGTATTGTGATGCGAACTACTTCCTGAGTGCCGACAATAAGTATCTGACTGCTTCGCCATTGGTGACAGGTATCTTAGCAGATCGCTTGATGCAATGCGCCACGACGTTTCTCTCGTTGACACATTCAGCGGAAATTATCGGATACGAGTCGGACGTTGTCAAAGCCAATTGCAATTGGTTGTACAAATTCAGCAAAACGCACTCCTTCATCAACAATTCAGATTCTTGAATTGCGTTGTCGTTATAGGCGCACTGCCAAAGAATCCCATCCAGAGTGCTCTCTCGCTTATCCAACTCGGTCTTGTAATTGATTCCGCGATCTACGAACCAACGGGTTATCTGAAATAAATCATTATTGTCATTCAATCGTCCTTTTTTTGGAATGGCAATATAAAATTGTGTGGTAATTTGGCTCTTAATTTAATATATTACATTCAAAATACAGTTATCTATTATATTTACAAACTATAGTTTTTAACTAGAGTTACTTAAAGTAATTTTGGATAAAATGAATCTTCAATTTTTAAATTAGAAAATATAAAAATATTATTTTTTAGTTAGTATTTGTTTAATAATGAATTTATATTTCTGGTAATTTACGTAGAGGCAAAAAAATTGATACTTATAAAAAAGCGTGATCAAAAGCAAGCGAGTGAAAAATGTTGGAACAAAAATGACAGAATGGAGATAATGCAAGTAGAAGAGCCAAATGATTTTGAGATCGAAAAAAAAGCTAATGAAATAAGAGCCAATTGACCTTATTCTTTTTACACATAATAAAATTGTACGCTTCAGAGAATTTGACATTATAGCTACGCTTGTATCATACTCTAATAACGTTTATAGGTATACAAAAATAAATTCTTGTTTTTATGGCATTTTTACAAATCAGAAACTTTGAATTATCCAAACATGATTATCTCGGTCGTAAATATCTTGTTGCATAAAATCTTGACATACTTTGGTACTTACAATATACATATAGATCTTACAATCATTTTCAAAAATGTTCAAATATTTCTAAATTCGAATAAAATACTTTTTAGAAATGAAATAAAACCTAAATAAAAATGTTGAACTTTCGCGTAGTCTTAATTTCGTAAGATTTGTCTTAGGTCTGAGTGAAATGAAGTAGGATATCGATTTTTGTGAGACGAAAATATCGTCTGGCGGTTTTCTTGAATGGGCCAGCGACGCTGTTACCTTGGCGCGACATTGGAGCGTTAGACGGTTGCCCTCGATTCGGATTTTGGCAAGACTTCGCATGGACTCAAGATCCTTCGGCTGCAAACACTCGAGTTTGTTTTCATTGAGATTTAATCTTTGCAAAAGGCCTAGTTTGGCGTAAACCGTAGGCTCGATTGTACGAATTGCATTAAACGACAGATCAAGCTGCTCTAGAGACAACAATCCATCAAACCAGGCTGGATTCACTTCCGTTATATTGTTGTTTGGTAGGCTAAGTTTCTTTAGGTAGGCCAGCCCTGCGAACGCTTTTGAATCGATGTCGCGGATACCGCAGTTGTTAAGATTAATCGATGACAGAGTTTTGCTCTGCGCGGAAAACGCGTTTGCGGCCACCCGGCCTATTTTTGAAGTCGTTATTACGATCGCTGCGATCGTAATCCCTCTTTTTTCCAGGGCATTGGCTATTGTTGCATTTGAACATTTCACCCAATCCTGCGAGCCTGTGAAAAACAAAATATCACTAAATGGAACAGTTATTCTATGTAGATGGAAAATGCTTTTATTTTTTAATTCTGTGAATATATATTTATGATGAAATTCTGTTGGTTGTTTGGAAGCGACATGTCCAAGTTCAATTTCAACTTGCTTATCTGTGACGAGTATCTCTTAAAAAATTGTTATTATCAATCGTGTTTCCACTTTGCACTTAATGCAAATGACTTTGGCCGCACTTAGAAGTAAGCCACTTGAAAGCGTTTACGGCGATAGTACTCGTCAAGTTGAAATTTCAGAGGTGCTGTAAAAATAATTATCACGGTCATAACAGTTGTTATTGATAATATCGTAACAACTGCGTTGGAACTTGTATTCATTGCCCAGTGGATTTATTTATTTTTTTAAATTTATTTTAAATCCATGTCCATTTTCATGTCGTAACAAATTTTTTTTTGTCAATTGATATCTCGAGTTGAGTTTTGTTTGCGTATAGATAATGTCGTTTCATTGATCGCTTATTGATAATACAAATGGCAAATGTGGTCGCGATTCTGTCATCGTCTGTTTGCTCGTCGCATTTGTTCCTAGCCAAAGTTAAAAGTTGGAGTTGAAAACTTGGACGAACAATTTCGTGAGTTGAGGACACTTTTGATTGGTGAAAAACTTTATATTTTTCTACTGCTCGTTTTTTCTTTTGACAAACTTTAATTTCGTGTACTTTTGCTATGAACAGATTTTGAAAATTCAATTTTAGCAAAGTATAAATTGAAATCAAACCATGAATAACTTGTTTTAAGTTGTTCGAGTAAAACATTTTTTTATTCATTAAAAATGAATAATCATACAATACCACCAACAACAAAAATTGAAAATTAGTTTTTAGATTTTGATCATTTGTCTATAAATAAAGTATTCAGATTAAAAAAATATACATATATTGTATTTTAATTCCAATTGTTGTAACAATTCGTTTATAATTGTAAATGCTAAAATGTTTTATTCAAGTTTTCGAAAAATTCAATGGCACTAGATAATTACTCTTTGATAAAGACAAACATGCAAGATCACAATTAAACGTGTAAGCAGCTGATCCTTCGCGAGACCGAGCAAAATCAGTAATTTATATATAGAAATACTTGTCATGAAATACTCCAGCATAATTCTAGTTGAGAACAGTTTATATTTTATCGCAAATAATATTCAACGATAATGATTTTAGCTGTTAGCATTGAGATTGGTTAAACTTTGGATTGTGTTTCTTACCGTTCTCATATTTGCTCACTTTACATGTCCCATTTGCATCGTTGATACAACCAAAAACACAAATTAGAACGAAAACATATGCAAAAGAAATATCCATGACGACTGCTTGAATACTATGAAGCTGAGTTTGAATCAAACTAGCCGTACAAAAACGATAGGTTCTAATCAGAATTTAACTTCCTTTGTCATTGCGATAGAGTGACGGTGACACTTCCTCTTTTTTCAATGAAAAATGTATTTCCATATGTTAACAATTATATCATTATTCAAAAATTACAAATTAATTTTGTTATTTCCGGAATTTGTATATTCGTACAACTTTTTGGAATTTAAAAAAAATGAAATTTGGTTTTGTTTCTGTAAAAACAAAACTGAAAACTAATTAACAATGAAAAGTTGGGCACAGTTCATCGAAATGTTAATGTTATGCTGTGAAATATTTTTGCGGCTGATTTCTTTGTTTTTGCATGTTCACAGGCATCTCGAGCCTTGCAAGCTGCGGTGATGTCGATGCACTGCCTCAACTGCCACCGCAAGACGAGGAGCGATTGCAACACGCTGCACGCGAGTTGCAACAGAGACTGGTCTTGAGACAGTGGTTAGCAGACCATGGACTTCACAGTCACTATCAGAGGTAAGATACAAATTGAACTCATCCTTTAGCAAAACTGACGACATAATGAAAGTGATAAATAAAGTTACAGAAATATCTTATTTCGCAGTGGAAATCAAATTTATTATACTGAAATTACCACAATTTAGAACAATTCAAGTACAATTGAACATGTTAAAAAATTAATCTATAATTAATGAAGTCGAGTCATTTTTGTTAATCGTGAATTAATTTTGTGATATAACTTTGAATAAAATGACAATATGAGTTTTACGTTTCTATAAATTTATGATATAATAATAAAATTGTTCATATAAACTGTAGTTAATAATAAATTACCTGCACTTATTTTCTCATCAACTGTGTCATGAAATGTTATAATTTATTGGTCAGAACGCATGAACAAAGTAATAAACAGTGTGAATATTACCGGCAATAAATTTTGAATTCAATTAAAAAATATATTTCCCGAGCTGATCGTTTGAAATCGTATCTCTAATTGAAACGAAGTTACTTTCAAAGTTGCGTTTTTAATTTAATCATCGTGCCAGTCATGTCCAATATCATTTCTGGATTCTTTATTGTCACCAATCCTGTCAAATACCAAATATCCATTTGTTTTCATTGTTCTTATAATTTGACGGATTCCAAAATGCAATTAAAATGTTTTATTAACAATAAAATAATGATATCAGATAAAAATTATTGTAAACATTAAATAAATGTTAAAATGTGGTATAAACTTTGTTTAAAGACTGACGCAGTTAGGAGTCGCATCTCTTGAAGATGTTTACTGGGTAGAAGATTATGTCGTATCCTCGGCTCTGGGCAAAGATTTGCCAAAGTGGATTCAAGAACGGCACACTTTACCCACGTCTAAGGAAGATTTGGAGGCCTTGAAAGCAGATCTCTGGAGCTCCGTAGTAAAGAATAGTCAACACCAGGACGCATGGACGTGGGGTAATTTTTCACCCTTCATTTTTTACTTTCTACTTTACTCTGCTCGTACAAAGTTGGACAACTCTTTTGACCTGTTTTTTTTTTTTTTTTTTTTTTTTTTTTTTTTTTTTTTTTTTTTTTTTTTTTTTTCAAATAAGCTACAGTTTTCTGAATCGCCGAGAGAAACCAACTTTGTTTCACCTATCCGATGTGAACGAATATCATTGTTATGACTACGAGCTCGTTGTGCATTCATTTATGTAAAGAACTGCATTTGCATGTATAAGCAGTCCAAAATTTAAAATGAAATATTATCATTCAATAATTTTGCAGGAAAACAGGTATCTATCTTACTTTAATATGTAAAAATGAAAACACTTTTATTTGTTTGTTTGTAATAGTATTATGAAAAGTAAAACATAATCTTTCATCTCATCGGTAAATTAGCGTATGAATATTAAATTAAAAACTTTTTAATCAAGTGTCAATATTTGATTTACGGTATAATTTATGATGATTATCTTATGTTTGATACAATGATGCGATCGTAAAGTTTGTATAAAATTTTTTCCTGATAAATAAATTCTCGCGTACTTTATCAATGCTTTTATCATGTGTCAATTTATATTTATTGACACTGTGACGTTTCATACCAGTTTTCAGAATGAAAAATTATTATATCCCGCAAAATTCTGAAGTATTTATTTAAAAAGTCCCTGCACAAAATAGGTGAAATTCTCAGAGAATAACTTTTAATTAAAATGAATCATTCTGTAGACATTCCATTTCAAAATGTTTGATTAAAAATAATAAAACGTTCCTAGTTGTGGGTCATTATTTGTACCTTTGAATCACTTTTATTTGCTAGGATATATCATAAAATACTTCATATTAATATTTATACCTGTTATATTTTTACTATTTAATCAACAAGAAAGATAAATTCGATTAGATGAATTTCATAACGGGTATTGTTGAGCTTAAGATTGTGATTATTATTATCTGTGCAGGTGGTATGCTGGTAGTATCAGTGTCAGTTGCGGGGTTGGTTACCCTTGCGGCTATGACACAACCCGCTCTAGCACCAGAAGCGAAGCACTCGCTATTGCAGTATGTCACAGGGAAGTATCTTTTGCCGAGTAACTGTCGTGTGCACTTTGAATGGGAAGAGCCTCAACTTGTCGGAGAAACAATGACTTTTACAGTTAAGGTGCTTATTTGAATTTTTCTTCTCTCTGTTCTTTCGACTGCATGTAATAACTTTTAACTTTTTTTTATCATAATTTTAAATTTCTTACCTTAACGGCGTTAACAAAATTAAAAAAGAAATCCGTAATAAAATGTAAAATATATCGCAAATTTGAGACAATGTTATGTCTGAGTGGAAAAAATTTAAACAATTTATTTAAAAAATAACAGAACATTACAATTTATAAACACCAAAAATCGTATCCGTGTAGTACTTATATGATGTAATATATTGATATTACCGACAATAAGAGAACATTTTTCTGACACTTTTTGCAACTTCTTTTCATCATATTCAACAATTCGCAATTTAACAAAGCGACATTCGATTCTTTCGACGTAACGCTTTTATCTGTACAACGAAACACTTTGACTGAAAGCAAGAAAAAAACTTCTGAGTTCAATTGAAACGGGTGGAGTGCATGCAAGCGATTCGTTTGTAACACATAAGCTATAAATAAAAGCCATAACCAGCTGCAAAAAAGAAAACATATAAAAGAAAAGAACGAAAGCAAAAAGATTGTTCAAAATTTGCGACGATTTGCATTTCAACAAGCTTATTTTAATCGTATCAAATAAACCAACACTCCGGTTTATAATGAAAAATTGCACTAAGATTTTATATAGAACGGCTTGAAATATGATAGAAATGAACTTTCAATGAAATTGAGTTAGCTAAAATACGCAGACAACGCGAATCTCGGTACAATCAATTCTTAAGGTCTCAAATATGTACATATTAAGTGCTGTTCAATCGATCTGATTGGATTATATTTCATTAATTAAAATGTTTCGATGAAATTTGGCCGAACGGTTTTGTTTGAGTGTTTGGTAACTTATTGCAAATCTGCATATGCGAATGAAAACGAGCAGGCAGTATGCAACAATAATTGCTTTTGCATATTTGGTGTTCAGTTTTATCAAAGAAATGGCCAACCGTATCCAATATGCGACAAGGATAATCTGATTGTGGAAGTGACGGAGGGAACCAGGCGCGTTGCCACACTGATCGAGTTGGGAGGTACCGACCCTCTTGCAGCCAATACTGCAGTAGTTAAATTCACGGTTCGTCATGCTGGTCAATATCGCATTGCCGTTCTCATCGGTTCATGTCATGTCCACGGCAGCCCTTTCCTCAAAACCTTCCTTCCAGGTACAACTTTTTTATTTCCATTACACTTTATTAATGCGTTTAATTTCAGCGATAAAATTTATTACAGCAGACCATAAAATCAAATCATTTAAAACAAAGCAATTTTGTTTGATAATAAAGTTGTTATGACACTTGGAGTATGGGATAATTTAACGTTTTTCATTAATTTATTTTAATTGCAGGTCCTCCTGATCCCAACAAAACCGTTTTCGTACGTCAAAGTTCCACAGTAGTTTGTACCGCTGAAGTGCCGCACTCCATGACAATAGAGCCGCGGGATGAATATGACAATCTCTGCAGTTTTGGTCCTAATGATCAGCCTACGGAAGGTTATACTGTAAATATAAACCAGGCAAGTATAGATAAAATTGTGTAACAATGTGTAATTTTATTGACAAATGAATTAAATCTTGATTGAAACCAAACAAAGAAAAGGGAATAATTTGAAGTTAAAAAACATGAGCAACCTGCAAGTAACTGCAAACGAATGTTGAGTAGTCATATAAATGAGTTGTTTGTTGAATTTAGATTGGAACTGTCCCGGAAGAGACAACGTCAGTCACGTGCAACGTACAATTGGAGTATGATTTGCCGAATCAAAGACTGCGACTGAAAGTGAGTTTTCCAAAAGGCGGTTGTTATCACGCGACTGTCAGTTTGGCCGGATTGCAGCTCCACAACGGCGACTTCGACATCATCGTGTTAGAAAGTACGTGACCGTTGAAAAAATGAAAAAATAATCCCTTGATAAAATGTAATGCCTACAGTTCAATATTTGGTTCGTGAACTGTTTTTGAATGTTTGTAGAGTAAATTTCTTTTTCTAAAGTTTTTTTTGGTCTCATTGTATTCTTACTCGCTGTAGAGCAATTCATTTGTAATATTTTTAACTTGATTTATTATCCAAATAAATGTATCAACGATAACAATAAATTTAAAATGTTTACAGCCAGTGTAAAGATAAAATTGTAAGAAAGCTCACTAATACTTAGCTCAATCGACAGGCGCGGTTGCCAGAGCAGTTCACAACAACGTAGCATCGAAGGATCCAAACATCTGCTATGCGGCAAAGTTGTTGGGAATGCAGGGAGAACGATTCGCGAAGCCGAAAAAAGTTTTCTGTTTTATTTCACCTAAACAGTTGACCATCAAAGAATATTTGCTAAAATTCATACCAAAACGTTTGGTCACTTTCAGACTATGCCCATCCACAAAGGTGTAATATTATTTATTGATTAATCATAAAATTAAATTACACTTTTAATTATATTTTTTAAAACTCTTTTTTAATTTTTATAGTTTCACTTCGAATGCTTGAACAATCAGCACGAGGGCTACGATTCGTTTACAATAGATGACGGTTGTCAGCCTCCAGTCGAATTGATATCACATTATCGTGATATCATAGCCGCAACGTTCACACTGTTCCTGCTGAGAAATATCGGCGGCAGCGAGACTTTTGCTGACAAGCAAGACTTTTTCTATCACGAAGTTCGAAAGCACCATCAGAAACACTATCACGAAAAACTCTCCATGAAAGTGCAACGTGACAAACTTCTAGAATCGGTAAGTGAATGATGACTGCTTTTGACCAATTAATTGGTCTACCTCACAATCACGTTTTTGATCAACGTGTTTCCACTCAGGTAAACGATTGATTGATCAAACATTAATTTACTTTCAGTCAATGAAGGCTACGAAAAACTTTTCAATTAGTGATTGGTGCAGGAATTTTGAAATAACTTTCCAAGGAGAGCAAGGTACATTTATTAGTCTTTCTTTTATTATATTATACAAATATATAAAAATTAACAAATAGGTCAATTGGACATGAGATTATTAAAATGGAACAATTTTGTTTTCAGGTGTAGACTGGGGTGGTGTACGTCGGGAGTGGTTTGAGTTGATATGTGCATCATTGTTCGATTCAGGGAATGGTTTATTTGCATCATTTGGTGAATCGCAGCAGGCTCTGGTGCATCCAAATAGCAAACGATCATCCCACCTGAAGCTCAAACATTACGAATTTGCGGGTCGCATTGTTGGCAAGTGCTTATACGAGTCGGCCCTTGGGGGTTCGTATCGACAGTTGGTACGCGCCAGATTCACTAGGTCATTCCTTGCACAAATCATCGGCCTCAGGGTGCACTACAAGTACTTCGAGCAGGATGATCCTGACTTATATCTCAGCAAAGTCAAATATATTCTCGACAATGACGTCGAGGAAATGGAGCTGTACTTTGTAGAAGAAGAATACGATAAGGACGGGCAGCTGATAAAGGTGCCTCTTTTTGTGCTAATATAATTTATTAACCAACAACGCAATATTTTAGACGGATTTCAGTATATGAAACTCGTTTAAAAATTTTGAAAAGTGAAATCTATTGAATGCATCGAATAGAGAATTCTAATGAACCAGCAAAAAAGTAATTTGCGTTCTGCATTGTTCACACTTTCAATATCGATTGAACTAGAAAGCGCGCGACAGAATTATCTTAAATGTAAAATAATGATTATTCGGTCTTCAGAGTGTGTTGTTATTAACGCGAAATTATCAAGTCGAGATAATTACTGATTAAAACAGTATGCAGTAATCGATGAATCAAGACTTGTGTTAACATTCGAATGTGTAATAACTCTTGTTTAATTACTAACAAAAGATTAATCGTTTTGTTTGTGTTCTTAAGAGAGATAATTACTTGAGAACTATTAATATAAGGACTATATATAATAAAAAGGAAATTTTAAATTTTAGGTAGCTGAGCTGATACCTGGAGGCAGTAAAATTCGAATAACAAACGAAACGAAACTACGCTACCTGGACGCGCTGGCGCAGCATCGGTTAGCAAGTTCCATTCGTTATGAAGTAGACCACTTTTTGCGCGGATTAAACGAACTAATTCCGGACAATCTTCTGGGAATTTTCGACGAGAACGAGCTTGAAGTAAATATCCATTGTGTCTGTTTTGATCTGAAATGCGCTATTTATAATACATAACTAAGTAAGCGGAATATCATTGCAGCTGCTTTTGTGCGGTACCGGCGAGTACAGTGTTGCGGATCTGCGCGCACACCACATCGCAAACGGCAGCTCGCCAGAATTTTTACGAGTCTTAGATTGGTTTTGGACAGCGGTGAGTAATTTTACACAGGAAGAGATGGCGAGACTACTACAGTTCACGACGGGCTGCTCACAGCTTCCACCAGGCGGCTTTCAACAGCTCAGTCCGAGATTTCAGATTACCGCTGCGCCTACTTTTGCAAATCTCCCAACCGCTCACACCTGGTAAGATAGCACTCAGACTTTCTTTTAAATAATTTGAAACGTTAATTTCCCTATTTGATAGATTTTCAATTTTGGCGCGATAAATTATTATATTCTTTTAATTACAGTTTCAATCAACTGTGTTTGCCTGACTACGAGTGTTACGATCATTTTGAGAAATCACTCCTTTTGGCAATTAGTGAGGGCACTGAAGGTTTTGGAATGATATAAACGAACAAACTACGCATCAACTTTTGTAAAAGTATTGAAGCAAATACTTTCACTTAGCAGCAGGTATGTCCAAAGATTTAGTAATATTGTTTCATTATCATTTTTTGTAGTCTATAAATTATTATCGAATCTTTGGACTATCTTGATACTCAGAATGTAAAGTATATGCTTGTGTGCATAAGACTTATAATTTCTAGTCCGAGGTAGCTTGATAATTAACAACTGAGATGTACTTAAGTGGAGACTTCGTTTGAAATGAAATTACTTAGAAATAATATAAGGTATATTATATAATATATAAAAGACAAAAACATAAAACAACGGTGTAAAAAATGCGATCAAAATGGAAACACTTTACGCTAACGTTTTACACAGCAAGCATATGCTTATGAACACATTGTTGCAATTATTTTTCATGGCTCAGACAACTCATAATTTCTACCAAAACTTTATTCCTTTCACGAAATTCAACATTTCTAGAATAAAATTATATAAATAGATACAAATGTAAAATATGTTCAGACAATACCACTATATTATTATTGAAATGAACACGAAAACCAATTAGTATATAACCTACTGCTATTTGCTTATTGTCGGTTGCTGCTCGTAACTGCAGTATCGCGAATAAATCTTTAATCGACTGACAACGGCTATAATACAACCTGTTTTTATTTTCGTCGCAGTATTATCAAAAACTGAATAGCTCTTCCCCAAGGATGAGAATGAATTCCAAGACTCGTCGGATTTTCTTGTACAAATGTTGCATTTGCAATTTGCGATATGTTTGAAAAAAAAATCAAAAGCTAAAGATTTGTTTAATAAAGACGCAACACATGCATTTATTTTCCGATTCATATTTTTTATATCAATGAAGAAAACTCGATATCTGAGAATAAACTGGTGTACAAATTATTTAGCAATAAATAAATGTTACTTGAAGTTTCCGTCGCATGTTTGGGTTGAAAATTGTAATCTGGAAACAGTGAAATTTTACACCAATGATAGAGATTGTTACGAACTCTAAGAAAACTAGACAGGTGGTACATACTATACGACGTACCATATATATAGTTGTAGAATAATACAGGTTTTGAATGATAGTCAATTACAATGCTTAGTAAATTTGTAGATGAAAAAACCTGTAATATTCTGGACATTGACATTCGTTCGATTTTTTCGATTTGTTTCATGGCAATTAATTCTAATTAGTGACTTGTCCTTTTGAGGCAAGTATATTTTGTACGTTTCATAAGTCATGTACCCTGTCACAAAGCGATCTGTGCAGACTGGGCAATGTGTGCAATGTACGAATTCTTGACTGCATATCTATGAGCGATAATTTGTATTATCTGAAGTATTTTGTTAAATAGTAAAACTTGTATATTGTTCTTCTGAAATAACAAGTGAGAAATAGAGTGTAAGGTTTCATATGTACTGACAAAAAAGGAACTTACAGAGCAAAAATGAAAAAGTTTTGTGTGCGAAAATTGAACATTGGAAATTACTGTGAATTCAGGCAATTTTGATTTTTTTCTCTTTACAAAAAAAAAAAAAAAAAACAACACACAAAAATTAGAATTGTCTGGAAATCAAACGTTCCATTATAATATTAGTTGAACTAGTTTTTATATTGTCAATAAGACTTAGACAATATCGTAACACATTCAGATCCTTAAATGTTAGCTTTATCCACTCGTGGCCTTGAATAATAAATTCGAGATCAAAATGTGCAATAAAATAAGAACTTTACAATAAGAAGTTCAAATTAAGATGTATAAGACATTTATTAGTGGTCAGGTGGTGATCAGTGGTGACTTGGAATTGTATTGAATTTCAATATTCGTGTCTAAAAACTATGCTATACATTGACATTATTCTTAAGTTTTCGTAAACAGATGATAATTTCTAATACTAATTTACAATCGTTGCCAAAATCTTCGAGTTGAATCTCAGTTGTAAATAGAAATGTCTCATTCAATTCTGAGCGTATCATGCAAAAATCTTATTATCTCATTAGCGTTGATATATTACAGTTTGATATTTTTGTGAATTATGGTTCATATTTTTTTTTCTACATTATCATAGATTATACAGTTATCTTTCTCTTAAGGTCAGTTTTTGGTGACAGGCAACCGTCTATGATTTTTCAAATTTATTTTCACTTGGTTAACGCATCAGTTGTAAATTACAGTACTTACCTAGAAGAGATTTCTTTTTCCCAGAAATCCTTGTACATTTTTGAGTTCTAAAAGTAATAATTGTGACAAATTTGAACTGTGATACTGTGTATAATTAAAATGATTGAAATATCAGTTCTTTATTTTGTTAGTTTATGTTAGTTTATTATTATGTTATCTATTTTAAAATTAGTATGATGAAGTTTTAGGTTTTGAATTAATTTTGATGAATTTATAAATCTCATATTAAAAATTATAAAACGTGCCAAGCTGTTTTGTTATTAAATGTACATTAATGCGACAACTTGTTGGATAATTATTACACTTTTTTATATAGCGATATTTAAACTGAACAAGTGAAATAATATCTGATGATAGTTATTTATAATTTTCATAAATTTTTTCAGTTTCTCTAATTCAAACTGACATAGCATTGTTATAAAGCATAACCAGGTGTCTAATTGTTACCACAGAATTACAAATAAATACAACAGAAAGTATTTATTTTAATGAATGAATGATCAGATGAATTGCAACTGAGGGTCTTTATTATATTGATACACCTGTTAATTTGCAACACCAACTTTCCTTTTGCGTACAGAAAGATGCGTAACAGCCTCGTGCGTACGCTCAACTACGTCATGAGAACTCGTTTTTCGAAACCCGGATCAACGTGACGAAAACGTGACGTCAGTGAAGGCTACAACTTTCAATAAATTTCAGTCGAATAATGAAATTACTGACGCGTCGAGATACATTTTCTCAATCGAAATGACACAGGTATTTTGATCGGGCCTTAAGTTTGTTTCATTTCGTAGTATTTTTAGTTGCATACCTTCAATTGACTGGCATATGAATGAACGATAAAAAGAAGTTAAGAGATGAGGAAAGAAGGAAAATTGATGAAAATGGGCCACGATGGGGATAAAGACGCATTCAATCATAAAACTATAGCTTTAACTAATAAACTTTCTTTACTTTCCAATATTCACATCGTACTAGCATAAGAATCGCAGATGTAAATTGTAATCGCACTGTACTCTATTGTTATCATAGATTGGAGCAAAGCTCGTCTTTCACTCAGAATAAAAGTAGATTGCGGACAATATGATGGAATGTTGCGCTTTTATAATCGTGCACACCGATGCCATTGATCACAAAACTAGGGTGTGCGAATCAAAATAATCTACCGTAAAGCACAATTATTATTAGTCCGAAAATCGCGTCTTAGTTCCTGCTCAGGGTGCTCTTATGTTCTTTCTAACGGTCCATAAATACTAAATATAACGACACAAGTAAAATAAAAAAAAAAAATGATCATTTTTGTAGAGCAAATGAAACGAATACATGGACGGTAGTTTATTTTGTATTCCGACAAGTTAACACTTTCAGAAGATATGTAAAAAATGTTATATAATTAAATAATGATAAAACTAGACATTCAGAAGTTCATTTGACGTTAGAATGATTCCTTTGTAAGCTTTTTTTTACATAAAATTTTCGAGATAAAGACGTTTCTCGGCGCTTATATCTGCTCCAGAGCCTCTATGTCTGTTTAGATGTCCCTTCTAACCTCGCCCGGCTAGCTCAGTCGGTAGAGCATGAGACTCTTAATCTCAGGGTCGTGGGTTCGAGCCCCACGTTGGGCGATAATTTTTGCTAAATTTTTGAAAATAACATTAACTTTTTGCCAAATTGAATTTGGGTATATCATGATTTTTATTTGGACCTCAAAATACATCTTGGTTGATACTATCATCCAGTTTAGTTATCGAATATATTTATAACAATAATTGATATCAATAAAAAATGCAAACTACAAAAAAGACAAAGACCTATAAATTGTTTGAGGAGTGCGCACAATATTTCCAGCCAGTTGTAAAAGACGATCGCCCCAATTACTGTAGTCAGACTGTTGTGCGATGCAACATTGTAAATCGTTTACTTTTGAGCTACAATAAAAAAGGTGGTAGGTATAGGGAGTAGGATAGTTTTTTATAATTGTAATGATATTTATATTTTCACTGTCAGGTGAATCTTACAGTGTAAGATTATATTCAGCTTCAACACGACGGAGAGCGCGATCCAGGTCAATCACTTTATTCTCAAGATTTTGTTTCTCTGTTTTGTTAACTTTTTCCGCCTGTTTGAAAGACTTTATTACGCTCTTAAGACGACACTGCTCTTCTAATGATGTTTCGTATTTCCTGCATGTTTTTTATAAAAAATGATATCAGAAAACAATTGAGGAAACAAATTTTCAACCAGTTTGAATTAAAATGATAGTTAACATCATACTTTTTTAGTTCTTTCTTTTCCTGTTCAGCTAGTGTCATCAAAGAAAATTGAGCCGCTAGTTTTAATTGTAGCTCATCAATGATACTTCGATTCTCGTCAGCTTTTGCCTGATTTTCTGTAGCTACTCTTTCACTGTTTGATATCTATGAACATATGAATATATTTACAACATATGAAACATGGACTTAATCAATGTGCATCATATTATTAATTCATATGAAAAGTTATTAACATTTCAATTTTATCTGCAATTTTAAGGATAAATAATTGAGAAAATATAGGACACAATGCACTTGTCACGAATGGTCTCTAGTTTAAAAAGTTAAATTTTGTTTTCATAAGAATAATTATTCAGTATCTGTAGATGCATTTTCTCAGATGTATAAAGATTTAAATAAAATTGATATTTTAATAATAAAGCCTAATGCAATAAGCATATTGATCTGCATTCTGTGGAAGAAGTTTTACACACGAGATTGAGTCACTGTCTAGAGACGCGTGACTCATCAGCCCCTATTTCGTACCTCAACAAAAGGTGAATCATTGCACCCTCAATTTCACTTGTTAGTTGCGGAAATCAATGTTTACCAAGTTGAAGAATACATTTCCAGTTTATACTGTTGTAAACATTTCAAAAAGAAAACAAATATGAATTTACATTTAATGCAATCAAAAATGCAGACCTTTTCGAGTAACATTTTTTTATCCTCCCTCAATTTCAACAGTTTCTCCCGGTCACGAGATATCTGAGCTTCCAACGCTTCAAGCTGATGACGAACCGTATCTAGATCATTCTGAACATTTTTTTCCGATACCAGACGGTTTTCATACATCTCTTTGATTTTTTCCACCTCTTTGTCAACTTTTTCTTTCTCCTAAAAATGTCATAAGCATCAATCCTGTTATGATTTACTTTTTATTTCATTGAAAATAAAAAAAAAACAAAACAAAAAATATATCAATGGCGATGAATGTTTTTAGCTGTTTCACACCTTTTTCAAATTTTCGTACTCTTGATTGCGTTCATCGGCTTGAATCTTTATTTGCTGTACCTCGGTTGTGAGTTTACCAACACGACTGTTTTCTGTGTCAAGGAGTCGTCGCAAGACGACAATTTGAATTTGAAAGTGATTCACTTGTTGGTTCAAGCCATCGATTATTTGATTCAGTTGGATTGTTTCTTCTTTTTTGCGCCTCCATGCATTTATCGTTAACATGTTACAAACTATCCGCCCAGCGTCGCATAATTTCCGGTCTTCTGTTTTTGTATCATTATCACAACTTGCATTGACGCAATCAAATTTCTTACTCATATTTTCGACAGAATATTTTTGAGAATTTTCGTGTAACAAAGAAACATCTGCCTGTCTATTGAATAAAATACAATATCGATTAAATACATTAACAAGGCGAATACTAAATTATACTTAACTGATAAACTTCAAACAATTTTGATTAAATAAAAAATGTTTTATTTTGTATTAATGTTAAAAAACCTTAAAAATAACAAAATAAAATATCCAACGAGAATTACCGATTGGTTTGATGTCTCTCTCGTTTTGAACTTGGTGAAAGGTCCGTCAAAGAGATGCTTTTTCTGTTCGGTGATAGAAAATTTGAAGTGCCAGAGTATTTTCTTGGCGGTCGTTTAGAAGTCGGTACTTTGAAAATATCTTTGCTCGGTGATTTTGGCATTAGACATCGAGAATGAAAACTACCTTCACGTTTGAAGGATGACGTTAACACCGGCGGTTTTGGACATTTTCTTGGCGTTGAAGTTAAACACTTCGATTTTGAATCCTCGTTACTATTTTTCAACAGAATAGTCTGATCTGCCATGTTGAGCTTGTCTAAACTTTTTCTATCTATTATTCTTCATATATGTCAAAATGATCGTTGCTTGTTTGTTTTCTTCCATTTGTTAATGAATTTAAAAACGATGAATAAACATTTTTTAGAAATAAATTTTCAAATAACAAATTTCAACATTGAGTAAGAAAATATGTTCAATTGGTTTAAATTGAAAACAGTACTTATATATAGTAATATACATACATATACAGTACCGTACATATGTATACAAAAACATATATGCAGGCACAAATGTATGTTATATATGTTATTTTGGTTGAGTGAATTTTAATTAAAAAAGGGAATTCTAAAATTAATAGTTAAAAAATTGGAATAAAAAATGTTGGTCCCAAAAGAAATTAATATTCGAAATCGAAAAAAAAGATCTAATTGGTAGAAAAGCCGGTAAGTTGCCCTCTGCAGATAAGATTAATTCACAGAGTGTGCTCGGCTGAAAAGAGAGAGGAATGATCGAAAATCGGTAGCGCGGATCGATGGGGACAATAATACAGGAGTGATTACGTGAATCATTGGTCGAAATCCGTCGCGCGTCAGTGTTGACGGAGTCGTCGTGGCCGTCCCATACGGATGCCGGGAAAAAGCCTTCTCGTGCTCCGAAAATAATATACCGTGGTTTTCGCTCCCGAGTGTACGTGCGCATTATTGTCGTGCACATTGTTCTGCGCATGATTTCTGATATTGTTCGTTATTTGAAAGACCGCACAAACAGTGTACCGACCTCACCGCAAAGTGTTGCGACGAAATCGCAAAAGTCCGTCTGATAGCAGCGCTGACATGTAAATCATCCTTCTGGTTACCAATTCGCATCAACTCCAAAAACCTGTTTGAACAATCGGACCGCGGTTTTTCCTGCACCTTCTCATCGCGTTCTCGTAATTACATATACTCAGTTTGCCGTGAGAATTAATTGTTTAATTGTTCAATTGTTTTGAATTCGAATTTGTTCAAAACAATTTTTGCCCGGCGACCGGACCAAGTTCATCGACATGAATTCTCGAACAGTGTTGGTCCATCAGAGGCAAGTATTTGTGGTGCACCAAGTGATGTTTAATTATAGCACCTTATTCTCGCACGAACTATTCGCCTCGACAAAAATAATTAATGCTATCTCTTACAACGCTCCTCTCGCAACATCTTTGAACTCGTATTTTTATCAAATCTTCCTTCGTCTCGTTTCGTCATAATACAAAATCTGAGAGAAAGAGAGAGAGAGAGAGAAAATGTGTAAAAATATTTTTTCGTTCAATGATTCAAAGTTCGCGCGATTTTTAGTGGAACTAAAATAGTTCAAATAGATGTGTCGGAGCACAATATTATTCTTTTTTTACAAGCACAAATTCTTTTTTTTTTTCTTCGCCTTTGAAATAAAGAGGGAGATATAATTAATTTGACGTGGTGAGTTTTTAAGTTCGATGATTTGACGTTGTTTGGTAAATTGTACGTAACTGATGTTGTACTATACGGAAAACAAAACTAACAAATTTACTAGCTTATCACGTGGTTCGTATCAGACGGAGTGATATAAGTGTTACACACACTGTCGTGATTAAAAAATTCACTCGACGAATTTAATTTCGTTGATAGGATTAATTAAGATTTTTTTATGTTCTAAAAATATTATTACTTGTTGAAGAATATTGAATACTCTAAAATATATTATTTCAAATGCGAATACTTTTTTGAAAAAGCAAAGTCTCATATTCAATGTTCAATTAATAATAAATTAATCAGTTCACAAATTTTGTATCGTAATTGTTTGATTGATTATTTCATTTAATTAATTCAAAATTGTTATTAAGGAAAGGGGGGTCAAACGTGGATTAAAGTGCAATGTTTTTTTTTTGTAAAGATAAGTCGTCAACAAATAAAATATCAGGTGTAAAATAATAATAAAAATATGAATGACATTTATTTAATGAAGAATGCTTAAGTTATGCAAGAATGTGTGTTATTTTTTCCTTAACACATGAATTTAGAAAAAGAACGCGAGTTAAGTGTGCACTTGTTCGGGACAAAGACAGCTATGGGGTACGCTGTCCCTTTCTTCACCTCTGTTGAGCTCGAGTGTTGAAATCAAACGACCTTGTTACGATGGTCTTCAGATCCGGCTATGTCTCAAATTATGTGAAACGACACGATTTTAGAGGCAGGAATCAAGTTTGACCGAGTTTTATGAGACGCTATCCGGCTTATTCTTTTTCTTGGGATTTTCAGCCGATTTTGACTTTACATTAAACATTACTTTTTACGTGTTTTTATCGTTTTTTAATTTATGACATTTTTTTGTTTTGTATCGGAATCCTGAAATAGATTCGGTTCTGAATTAATAATATGCAACAAACGAAAGTCAACAATTCGAACATTTTTTTTTTATTAAATTTAATTTTATTTTGCGTGAGATAATGTGATGACTACAACTTTCTTGTATACTGAAAATGACCTTTCATAAACAGATTTTAACTCTCGCCGATAAGAAAAGTCTTGAAAAAAGTTGAAATAATTGGGCAAACACGATGTATTGAATATTTTATTACAAAAAAATAATACAACTAATTATTTAAATAAATAAATAAATTGTTTCATCAAATGATGTTTTTTTTATTTTAAATACATATCCATATATTGTAAAACATTTCCATTTTGTTTTTCTCAACATTACTCAAAACCTAAATCAATTTGTATCATAAATTTAGACCCATATTTTTATATTGTATTTGTCAAATAGATTTGTTTGTTTTATGGTTGACAAAAGCTTTACGACTCAGGTGCTTAAATCATCAAGTACAATGGAAAGTAAAGTACTGTTGGCATTTTCACGTTTATAATAACAATTTGCTTTCAAGAGACAATAGATGCGCACTTGACTTATGCCTATTTCTTAGAAGTAGTTAATCTCTTCAACCCAAATGCACCCTGCGACCACTAAGCCTTTAAAAATGCAAATATTTACGGATAACTAATCGGAAATTATTCGGCGCCATTTATTGAGCTAATAGCTTCATTTATGACCACTGTATAAGAAACAATTGATTTGTAATGTGAGACGTTTTGGGTCTAGATTTTGATATATTATATATTACTATAGCGTAATTTGTTTAACAATGTTAAACATTTCTTTTATACAAATTTAAAATATTCTTTCGTAGTAGATTTATAATAAAATAATCTACATGTTTACAAAAAAAATAAAAATTATTAGGTTGATTTGTCCCTTTGAAGACAAACGATGTAACTAATATTCATTTAGGCAGACTGTTAATATTTAAAAACATACTTATTCTCGTTGAATAGAAATTTTGAAACTAATTATTATTTACTGGATTACTTTTAGACTGGAAAAGTCTTTAGAGATTTGTATTTGCGTTATCGCGGAGGTTATCAAAGATCCATCGTAGAAGAGACATAATTTTCAACTGGACGATGATTTTTATATATATCATATTAATTATGATAAGTCAAGAACCTCAATAGATTTCATTATCATAATTATTAGTATTAAATATTTTTATACAGAGAGTGTGAACTTTATAAAATATATTGATTTCTTTCGATTTCATTTTAAAAATTTGTTAACAAAATAAAAAATAGTAATGGGTACTGTCTCTAGGCTGAAAATCTCAGATTTCAAAAAAATGTTATCAAAATGGGTCTCATTTGGAGCCGCTTAAATATTTCCATGAATGGTTATAATACCTCTTTGACTCAAGATAGCTTATATTGAAACGTAAAAACAAAAATTGGTGAAAAGCAAAGGCAACAAGATAATTTGGAATATCTCAAAATTCGTTCAGGCTATGATCCCCTCTTTTCTGTTAAACGAGCCCTTTAGGCTCAAACCAAATATATTTTAGAGGTAGTCAAGTGCAAATCAGTTCCTCTTGATCTGTCACTGCTATAAGTACGACAAGAAGTGAAGTGAAAACGTTGCAATGGCCAAAGTTTTAACTTTGAATGATTGTAAATTAATTTTTGTTAATATCAAAATAAATTTGTACGTGGAAACTGTTTTAATGACACGTTATTATTCATTTTTGTAGATTTAACAATGAGTTTTAATCAGGATGAAAAATTCTCCACAATGACAACAAATATGGATTATTACGCTCCAGACATTCACATCAGTGACGTTTGTAAGTAACTTCAAAAAAACATTTTTGAAATTAATTCACACAATGGTGTAACAGACCAATTTTAACGTTTTATTTTTCCTTTTTTTATCATTTCCTTAATTGAACTTGATATATAGTTATAATTTAACTCATATTTTGAATTGAACAATATAATAAAAAGTTTGACTGTTAATATTGTAAAAATTATTATTTTATTTTAATTGTAAAAGTAAAACATAACGAATCAAAAGTCACATACAATGATCCGGGAGTTCATTCAACTTTACATTAAGCGACCAATGAAGAGGATGAGTCACTTTGTAACAAAGATATACTTATAAATAAAGTTTTCTGTAAACAGGCAAAAATACCAAGGTTGTCGTGATTGTTAATGATTTATGAATCTGAAATTCAAAACAACTACATCTTGTTCTTTTATCAAAAAACTTGAATAATTGTATTATATATATATATATATTTTTTTTTGTTTGTTTGTTATTTTTTTATGAATCTTATTCATAAAAGATTAATCATTTTCAGTGGATGTTATCAACGAGGACACAAAACAATCCATTCTACCAGTGATTCCCTCGATCCTGCCAGCTCCATATGTTGAGATTGTGGAGCAACCAGCAAGCACTGCCTTACGCTTCAGGTACATCTGTGAAGGGCGCATGGCAGGAAGCATCCCGGGAGTGAACAGTACGTCAGAAAACAAGACATATCCATCCATAATTGTGCACAACTATGTAGGCAAAGTGGCACTTGTGATTTCTTGCGTAACAAAAGATGCACCATACCGACCCCATCCGCACAAAATAACAGCGAGGGATAATTGTCGAAATGGAGTGATCTATACACACGTCAACGCAGGTGAAGTCGTGTCTCTTACCAACCTTGGCATTCAATGTGTCAAAAAGAAGGAAGTCATTGATTCTTTGAAACAAAGAGAAGAGATGAATGTAGACCCATTCAATAGTAAGTTTTAATAACAATTCTTTTTTTTTCATGCTTTTGAATTTGGTTCACATTTGTGTTTTAAAACTGAAATGCTAGTTTTGTGATATACAATTTAATGATTACTGTCTCTTTTAGCTGGTTTCAGTCACATAAATCGAGCAACGACTATAGACTTGAATGCAGTTCGTCTGGCTTTTCAAGTATTTGTGAAAAAAGACAAAAAGCCTAACCCAATTGAACCGGTGGTGTCCGAAGTCATTTATGACAAAAGTAAGTATTTAAAAAGTACATTTTATCGCTTTTTGTATTAAATAATTGTTCTTTTTCATAAAATTACTTTTTGTAATTTCAGAAGCTGTAAACGAATTAATGATCGACAAATTAAGTCACTATTCTGCCAGTGTAGCTGGAGGATTAGAGATGATACTCCTTTGTGGAAAGGTAACGAAGGATGACATTCAAGTACGGTTCTACGAAGAAGTCGATGGTCAACTGAAATGGGAAGGATTCGGCGATTTTCACTCCAATCAAGTCCACCGACAAGTGGCGATCATTTTTCGAACACCGCGATACGTAGATCAGGATATCGAGAATCCGGTTAGAGTGCTGGTTGAACTTCGAAGGCCATCCGATGGAACCACGAGCGCTCCTGTAAATTTCGAAATGACGCCATTAGGTTCAGGTAGTTCATACATCTTACGTAAATCGCTTCGCAAAAAATCAGATCTATTTTCGTTACTTGCGTCCAGTAATTTGTCTAGGGCTCCGTTTAACAGTTTCTCTCATGGTGATCTGAGAGATACTAATTGCAAAATTTCAGCTCTCAGAGCTTTGAATGAAGTGCGTAACGGTAGAGCTACGAAGCAAGAGAAAACACTTGAAAATGACAACATTAAAGCTTTGAAAACTGATCTTGATTGTCCATTGTCTGATGGTGCGAAAAATAATAATGATAACGACACTGCTGAGAAAATTTTGGTAGCTGTCAGTCCTGCTGCAAGCCTTGCTGCCAGCAATCACGAAAATGATACTTTACCTGTAACCGAAAATAGCGAAAACCTGAATGAACTCTTAACGGAGGTGGCAGAAATTTATGCAGATACGCAAGCCAAGTTAGTTAAAGAGCGAGTCGTAAATGGGAATGATAATATCGACGTTCATGATAATCAAACTTATACCAGTTTGCAGATGGCGATGAAAAATCCCTTAGAATTATTTACTGATGATAAAAATGATGAGAAACCATCTGCTCCTTCGCCACCTTTGCCTGCCAAGAGAGATGCTCTCGAAGAAAGACCTCCTTTGCCTCCTAAGAGAATCCGCAAAACTCCGTCCTTACCGGTCCTCCCAAGACCTGCTTCGGTTGTGGATGGTGCTCCAAAAAAAGCTCTCCCAAATCCTACAATTTCATCAAAACAATCAATGCATGGTTTATTTTTAAAATTGTTCAAAAAGGGGAGAAAAGATAAAGACCTTTCTGACTCGACATCCTCATCAGTCAAGGATAATGGTAGTTTGTTGGATATTTATAGAGGAGATAAAACTCCACCTTACGGCTTTGATCTAACGGAAGCGGAGAATTACGCTTTGTACACAGACATGGCTCCGCATGCAACTGTTTCAGAGTTTGATGAGATGTCATTTTATTATAGTCCTGTTGAAGGTGGAAAAATTTTTACAACTGACAGACAAACTTGATCCAGCTATGAGTTTTCAAGCGCTTTTTATGTTAATTTTTTTGAATCCTCGTGAAAAGTTGCATTTTCATAAATAAAAGTTTTTTGAGATTTAAATTATTATATATTTAATAACCTATTATATTTACTAACTATTTGTTGCTGTTGAAATATTTTTTGCAATAATTTAAAATTTGAGATATTTATTTACAAATACCAGACAATGAGCCACAGTTACTCAATATTTATGTGCATTTTTGTGTTTTCTCTTGTATTTTTACAACAGTACTTATGGGCCGATCTGTTCCTTCAAAGATATATACTTTCTGTACTGTCTTATTATCTCTTTATTGACAACCAAACTCTTCTGGTCTATGTAAAGGAATGTTCGAAATATGAACATATTTATATACAGATATTTTTACGAATATTTTATATTTGTTCATCTGTTATTAATATTTATCAATATTTTTTTTAAATTAATTGATTACATTTTTTTGAATGATTCAATCTTTTAAGAATTATCTAGATTGATATAATTATTTTACTAATTTTACAATAAAATCTTGTCATCGATACTAAAATATTATTACAATGTCTCTTCAGATTATATTGATCATGCTAGGCGTAAAAGGAGAAAATCAAATGAACATAGTTTTTTCAAACAGGAGCCAGATACTGGCAAAAGTAAGTACTTGAAAACCAAAAATTATGTTTTGCCACATTGGTGGAGGGATATAACTTTTCTATTATCATTTTCAATGATTTCATCTGGTCATCATTACTTCTTAAGAACTGATAATAATTTTAGATAAACGAATTGTTCATGTCATGTTTGATTTATACCTTGCTTTTTTGATCATGAGATAATATTTGTGATGGTTAGGCTGAATTTTTTCCAATAAAAAATTCAATATTAGTCTTTATTGAAAATTTCTATCTTCAATAAGACGTTTTGTACTCTTGTATAACTAGTGTTCAATTATTTTAAAAAAATTTTTGCTTTTCCCTCTAAAAAAAATTGTGTGACGAAAACGAAAAAAATAGTAAAATCACAGTTTATGAAAGCTTGTTTTGTAGTACTATAATTTTGTGATAATATATTGTTACATCGTTATAATAAGCAATTGTGTTGCATAAATGAGTAGTATATCTTGTTACCTGCGTAAAATATGCAATCAAATGATGTGCAATATAAGCGTGATAAAAAATATACAATATTAATTTTGTAATTGGAAATTTTATATCACATGAAATATACGAAAAATGATTGGAAAAAGGGTTTTCCGCAGTTTATTATCTACCTAAGCAAGATTATGAATTCACTTTCGTAGAATTGTCATTATATAAAAGGAAAGCCATCAGGTACGAATTTTGTGGTTTGGTATGAATTTTATTAGATTGATTGTTTGACTTATTCGCACACATCACAATATATAATTCTCGTTTTTTGTCTTTTACCTTACAGCATATGGAGTACAATTTTATTTTGATTGCTTTGCTCCTAACACAAATGCTTTGATTTGATGCATGCTTGGGTCTCAAGTAATCACTTTTTTCGCAATTTATTTTATATTATGAATTCTAATGTGACTATTTTTTTCAGAAACAGAGATGGACCTCATGCCATTAATGCCTCGATTAGACCAGCTACCTCCTAGTATGTCAACTTACAGGTATACAAAAAAAATTCGTATTAAAATTTAAATAATTTTTATTACCAACTTCAAAGGTTCACATTATTAAAAACTACTTGATTATTATTTTGTTTCAGGACCCAAATATCTCCTGCGCGAACCCCATCGCCTGAGAATTTATATAAAGCTGTACCTGAAACGATTCGTATATCACCACAACATTTCGCCAATCAATACGGTCCACAACCTTCGAACAGTGTTTACAATTCATTATGTCCACTAGGTCCTGCCGTTTTCGTACCGCCAGCGGTAAACGTTCAACCACCGAGTGAACCCGCTTTTTTCTACCAACCGAAACCAGTCAATAGTTTTCAACAGCCAACACCAGTATACCCGAATCCAGTTCAAAATGGTATCAAAATATTTATCAAAAATATACTGGCACATTTATTTTAACTAAATGTATCATAGTCTTTCAATTATTTCAAGTTTTAATATAACATCTATGTAAAAAAATTTGAATTTTTATAATAATGCAAATTCATTTGACTGTCATAATTACTCCAATTGATATTATTTGAATCAAATTATAATTCAATGAATCAGGCCATAAAGTGTTGATATTGTTTCAGTATCTTACCCCGGACCAAGTAATGTACAAAACAAAGTGGAAGATAATTACGATTTATCACAATTGGATACAGATGAGCTGGTTTTGTTTGGAACACAGTTATCAGAAAACTTGTCCAGTGGACTATCTATTACCGACGAGCCTGAAACTAATGAACAAAAGGAATCGCAACCGCCACAGCAGCACATGACGCAACAACCAGAAGAAGAGGCAAACATGACGGATAGTTTGACTCGTCTTACTCGTAACACTATTCAAGAATTATGCGCTTTGAATGAAATGTGTAGAAATACGATGGATGGATAAAATGAATGTGATCGAATATTTCAAGGAGGGTTCTTTGATTTGAATAGAATTTTTGTATTAAGTTTTTTCAATTATCTTATCGGAGCGATTCCTTGACCATTGATTCAACAATCAATAACATTGTGATCAACTTAGCAATAATCTGTTTTGTTAACCAATCGTCAGTTTTTTTTTTAATTAAATTTTGTTAAGAACTTTTTTGTTAATAGGTATATTGATTATTTGGTAATACAAATGTATTCTCAGAGAATATTTATTCAAAGAAGTGTTTTTTCATCTATTTTTTATATTAAAATGAAATGATATTATTTTTTATTAATTTTATTATTATTGAATGATAAGTTCATAAACGGATAAATGCATTGTTGAATTATTTTATTTTTAAAAATATAAATAATTGTATATTAGTACCTACTTTAATTCAAAGTTTAAACCAGAATTTACATTTTTTTATTCAATCATTGTCTATTAGATTTAAAATTCTATGCGACAAATTATACAAGAACTATGAAATTGAGATTAAAAATGTGATAATTTTCACCTGAAAAATTCTTTGATTCAGACCGAATTTATCGTTTTTGAAATTATAACAGTGTATATAGTTTGTCGTTATGCATTGTACAGAGAATGTATAAATCTATATTTAGTTGACTTGTACGTTTTCTTAATGTCATTTTACATAGATTATCAATATGAAAATTGTTATATGTAAATATCAAAAGATTTATAGTTCGATTCTAAAGTTTGAATTAATCATGTAAATATACTTAAAAGAAGAATCATTTATGGTACAAGAAGAAATAAAATGTTTAGTTGCAATGTAAAATGATTTATTTGTGTAGGCTTATCGTTTAAGAAAACAATCATTATAATTTAAATTATAAACCATCGTTCAGTTCAGCGAATTATATTCGTAATTAAATGAATATAACTAATTATTACAAATCTGATAATTAAACAATTATTGAGAATAAAAAATTTAATTATTTAATGAATACAAAAAGATGGTCACAGATGCTACTTGGTAGAGGTTTGAGAAGAACCCTGATCTCTATATTGAACGACACTGTCAGCTTAAGATTGGTGCAGTAACATTTTAGTTGGTAGGAAGAGCTATGCGTCAATGTTTTGAAAGTCTCTAAACTTTCTTTTGCCCGTGGGGCACATCATTGTTTTGCGCATATGTTGGCTGCCGCCTTTCATTATCTTAATGTCTTGGCTTTGTTTCAGCTTTTGTCGAGAGAACTGACAGAATAACACCGGATCCCGATGCATTGTCGCACTCATTTTCAACGATAGCTCGATCACAACACCACCATGCCCAGACACCACGCTTTCAGCCGATGATGTCGCTATCCCTTACTTGCGGTGCAAGTTCGGAATGTTTCCCAAGTAGCGGCGGACCATCTGCAAGTTGTAGGGCAACGAGTCGTTATATACTAGGAGAGCAAAATAATCCCACTTGCGAGAAAAGTTTTTTCATCTTCATTTAAGCTTTTTTTCTGATTTTTCATAAAAAAATTAAATCTGGTATTATTATTAATTAGCGCTCATTTTTCATCTACCCAATTTATTATTTTTTTCATACTAGTTTCGACTGTAAAAACAGATAAATATAAATTACAGCTAGCTCAATACTGTATTACAGATACATCGTTTTAGCTGTCGGCATAGTAGAAACCAATTAGCCAGTCGGTAACAAATGAAATAACAGTCGGTGTTGCAAAAGCAGCAATACAACAATATGCATCAACATGCACCATATTAAAGTTTTTTTTTTATAAACAATCTCCAGGGTTTTTGAAACTTAAACGAGCATGGAAAATAAATGATTATGATTTGTGATTCAAGGAAGCATAGTTCGTACAAGTTTATAATTAATATTACCTACTATGTTTTTAGAAGTTATGTAGTATAAAATACATGAAATTATTCTGTATTTTTCTATATTTTGAGAAGGCTGTGGATATTTTCACATCAAAACAGGAAACTAGAAAACGCGAAACACGAAAACGCGAAACCCGAAATAAAAACACGAAACGCGAAATAATAACTCGAATCATATATCCACACCAGAAAATTGATATATCCACACCAGAATGTTTAAAAACTTCAAAAACCGTATAACTACAGCAATGAAGTATTCATAATTATTTTCCAGTTTGTATATGTTTTAGGTTAATGTGAATAATGAATACGTGCTTTGACAGCACGAACTCCATAAAACAGAAGTACCAATGAGGAAACCAATATTTTTCCGCGAATATTTTGAATGCAAATGCATTTTTTTATCTGACATTTTATAATTATTAATCTTGAAAAAAGTAAATGAAAAGAAAATGGGTGATTTAATTAATGTTTCAATTTGTCCAGTTATTTATTATTCGAACACATGTAAAGTCAGTTGTATCATCTTACAACTATGATTTATTCTAACATTTATTTTTCAGTGTGATTGTATATAATTTTGATACATAAATGAAATGTTTGTTTATAAAAATAAATTATTCATATCACATGTATACGATTATCTTCAACTGTTTAATCGATCATTCAAGTGTAGCTAGTTCAGTTTATTGCTTCTAATCAAATTTTTTACGAGATACAATATCTTTAAAAAAAGTTGTTACACAGTTGATAAATGTACTTGAACGTCGAAATTGTACTGGTCAAACCATATGAAGAAAATCACCTGTTCAAAAAACAATTGTTGAAGGTTACTTTTTTGTGATATCAACTAAATATCTTGTTAATAATTATCTAGGAACCTGACATTTTATTTCATAATTTCCTCCTTTTTGCTGGTGTGTCATCGGAATTAATTTTTCGTTTCCCGCGAACGAAAGTTTCTGTACCTCTGTGAGGCTTTCCACGAATTATAATTTTGTCTGGAATTATTACATCGCAAACACTTATCGGATTGATATTATTTTCTTCTTGGTTTTCCTCTTTATGTATTTCTGAAGAAGTTGCTTTTTTTATCTCCACATTTTTGTTTGACCGCTATACATTTTCAATTGCTTCCAACTGTACAAGATTTTCTTCTGATATATTTTCGGGAGATAAAATGGCTTCCATTAAATTTAGTAACACCTTGCGTCGAACTGTAATATCCATGTTTTTTTTCCACAGACTGATAACTTGTTTTTGGGACGAATTTGTTATCACTTCAACCGGTGTTCTTTGACTCCAAAACTTGATGAGTGAATTCAGGGCATCGACTTTTTGATGAAAGTTCCATCCTGTCGCTAGAGATCCAATATATACTAAATTTTTCGCTCGGACCTTCATGCCATTTTTTACTTTTTCTTTGTGATTCACTGTTTCAATGTTAATAGTACTCTGAATTGGCATTTTGATATTTTCTTTTTTATTCACTTCCGCGCAACCTTTAGACGCATGTTTCTTAGTCCACCTGATGTGAAACAAAAAGGGGCTAAATAATGGCTGCCTGTAAAATTTGCGCGTTGCAAAAATATGCTTACATGGAAGCTGTAAAGAAGTGAAATGAGTGCAGTTGCACTCAGAAATAGATGAAGTGATCATTAAATCATTTTGATTTGTGGAACATTCAAATTTGAGTGGATTTTGATCTTGAATGGTTATATAATTCGACGATGCGATTTTAGGTAGAACATATGACATAGTTTTGCGTGTTATTACTGACTCAAACTTTTTTCCTTCATCGTTGAAAATTGAAGAAGCTGTCTTTTGTTAAATTTTTCCGCAGAAAAAGTTTAATAAACTACTATTTTTGTCAACCACTTGCTTAATTTTAGAGTTGACAGATTCCAATCTGTTGTTTGTGTTGTTCTTGAAATTCAATTTTTGAACAAAACCGAAAACCCACTCTTCTTTAATATTATGCTAGTTCGTGTCAAAATAATCAAGAAACTGTGTCGGTACATTACTGCGAAATTTCGAATAATTGAAATCGTATTCCTTAGCAGTTTTGGAGTACGCAAGTTTTTCTAAAAAATTTGCAAATTTATCTACATCACTTGACGATATATTCATATTTGCAACCGTTATTTGTCTTCTGAAACTTTGTAAAGTATGAAATAAACAAAGAATTAACTTAACTTAATTAATTAATTAACTGCTGCATTTTCGGATTCTAATAGATAAGCTGCTGCAATCCGAGGTTTGCCATTTAATCTTCGACAGCGATCAACATTAATGTGAGATTAATGTTGACGAGTTTGTATGTGCCGTCGATAAAAAGGATTTCAGGCCACAGTTTCAATGCGCGTTTCATGTCTTCTGTTTGGAAGTACAGTGCTTTAAACACTTTCTTGTCCATATGGATAACGTAATCAGCTCCTGGAAACATGATGAAAAAACAATAAAAATGTCAGAAGTCCGTGTATGTGTTTAGAAAATATTGCAAAAAGCATATTCTATGACAAAACAGTGTACAAACAATGTTGTACAACATTAAGAGTCTAAGTAACATTTTATCAATGATTGTTGATACAAAAGACCGTAAAGTAACTTAAAAGTACCAGTGTATCATTTTTGCCAATATATATACCATTTTCTTGCAGAACTTTTATCACTTCAGACAATTTGTTTGTATTTTCTGTACTCAGGCTGCTTTTTTTTACGTTGCTTAAATCTCTCAATGTAACGTGTTTGTTTTTTGTCTTCATAATTTCCGCTTGAAGTAACTTTTTGTTACATTTTAGTCGCATCAATTTAGCAGCATTTTTTTTTTGATTCATCAGATAAAAGCCGTACAGGCTGATAATGCAGGTGGTAATGTGTCATAAAACTTCTGAAACGACACAAGAGCAAGAACAAATGTAGATAATGGATCTTTAATAAATCTCTCAAAGACTGTTCAAGTACCTAGATCGATCAAGTTCATTAAAAATGCATATAAAATGATTGCAATGTTATATGTATATGTTTACCATCCAAAGGATTGATTCAAACAATCAAAATGTGTTTCGTCAAACGTAAGATTGCATCAGACTTGACCAAAATTTGTTCGACTGTATTTTAATAAAACTCTACACATTTATCTTATGATTTGACTATTTTAGATTTTGTGTCATTTTTATATAAAGTTATCTCAGAATTTATGTGTACTTCCGAATGCACTAAGTTGCACGACTTAATAACTAAATATTGGTTTGTTTTGTCAAGGCGTGCTTTAACTTCTGCAGTGCAACCTGTTTTGCTACTCCTGTTAACAAAGTAAAATCAAAATGTTACTAAATGTATAATTATTAAGATATTATTAAATGAATAATACTACATTTTTACTTCAATTGTCGTTCTCCATTCCACATAATAGTGCGGAAATTTTTGCGCATCAATTTTTCGATGCATAAAATCTTTACTTGTACTGGAAGTGGTTCGAACTTTTGAAAAACATTGTTTAGATTCGTTTTGATAAGCTAGTTCATCAAAACTTTCAAATTTCTGACCAATTCTCAAAGAACTCATTTGTTACAAGACAAAATGATCAATTTATATTAAAAAATATTATTATAACATTTTATGCTAAAATACTGATGAAATTAGTCTTCATATAGTCTAATTTCTATGACCGCAGAAATCTATTTGGTTAGATTCGTCTTTGAGTAGTTTTGTAATTTGACACTAAAATTCACTAACGGCTATAAGTAAAGATCAAGAACTGTTACCAAAACATATCTTATTTTTGGGTTCAATGAAATGAAGTAGAACTAGATGCTAGAATATTTTGAATGGGGAGTCATACTAATTTTCCTAGCAGTTATACATCATAGTGAAACTTAATATCTTATATACAAACACAATTTTCTCTCTTGTTGCGTGCCAAATAAGTTCCTTCAATTGATTTCTGAAATGGCAGAATTTGGCTTTGTTGTATCCGGTGAATTTTCTGGGTTTGAAGAACTAGAAGAACAAGTTAAAAAGTATGAAAAAAAATACGGAGTGAAATTAATCCGTTTTCGCAGCAATACTTTTGAAACATCGAAAGTGAAGAAGCCAGCAGAATCAAATTTGCCATTCTATTCGATTTCGTATGTGTGTCAGTTCGCTAACGAAAAGCGAAGTGGGAAACAAGTAAGTGTAACATATTCAGTGATATATGCACTTCGTTTATATATCATTCATTTTTTATGAAGAATGACATCACTTATTGTCGCAAATTAAAATACTGGTTATCTAAACTACGATACAATTATCTTAATTAACTATAACCTTTGTCATTATTTAATAATTGCTTTACTCTATAGCACTGTTCGGAAGACAAAATGTGGAATGAAACTTCAAGTTAGAGCTGCGAAAAATACAAAACTGAAGTACGTTGTTACTGTCTTTGAAAAAGACCACAACCATCATCTGCAGGTGAATGACAACATTGTCGAGGTATTAATTCTAAAAAAGAAGTGTAATGAATTTTGCATGAAACAAAAGGTTTAACGCACTTATAAGTGTATGCAATATCAAGTTGTGTATATAGATATGTTTTCTTTTCATTTTCACTATAGGTTGATTCAGTTGGTCGAAATGT
>JAQQRF010000402.1:0-117451 GCA_030523145.1 Trissolcus brochymenae
TAAAAAAAAGAAAAAAAAGAAAAAAAAAAAAAAAAAAAAAAAAAAAAAAAAAAAAAAAAAAAAAAAAAAAAAAAAAAAATGACAAACGAATTTTCAAGCGTTTCATGAGATTCAAGGATCAACTTCTTTGATACGTTTTCAAAGGTATAAACTATTTCGGTTTAATTTTTCAATTATAAATCTACCTCCCAGTTGCTAATTTTTTTACACGTGAAATTTCCTGCCTGGAACAACAATTTTGTTCATTAATATTTAACTGTAAAATTCAGAATGTAAACTTGAATTACACAAAGTGTTTGTTGTTGAGAATTCAAAAATGATTTTTCATTACATAGCAATTTCAATGAAATGATGAAGTATCAATTTCTCCAAGTTTTGTTTACACTTGAAACTTTCGAGTGTATACTTTTGCAAAAAAAAAAAAAAAAAAAAAAAAAAAAAAAAAAAAAAAAAAAAAAAAAAAAAAAACAACAAAAAAAAGAAAAAAAAAATGTGAAGAAGAAAAAAAAACATTGAATACTAAAGTTCAATTGATACGCGGTGTTTATTTGCGCGCGTCAATGCTCGCAGCAGACAGGATCGCAGTGGTACGTCTGAGTATCATTAATTTGGCCCTGCGAGTGTAATTCTCATTGCTTCGTATATATCTCATGCAGCAGCCAAGAGCTCGGCAATGCTATACCCGATACAATAGACGGCACTCAGGATTCAATTCGTCGTCGAATTCGAGGGATGCCTGATGGGTTCTAGCGCAGTAGAGACAAATAACGCCCGCGAGTCGAGTATTCGATATGACGCCCAAGAGGTAATATGTTACACTTAAGAGGACGGGATCAAGAGGTGTCGTATAATGCAAAAAAAAAGAATAGATTTGTTGTCGATACTCCGCTTTGAGATTAGCTCATTGTTTTGCAACCGCGAAAAGAAACCGAAACTCAAAGCAGAACTCAAAAAAAAAAAAAACAAAAAAATCTGATTTAAAGAAAAAATTTAATGTGAATGCGATTGTTTCAGTTATGATGAGTTAATGAGTTAAAAGTTTACAATGAGAGTAAAAGAAATCTAATGAAATTGTGTAATTAATTTGTTAATTTATTCATATTTAATTATGACAGCCGTCAATGAGTTTTGAGTGATATTTCTGATAGGACTCCGGATGATTTTATTTTTTATTAATGAAATCATGTCTGAATAATATTCATTAAATCTGCTAATTTTGTCTTGATGTTTGAAGTTGGTTGAATTTCAAATAAAGTTGTTTCAAAATGCAGAATATGTTTAATGTTGTACGTCGGATAAATAACGAATGTACTTTCAAAACGTTTACTGAAACTTGAAGACAAACTGTAAATAAAAATTATAGATTAAAAAAATTGAACAAAAAAAAAAACATACGAGATTTAATACTTCAGTAAACATAGATAGATAATAAAGCAGAGGATCATATCAAATATTCAACTTCGATTATATTTTTGTTTTCCAATCGGCAAACTGATTGAGCGGGAAAATAATAATTTTGTGAAATTGAATTTTCTGTCGGTGTCTGTTTATCGACAGAGTTATTTATGTTTTGATTTCAGTTCTGTATCTTTTTATTTCATATTTCACAGAGACAATAAATAGTTGAACTGTATATAAAAGTGCCTACAATTTTTTTTTGTACCATGCGATGACACTCCGTTTTGTAGACGGGGCGAATCTCTTTATCAAACTCATTCGAAGTATTAACCCGCGCCCGCGAGAGCGCAGCGGTTGTATGCACCTCACAAAATACGTATGGAATTTATTACTTTTATTGGAATTGTGTCATGTCTTGATTTAAAACATGAAAAAAAAAATATATAGATTGTAAGAGGAACCGTGTTGGGAGTATAACTGAATATCAAATTCCGATTTTCATGAGCTCTCTGGCAACCCAGGGACGAATCGACAGAGTGAACCTATATCTTCCCTTTTTTTTCTCTCTGTCAATAAAAAATTAATGTTTCGTTCGGAAAATGTTTCATCTTTTTTTAATGTCGATCCCATAAAAAAAAGCTGTAAAGCTAAAAAAATCCACACACAGATAATGCAGTCTGTTCACTCGGTAGGAACCGTTTCTATCTCAGAGTTTTCTTGTGTCATTTGTATGCAAGCTCTATAACTTGCAAGACTATTATGTGAACGAAGGGAGAAAAACGTAAACGAAAATACAACACGACTATACTTTCGCGTGATTAATTTAACAGTTTTCAAAATTGTATCCTTTCCCATTATCGATGCCCATTACTCGCGGAAATGGATGAAGAGAAAAAGAAAAACACAGGAATTTCATCGACCATCTTCTATTAAAAGACTTCCTGTCGATAAAAGCAATGTTAATTTCAACACATAAATGAAAAATAGTAGAACAACGATCTTTCCAAGGAATTGATATCGGTTTTGAACTTATGATAAGGCAATTTTTTTTGGTCGCTTTGGGGTTGCCACAAGATTTTTTAATCAAAATTCAGTTACTTCAGAAATTAAAAATAAAGTTTTGAACAAAATTCCAAATTATTTGATTGTTTATTAAAGTAAAGAAAAACTTTTATCAGAAAATGTTAAACAAAAATTAGTTGTCAAAATGTTTGTACTGTTTTTTTTTTTTTTTTTTCATTTCTACAAAATTTTGCGAGGGTTCTGAAATAAAAGGCATCCGGGTTAGGTTGTTATAAAACACGGTCGGCTTCATTGAGAAACTATTCGCAGACGCCGATAACGCAATTCGGCTGAGGGGAAAGGCGCGGGGCCACGAAGACGATCCTTCCGTTCTGCTGGCTTGCGCATCGCCTCGCAATAAACCATTTTATTATGCCTAGGCGTGATATCGCGATTTGTGTGTTCGCTCCATAATACAAATCCGTGTGACGCACACCATATGTAGCCGCGCTGATATATTATCGCTGCAGTTTGTCGCAAAAGCGTCGGAAAATCGTTTGAAACCCGGCCAGGAGATAACGGCTGGTCGATCAGTCATGCGGTTTTGGCAAAAACTTATCAATACCTGTTTCTACGGACGTCACCTGCCAATTAATTAGAATATTATCCACATTTTCAACCGATAATTAACTTTGGCATTGTCATTTGTTCGTTTTTTTTTCTGTTCCGCCTCGGTGAATGTCCTGACAAGATAGAAAGGCCACCTAGTCGGATTTATAATTCCAAGCTCTTAAAGTAAGCGAAATTTTACCCTAGAGAAAAATACTGTTTTCCATTCTTAAATCAGGTAGTTCATTTCTAGTCAGCTGAGAAAAAGAAAAGCAAACAAAAAGAGATATGAAAGAATTTGGTAATTGTGAACTTGAGACTAACTATAAAAAAGAGCTGATAAAATAAAAATGAAGGAAAAGATTTAAATTTGGAAATGGCTGAAGGTAACAATTTTCGATGGATCAAATTTGAATAACCACAAATAAAGTTGTTTTATCAGGTCCATTCAGTACAGTTCAGATTTCCTTTTGATGTGGTTTTGTGGTCAGGTTTGTTATTCAACCCGATTAAAATGCCTTTGTAAAATAATATAAACGTTCATATAAATTGTCAACAATACCAATTAAAAAAAAGATGAAGTAAGTTCATGTTGAAAAATTATTCCTGGCAATTAAAAGCGATGAGAATCTTCTGTTCTTATTTAGTCTGGTCAATGAACGGCTCGTATGTTACGTTGCAAACATTTGGAATGAATGCATGAGCCATGAAAAGGCGTAGCTCTGTATGGCTCTTTTGCTCATTCCATTTCATATGTCCAACAAATTAAGCCCAGATTTATTATGAAAATGTCTGACTGGTGGATAAAAAAAAAAAAAAAAAAAAAAAAAAAAAAACTCCCCGACTTGCGCTTTCATAAGTCTCATCAATGCACTAATATGACCTACAACCTGTTATTCGCAAAATAAAATCGATATTTTTAGTTGCATTCTCGTGTATTGCAAGTCACCGAATACAATTGTCAAAACGGCCGGACCACGACGCTACGCTTCGAAGTTACGAACTCGCTGATGACGTTGTTTAAAAGCAGACGTCTACAGATTTTCTCCTAGGTGTCATTTGAATATACGGTTGTGTCACATGTGTAAAGTTGCTGAATACGTAATGGCCGTGCATCCTAATAACAGGAATTCCGACATTTCCGTTAGACATCAAAAGCTATTTTGAAAATCGTGAATTATTGAAGCTTCAACGCAGACCATATGTGAATTTGCAACCACGAAACAGACAAATGATTTCAGACCGGTGACTGATAATTTTCATGTAAAACAGTTGATTGAAGCACATTTTTGTATATTACATACCAAAATAAACAAAACCGACTCAACTTTTTTCTGTACTTTTATTCAGCGACTTGAAATCTGACTATTAACCTTATGCGTCACCGTGGTTGTTTATTTTCTTTAATTATAATTGATATATCAAATAAATAAACAGAAAAAAAAACAAACAAACTTCTAAGACCTGGAGCCTGAGGTAAATTTCTAAATGGGTGACAGGGCAAAGTGAAATTGGTAAGAATCTCGAGACATTTTGTCGGATTCGACGTTTTCTTTACTTGCATTTGTTTACGTAAGCATGGAAACGTTCAAGTGGAATGCAACAATCCAGTTTAAGAGCTTGAGAAACATAATTGGAATTATTCTAATGCTCTTTGTCGTAGGCTTTTCTCAGTGCAGTGTACTCTGGCAAAGGTATATTCACCGCGCGACACACTTTAGGATCAAATTTCGCGCGACTGACGCCAACAAATTTGAAATGATTCCGAGGAATATTTTATTCCGACGTGACACGGTGATATTTCGCGACTCAGACGCTCAAAAGGTATATACTTTTCAATATTTACGGTTCCCGCTGACTTTACATACTTCTTTAGAGTTAAATAGTGAAGTGACTTCAAAGTTCGAATAACTCTCAAGTTGTTCGGAAAAAGCACGGGGCTAATTTAAATATTTCCTCTTAAAAAATAGATCACGGGATTTTGCATCTGAAATAAAAAAAAAAAAAAAAAAAAAAAAAATTACATCCAAACATAGGAGCCATGAACTGTGTTAATTAAATGTACGATTCATCTTTACAATTTCAAATCGAGATGAAGATCATTATCATTTTTGTTAGATTTCACTCGCATTTCAAGGGAACAAAGAAGAAACTGAATAAACTGTCAGGCAACTTAGCAACGATTTTTCCAGGATGTAAAATTCATTTGCATAGCAAGTTTTTAAATCCGAATTTCCTGTAGAAAAGCTTACGTGTAAGTCGTGTGTACATTTTGATGTAAGAGCGAATGGCTTAAAGGATTGGCTTACGTGTTGTAATCTTCTAGCTTACTGATTCGACACCCCCCCCCTTAGTAAAAGCAAATATATAATGACAATATAATGACAATGCACCAGGCGTAGAAAAATAATAAAATTTTCTTCATTCAAACATCGAGTGAATGAAAACAGAGTTCTTATCCCAATTTTGGACGTGATTATTTTCTTTTTTCTGGCTAAAAAGTTATGTCAACGTTATGAAAAATATAATACTAAAAGCAACGTCAGGAAAACCTTTCAAGTAAAATTATTTCCGATCCAAAAACAGAATTTCATATAATATAATCGATCGAAACTCTTTGGTGCACAAATAGACATTCCAAGAATAAAAGAGAATTTTCATGTACTTTTAAAAATGGATGCTTGAACCAAATCTTCTTGCACTGTTTACTTGCAAAACTTTTTGTCTGGTGATATTTTAAATCAAAAACCAAAATAGTATAAAAAAAAAATATGAAAAATTAATTTTCTCGGGCTTGATATAAGGTTGCTGTTTTTACAGTGATACGCACGTTCTATTCTTCATAAACAAGCTCCGTTTCGTCGTGACGATATTAATTAGCGCGTAAAAGTTTCAAAGGAAGCTCTCGAACAATTGCAGGCTGCATGTGAGAGAGGGCGAAGACGGTTATCGGGAGAGGTTACGCGAGTCATTATAAGTTGGCACGAGTCGAAAAATAAAAGCTTTTTAAGCCAATAAAATCGGGGCTGAAGTACAAATTGCCCTCTCGTAGAGCGCTGCCGCCTAAAAGTTTGGCACTATTACGGAATTAATCTCCTTTAGCGCTCGCGAATGTGCCGCTCTTAAAGGACTTTCGTAACATATTGCGCCCCTTATAAAAGTCCGGGCGCCACTAGGCGACAAAAATTATCGCCGCTGCTAACGTTTGCGTACGTCTGCGAGAGAGCCGCGACGATCTCCGCAGATTCGGCGTCTTGTATATAATCGTGCGACCGAACCCCGGCCATCCCTCCACAAAAGGTCACAAAATTAAAACCCATAAATTATCAATCACAAAAAAAAAAACTTAGAATTAAAATTTTGTGTTTGACTTGACTTGTTAAAAATGCATGAAAAAAAAAATTGTTTCAAATCGCAGAGAAGTTGGAATTCTTTTATATCATTTCGTTCATGAAAAATCATTCGTGCGAATTCGTCTGCCGAGTAGTTATTGAAAGATGCCTCAAAAATTTGAATAAAGAAAGAATGTCGTACAAGAAGGTAACGCCGAAAGAGAGCGTACGTGTCAACACGTCACCTGACCTTAAGTTATTCCCGATTTATTGAACGAATATCCGTCCGACTCTTTGAGAAACACTGCTCTACCGCGCCACGTAACACGAACGGCGATCTGCAGTTATAAATTTTGCAGCTATCACTTCGTGTAACATTATCCAAGTACATAAATTTTCAACAGATACATTCCAGGGACCGTTTTCCAGCCGCGACGGAGAGAGAACGGAAGCTCATTTCCATATGAAAAAAAAAAAGATACCGAGGAGATTAAAAATGAATATGGATCCACTCGTCGCCATTCAATTGCAAAAACAATTTTTTTTCTCCTCGCCTTTACCCCCTCCCCCCCCCCTCACATCAGTTTTTCAGTCTTCTGCGTTCGATCCTGACAATTTATAGCGACTGTATTGAAAAGTTGAAAATATGCAGGATTCTATTTCTTTTTTATTATGAAATGTCGCCCTTTGAATTTGTCGAGTATTAAATTTAAACGATAAAATTAAACAAAACCTTAAAAAAATGATCGAATTTTTTTTTTTTTGAAAACATTCAGATTGAATGGATTTGCATGTTATTGTATATAAAAATCGTTGCTTGGCGGGTAATCTCGATTGGATCTTATAAATCCAGTAAAATTATTATAGATTTTTCAAGTGATATTACCCGAGCTTTTTCTACATTTGCGAGACTTTTGTTGCAGTTCGTTTGGTATTGGTGAAAAAAAAAAAAAAAAAAAAAAAACGAATCCCTTCGGGAGTTATGTATACGACGTTATAACATCGTTTTGAAAGTAAACTAAAAGAGTCAAAAGAGCCAGGATGTATAACGTCAAAGTATCGAGGATGCTGTTCTACATTTAATAAACGTTTGAAATGTCGTTTGTGGGTGAAAAATTACGTTTTAGCTGTCAGGGTATCTTGATTAGCATGGCAGATGTTATTAAAATCAATTTGCATACTAGTTGCGATTCGAGCTTGCCCATCTTGGGTAAAATCTCGGAGGGCCTGGAAGGAAAAGCGCGCGTCTGTGCAAACCAAGTTAGAGACAAAACGTCGGCTTGGCGAATAATTGGCGGGCCTCATCGAATGAAACAAAGCGCCCTTGCAATACAACTTTCATGCAATTATTCGCTCGTTTATAGAGGCGAATTTGGAACGAGGGCGCAAGAATAACATCTCCCCGTGATTTTCTTTGTAGGCCGCTGACAAGGGACGAGACAAAGGTCTTATCCACGATCCTTTTCAAGTCAACGACTTTTGTTTTGATTCAATTAGGTTATAAATAGACTCTCATTAATTAGCGAAGAGCGAGACCTCGACGTTTCGAGCAATCAACTTCCGATGGGTCACGTGTTTGTATAACCGCGGTCGGCTAACTATATCCATCAGCGAGCGAACCTCCTCCGTGTCCTTACAACATTCATTTTGCGCTCAACTTGTTTGCAATACAAACTCGAGAGTTGATCAATTATTAAATGTTCGTTAACCCCGAACCGGGCTTGGATTTAATTTGGCTTTTATGAAAAGGGGGCGTACACTTTCTTGTATACAGTGAACAAACGTTTTTCCAAACATTCATCGTTAGTACTTGATCTGTAATAAAAACATCATTGATTAAATCTGCTATTGTTCAATTGCACACCAACTGCGAACTTCGATAGATTTTCACAAGGACCTGAATGTTTAGAAAAACGATAAAGACCATTAATGGTCATTTTAAACTGAACTAGTATTAAAGGAATATTTATTTGATTAATCATCGAAAGATCCGTTTGACAATTTGTATTTCTTTTTTTTTTTATTTTGACACGATCAAGTGATTGTTTATCAGTCTCGTTTGTCTCAATTTTGAGATCTCTTAGCGATCATCAAGAGACTCATCTCTTTGATGAACTTGGAAGATCTTGATAGATCTCTTGGATTTTGACTCGAAGTGTACCAGATTAGTGAGTTGAATTTGTGCTATTTGCATTTACACTTTATCTTGCACAGCATGAAGTACATGCGCATCAAGTTGCGGGAGATGTAATTCGCGTACAAGTTTGGGTTTAATGAAGTTAACTACGGTGTATGAAATTCTTCTTGAATAAGAGTTGATAAGGCAAAAATATCTGCGCGAGAAGCTGTATGCAATTGTACGTGATGTTATTAATTGAAATCTTGAAGTTAGCTATACCGGTAGCTCCTCGAAACTTGTAACTTATCTGAAAAGCGCGATCATATCGCTGATCATTGTGGAAACGCGTTCCTCGTGCAAAAATTATTGCAACCGTTTTTCATCGGGATGAGATTTCATGTGGATAACATTTTGTTTTGAATCGAGAATTAATTTAAGTGGTGTAAATCAAGTTTTGGTCGGACGTGTTCGCAACTTACTTTCAATTAATTCAATTCAAGGCAACTTGATTAATCAAACAAAATTGTTCACTCACGGAGATCGCGAACTTTTTCCCATCGGTCCCAGAATTAAATAATTTTACATTTTCCAGTTTCTCACCTGAAATCAAAAGAAACAGCTTTTTAGCATACATTTTTGTTCATGAGAAGTGAAAATTTTTTAATTTAAAAAACAATAAACAAACCAAAAACAAAACAAAACTCTCGCAATGAAGCCATCTGCATACATTCTGCAGAAACAATTCTGCACGTTTGGATTTCTCAGAAATTATATGACTTAAGCGTTGCTTCGAGGTCTTTTCGTTGAAAATTAGCGTCGGCAATGTACTCTTCAAGTTCAGGTCAAAAACGGATTTCACCCAGCAGGCTTTCTGTCAGAATCGTCTGACATAAGTAGTTGCCAAGCTTTGTGATGAGTGTTGCGAAATTTGCGGTAAACCCTGCGTGTATGCGTTATGAATACAAGCCGCGCCGCAAGTTCCAAGAACTCCCTCAACAGCGACCCTCGCGATAAATAAAGCTGGAGTGGTGAAGTTGTCGAGCGAATTTTTCGTGTTTTACGACTAGGGGCGGCAAGAGGCATTTGTTTCTGGCCCGACCAAGAGTTTCTTCGATGTTCAAAAAAAAGCTCAAGGATAAATATAAATAATAAGAAAAAAAAAAAAAAAAACGTCTTTTTATTTATCAACCAAACAATATACGACTGTAAAAGTACCAGGTTAAATAATTCATCCAGAATATTTGAGCGTTTTAATATTTCTACAATTTTTTTATGACTGTTTAATAATTTTAAGTTTTAAAATTGAAATTTCAAGTACAATATAAGGTTTGAGAAGTGCCTGAGAATATGAATCTTCATTTTATGAAGTTGAACTTGTTTGTCAAGAAGAAAAATTAATAACCACGTCAAATTGGTACGACATGAAAAATATAAATGCCTATTGAAGAAAAATATATAAAATAATGCCTTGCTGTCGGGGGAAAAACTATGAGACGGCACAAAGAGAGAGTGAGAGAGAGGAAGGAAACGGAAATAAAAGTGAACACCGCGCACGAGTCCGCGAAACATTTGTACTTGCATAATATAGCCGACAGTGAGATATACACGCATTCCCCATTTTTGCAGCTCGCTTTTCTCGCTTGTATAAAACTCGTCACTCACACGTACAAAAAAGTGGACTGAGTGAAATCTCTTCATCTGCGTACCTGTTTTCACGTCGCGGACAAGCCAGGCGTTTACTTTTCACAATGCGATATTTTGTTTCTTCTTGTTCAAACGTTGTCGTTCATTCTTCGAACGTTTATATTTTTTTTTGTTCAACCATTCTAACTGCACACGGTACAGAACATACATGCTACAACTAATCGAGATTGACTGTCTTGTCCAATGTTTTCATTAATTACATCGCTTTAATTATTGGCACGCACTCGCCCGAATTATTCTGAATTAGTCATCCAAAACGGCATTTGGAAAGTTGCATTAAAAAACAAAAAAAAAAAAAACAAAAATAAAGATAAATAAGAAGATTTAATGGATAAACTTTAATTTACAGTTGACGTGTAAAGAGCAGATCTACGATCACACACAATGTCATTGCAATTGTACGTGCATGTGCAATCGTATAAAGTTAATTTTGTCGTGTTTGATAGTACAACGGTTAATGGCGTGTAACTTTGTGGGGTCCATTTTGCCTCGACTGCCTTGTAATTGTGATTACCGATATGACTACAAGAACCGTCATTGTAAAATATTTGACGTGTAATTAACGTGAAAACAATTATTAAAGAGAGGCTCTTGGTGATGCTGAGCCAAGTATTTGACTCCGAGAAAAAAAAACACCCGATACAATTAATTTTTCATCTGATCGTTCACCTGAATTTTTTTTTTCTATTTTTCATTAGTAATTTATACGATGATCATTATCTCCACGTTTTAATTATGAGAACGAGAGGCAAAACAATTTAATAGTATGTAACAGAAGAACAAAAAAGTTTTTTTTTCATCCCCGGTTTTTCGACATGAACGGATTATTCTCATCGTTCAGTTACTTTAATCCAGCAGTGATTCATCGGATTTTTCACATAAGGACCTGACGTGCACGATTTCAGGTGAAATCTTATGTGTACCACTAAAGATATCGAACGAACTCGTCGTTTTGCAAGTGAATAATTTATTACTCGCAGATAAGGGTGCAGAATGTAGTTCCACTTTCATTGGCTTTTTTTCACCGCAAAAAAAAATCATGGCTATAAATTAAAGATAAAAGAAACAAATATGAATTAACAAACACGTACAATTTGATAGTAAAGAGCGGCAAAAAAATGTTTCAATTTGGAGGAATTTTTTTTTTTTTTTTTTTTCGAAGGAGGTGTGTGTTTACTGTAGCATAAAAGTAGTGCCGAAATAGTTGGCAAAATTCAATAGGTGGCATCCATTCCATTCTAATGAGAGTGGAATTCCGAAACTTGAATACATGCAGAAACGACAGCTTGGTAGGGTTAAGTCATGTGGAAAAGAGCACATGGTCGATGAAACTCTCCGTCTCTTGGCGCCGGGTGATCTTAACTCCCGACCTAACTCTACTTGACCTAGCCTAATGCGTTCTGGCTTTTGTCGCTCTCAACAACGTATAAAGTGTCGCGAACTTTTGGGACAAGTTCTACATTTCTGAATTACTCTCAAGTAATTGAAATAAACGTCTCAGACACATTCCACTCGACCAACCTATCGTACTGATTTGCTGCTGGTGTTGTAAAGCAATGAAAAATTTTCTGTCAAATAAACTCCTCCTCGAAAAACGACTCACAATTGCTAACATTTAACACCACAACTTTTCTGTTGTTATTATTAAACAGGTGTAACTTTTTATTCACATTTTGTATCAACCTCTGGAACTCCACGAATATAAACTTTGTAGTGTAGTAGAAAGTGAAAGTTTTTTTTTTTTTTTTTTGAAAGTTCTAAACTTAACTTTTCTCTTGAAAAAATACAGATGAGTTTGTTAATATTTTGTTAATTCTTTTGATTTAACACGGTTGTCTAACCAGAACTTTTGGATTAGCAAGGATCATCCGGAAGAAACAAATGCTCTTGGATGAATAGTTCATTTACTAGCGGATAAAAGTAGGGATTTCCTGATTGGATTGATAATATGAAAAATTTGTGCGATAAAAAGCGTATTTACGTGAAGTACCAGGAGAGACATTCACGTCGCATTATATGAAATTGTTATGTGGAAATATGTATTTCCGGGATACGAAATATGAGAATGTGGATTGGATTTATGTTCAGTGTAGGTACGCGTGGTTAGTTTTTGGTGATTTAGCTGGAAATGGCAGAAAAGTGTTATTGAAATAGGAAATGGATTTTAAAATATTTTACGAGTTATCGCACGAATTGAGTTCAGCAACTCATTTCAAGCTTGCATTTTTATGAGACAAAATTGTTCATTAGCGCCGGAGAAGCTCCATAATTTTTGTTCTTTTTTTTTTTTTTTCATTTAATTTTTCAAACATCTTCGGTCTCCGAACGTGTTTAGAATTTTAGATTTAAAAAATTCATTCCAAATAAATTATTTTATATTGAAATATTTTCTGCCAAACCAAATGACTTTACATCGAGCTTTGTACGGTCTTGCAGAATGTGGAACGTATTTGATTTGTGCCAGAATGTGAATGAAATTTCGCAGGAGCAATTTGATGCGAACTACGAATGAATCACATTTTCTCCAATTTGCAACAAACTTCATGCTGAATCGAATTTGCAGCTCTTGTAACAGGAATTCATATACTATGCGTTCTTCATTTAAAAACGTTAGAAATGTAATTAGAAGCCGGTGTTTGAAAAATTAAAATTTTTATTTCGCTTAAAAATGTTAAATGCACTTTCAGTGGATTTCTTATACCTTTCCAGGAAGTACCCCGATAGCAGCTTCGTCGATGCTGATGAAAAAAATGATGGCGTTTAAAATTGATAAATTTCAAGAAACATCGCAAGTACATCATTATGAACTAAAAATGAAATCAGATTATATGATTACAGTGCTGTTAACGATAATGAGAAATATTCCAAGTACCAGCATTATGGATGAAAATTAGATGGAAAAAAAAAATTCCAATTAAGTTAATCATAATTATTTAGTTAATCTAGTTGACTTATTGAAGAATACAAAATCGCTCATCACAGGCTTGAATAACATTAGTTCGGATTGTATTATCTGGATGAATAAGACGTCACAATAGCACGAAGACAGCCATTCATCATGGCGATACGTATCACTATGATCATCGCATCAATGAACAAGCAATTTAAGTCTTGGCGATTGTATGGATCGGCCGTTTGTAAAGCGGAACAATAAAAGCTGTAAAGGCCATGATTAGATGCATCGTCAGGAAGTCGGACGGAACGCGATAAAGTCGTAACCGTGGCAGGGTGTACTGGGATGAGACGCCCGATGCCTCGGCAATTAGGAAAACACGTGTTCTGCGTGGCGCGTCTTGGGGCGATGATGGCGGTGCGCCTGAATCAAACCCCAACCCTTAAGTAAATACTGGGGGGATAAGTTTTGTTGTCGGATTTGGTCGCACGTAGATTATCCCGTGTTTTCGTGAATGAACTTGATGGTAACCGCAAACAACTGTACAACAATCTCTTAATTAGAAATATATAACGAAAGATTTTAGTAGAAAAAAAAAAAAAAAACAAAACAACATTGACGTAGAATAAAAATGAAATTGCGTTTCAGTTTTTGGTTTATTCTGCAAACAACCAAACGCTTTGATTAAATATTTTCGATGTAAAATTTTTGTTTCGTTTTTCATTAAAGTAAAAAACTTTGGTCTCACCGCATTCTATTTGCGTTCTATTGAAAAATTTTTCAGCTCAACTACAATTTCAAATCTAATTCGATCAATCGTATCAACAATCGATTTACCAAACTCACCGGTATACCAAAATTTGTGGTTCAATTGTTTGTGGAGGTATATTAAACAATTTTTTGCCGTTCCAAAAACTATTCTAACTAGTTCAGAATAATTTTGATTGAATTAATCATTTTATTTTATTATTTTTAATTGATGAGAAAATAGAACAAATTGTTTAATTAAAATTAATCCGAGATGTGATTAGATTTATGCGACCCGCAGTTGTTGAACGAGATGTTGGACCCGATCATGAGCAGATAACTCTAAGATTCAATTATGGCATTTGTAGCGCTCTGGTAATCTACATCTAGGATTTACATAGCACTTTAATTTGACAGCGTTGCAGCCAGGGTTGTTGCACTTCAGATTGTCACAGAAAGGACGAGGACAGTTTCTGTGCGAAATTTGTGACATAAAGTCACCCTAAGTACATTGGGACATAAAACCGGCGGCTCTGAGGCGTGTAGAATGTATAACAGCTTTGTATATTATTTGCAAGTTTGCAGACTGGCGTTAACACCGCAATATAAATATGATCAATATGAAATATCATATGAACTTGAAGCCACGAATAGCGTCTTTACTCTGTTCCATATTATTTCAGATAAAAATATATATCCATGAAAACAAAATGAATAGACCTTTTTTTTTTTATTTCCCTATCTAACCATTGTTTCATCCGCGCTCTTCCAGTACAAGTGATACTGCATTTATTTTCATTCCACGTAACCGGTCAAACGTCCAGCATAGTTTCAATACCTCTAGGCTATTTACAGTTTACTGACAAAATCATTCGTGGGAAAATTAAGCGAGCGAAAATCCTGAGGTTGCGCGTAACTCGAAAAAAACAGAAATATTGACTCAAACGAAATGCAGAGCTGTGAAAAATTTGAAGCAGTGAGTTAAATTTATACATGCCCTGTCGGCGAAAGTTTGAACGCCGATGCACAAAGTAAAGGGACAAAAATTATAATACGAAAGTTGATAATGAAACTAACCGAATCGACTTTTGCCTCAGAGTGGTTGAAATAAAAGATGAAAGCGAGAGGAAGAAAATCATGAGGGGACAGACAAACAGACACGTTTGGTTTCAAAACATTGTCGCGATGTTTGTTTTGAAATTTTAATGTTGCTAATTATTGAAGTGGGTCCTGAAACTTTGCCATAACTAAAACATGATTATATTCCTAGGTTCCTCGGAATTGTACGAATTAGTGCTACTTGCTCTTAACAGCGAAATTACGCGATTAAGAGTTGGCAGACTCCAAACGCGAGTGTAAAACTTTGTTTGTTCGTTTCAAGCTTATGTTTGTAATTGTACTTGTTTGTTATATGAAAACAAAAAAATTTATAGGCATCGCGGAAAACGTCACGATCATCTGATTGTCCTTGAATCAAAAATCAAATAAATCGCGAACGATTAATAGAACTGTCTGGATGACGATTAGCGTGACGCAAACGCGCTTTGTTTGGCGTTTAATCTGCAAATCATCTAATTGGCGTTTTGCGGAAAATTGCGATTCATGCGGAGGCTGATTTAATTAAACAAGCACAATCCGTCGTATTACCGACAACTCTGAAAGGTTCAAATAACGTTGAGTTAGCGTTGGAAAATAGTGTATAACCCCCGCATTATATCGCAAATCCAAAAGGCATACCGACGCTCGAGAGGGCGCAGACTGCAGAAATCCGATTTGGCGAACGGCCAGTGGATAATTTATTTACACGACATTGCAACGGTCCCGCGTTTTCTATAGTTATGACTCATTTTACTTTGTCATTGACAAAAAAAAAAAAAAAAATAATAATAATAAAATAATAGCTCCACTGAAAAATAAAATGTGAACTTTTCTTTTGTGCAACGACATCAATACATTCAAAATTGTTTCATTACAACTGTTCAGTTTTTCAATCTCTTTTTCAATCATATTAACAAATTTTTTTGTATCTGTTATTTTATTGTAATGGCACATATTTTTATTCTTTGAAAAATATGTTTGATTCATGTTATATATTTTTTTTTTTTTATATTAAAAATATTCAGTGCGAACAGTTATTATACTTGGAAGTACGAATTTTGAGGCCAAATCCTGTTCGTGAATTCGATCTAATGTAATTTTTATTCTGACGTAAATGATAGCGCTATTATTATTCATGGATATTATCATGGGATCAGTGCCTTATTTTGTCGTGCGATGTTCATCCGCAACAATGCCTGACTATTCGGAGGTTAAGCTACAAAAAATGGTGGAGCTATTGCTTGCTTTTATTAAGTAAAATATAAGCCGCCCGGCATTACCGCAGTGGTTTCGCCAACGGCTCGTACAACGCCTCCATTGCGGGATATTTGGCATCACCCTGTAACACGTACATCCATTCGATGCTTTCGAGGATACTCGAGGTCTGGATTCTTAATAATTATGACTTGGTTATTTTGGAACAGTGAAAAAAGAAATGTTTTTAATGAACTTTCAAAACAACAAGTTTTAATTTGATATCTCAGGGATAATTCCCAAACTGGGATAAGTTTTGAGCCATTTGAGTGCGTCAGATTCCGAGCTATTATTTAAGATGATGCAATTGTCCCAGAGATTAAGATTTCTCGTAGATTTATGTCGTGTCTCTGAATATTATCGTAATCTCAACGAGGCTAAAATCAGAGTTGCGTGTATTCGCAGTTTCCCATACAATCAAAAAGTGGGTATTCAGGGTCTTCCAAGTTTTTTTTTTCTTTTATCACAACACTTCTATTCTTATTTTTCTTTGTCCCTTGTTTCCTATTTTGTCGTCATTTCAATCTTTTATCACTGAGATATGAAAAACGATTTAATGGTAAAATCGGTATTTCTTATTTGATTTAAGCTTTCAAATGATGCGGCTAAAAAAAAATTCCTCGCTTTTAAAACGAAGATAACGGATGATATGGCAGTTTGGTCGTTCAAGTGTTGGAGCCAATTTTAAAAATCAAAAATAAACGTCAAGAAAGAAAGAGCGTTAAAATGAAATAGATCGAATCAACTTTTAAATATATAAATATTTAGGTCTATAAATTCTTACGTTTTCATGTCGATACATATATTTTGTTGTATTGATCTAGGGTTTGTGTCACTGCACATTTGCATCTGTGCGGATGGATACAACGCAGCAAAGGTAAATACACGCCCGCGATATATAACTGTGTGCGCTTACTTGGAGCATTAAAAATGAGGATAATAAAAGCGGGGAAATATAGTGCGGCTCAATTTTGACAGCTATGAATTGTCGGAGCATCGGTACATAAATCCACGCTCAACGAATGGTTTAGAAATAATTGCAAAGTCATTGAAATGAACATAAAATGCAATCCGTCCTCTCCCCGGTATTATTGAAACGTAATTCTTCATCAAAAATAATTTCAATTTCTCAAATGATTACAGTTGAAACGAATCAGCGAAAAAAAAATAGAATTTTTTTGTTTTCTTTGCAATAAAAATTAACGCGAAACGTAAAAGTTAAATTGTTTCGGCAGGAAATGAAATTAAACGACAAACTGAAAAATGAAAGAAACTTGCGAAACGCAAAACCGCAATTTTTCATTACGAATTCCAATCGAATTTGTTGGTAAGGAGAATTGGAAATCGATCGGAATGGCTATGCAACAAATTTTCTACCAAAATCGGATCACTGTTTTGTTGAGAAAAACCCATTTGCACTCCTCCATAAACGTCCATTAAATGAATGAAGTGTTCTTACACGGGATGAAAAAAAAAAATGTGAACACCTGCCTGACCGAACAAACAAACAGCAAAATAACAAACAATGCTCGGTCGTGGAGCTTTACATGTGAAATATTTTACTTGTACAATCCGAGTCATCCTCTCGCGCGAACCCTCGCCTCATGCAATTCGTGCCTGGTACTCTTGTTTATCGATATAAACGGGATAAGCATGTAGTATCGTGTGAAATATTGTTTCAAACTGTTGGGTTAATTTAATTGGTTGCGAATGAGATTTGCGTGCAGGAAAAAAAAAAGAAACCAAAGGAATCGAAACTAAACCCAGTCGCGAAATCGGTTGGACGATGCTTTTATTGCGGAGTAAATAACAAAATCGATGCACACTGAGCCAATGAATTCGAGCGATGTCTGTCTGCTTATCTGCATAATATGCATTCTTCATGTTTCACCAACCAGCGTGTAGCGAAAAGCTCGAGCTACTCTTGAATAAATCTAACTCCATTTACGTGCAAGGAATCTACCGGAAAACACCGGTGTATCCTCCGGCAATACGAAAGCGATCACCCCTGCTTCGTTATTTTATTCATTTTTTTTTTAATTAATTCATTTCATTAACTTGCGTCTTTGATGTTTAATCTAAGCAAGAGAAAAAAACATAAATATCCCCGCATCAGCAGAAGTAAGAAGAAAAAAATGTTAATCGAACTGAATAGATTGCTTTTAAAATCAATTTTGCCAGTTAATTTTTTAAATGGAATGGCGCGAACAAAACTGATGAATATTTACATAATCGATGATTTCTATTTTATAATGGAATTTCAGAACATTTTTCGAATCACGGTGCAGTTTATTTTGTATTTGTAAATGCTCTGATTAAGATTCCTCCTGCCCCCAAAAGATATTCAAAAAAATTTGTTTTTTTGTTTTTCATAGTATAGTTGGATATATTTATAAATTGTTTTCCATTTATTTTGTTATTTTTAACAATATGATGACCAAAGTTTTTTCTGCTTGTTTTTTATTATATTCTCTTTATAAAAGTAAATTATAACAGAGATTGAAGACAAACTTGTAATAATGTTTAGAAAAACGAAAGCATTGTGTGTTACGCCAAAACGTATTGTTTCTGACGTTTCAAACAGAATTGGACGAACAAAATGAAGGCGGGGGTTAATTTGTTGATTAAAAAAAAAAGACACCCGATCGAATGCTGGAGTGAAGAAATAATTAAAACCGATAATAGGAATATTTACTCGTCCACTGTTATCGACGGGAGAACTCAACAGGATGTCGTGAAAATTGCGCGCCGTTCTTGCATTATCGCAATCAAGATCCGACGGAAATGACACGATTGACACGAAGAAATTGCATCGACTGCAGCGACGCTTTTATATTCTTTATCTCGGGCCGATTGGTATTCGGTTATATTTGCAAGACGCATGCAACTTTTATATTACAAAGTTGTCTTTCGAAAAACTATCCGACACTTTGTTAATTCAAACAATCTTATACATCCATTCATCTTAGAAACATTCATCATCTTATTTTTCATTTCGTATAAAAATAATTTGTTAAGAAAAAGAAAAAGAAAAAGAAGATTGAAAAGCGTTCCGAATCTTGGGATGCAAATTGTGAATGGTATACCGTTGAATTTGAGCTGAAATTTCGCTATGCAACATTCGATTCTGTATCGACGCGTTCGACTGGATTAATCAGGTATTTCGATTCCGCTTGAATGAAACCAATCTCGTTCAGACAAGTTTGGTAGCGCGAGAAAGTTTGAAAAAAAAAAAGATGATATGGGACACACAATCCACGTCAATTCTCACGCATCGCATTTTGATGGAATGCCATCGCAGATATATATACTTTGTACACTGTGTGGTACAGTTAGCAAACGTGTGAAACCGATTTCAATTATTGTTCCAAACACATGTTCCGAGAAACAATTGAGAAAGATCGAACAAAATTGTTCATCGACGTACACAGTTCTAAAAAGAATAGCGGAAACATTGAACAACATATTTCTCAACAAATGAACTCAAGTCCATATAGAATTTACCAATGTTTTAATTGTTTATACAAGTTTGGCACCAGATATTCATCCAACATTGACAACAAATAACGTTTATTCAAAATTGAAAAACAATTATGTTTCAACATTAAATTACTTTGGATGTTCATTTTTTGAAACAATCACAATTTATGGAATTAAAAATTAAGCAATCGTAAATTAAAGAAAAATCAATAATTGGAGCAATGGATTAAGATGTAAACTACGAAACCGGAGGACGAGCGTTCACTGTGTGTCACTGTGTAAGAATGATTAATTGTTAATTTAAATACGAAAATTTAATTTGTTAAACAATTCAAACGAGAAAAATTGATGAGAAAAATTGGGTCCAACTTTGGCAGCCAATATCAGGCCAACATTGGGCCCGGCGTAAATTTCTATTTGGTATTTTATTTTTCAATTTATTAGTAAGAACGCATGTTTGATGTATTTGACAAAATCGCGTTTGGCGGCGGGTCTTTTTCTTCGTCTCACTTATGAAACTGAGCGAGCTCATGATCTCGTGCGCCATCCGATGAATGAAAAGGCCTGTGGACTTTGTGCGAGCGGCATAATAGAAGCTCACATGCACGATGTCAGCTCTGTGTTCGTACATCGTGTGCATTTGCACTGGTCGTAATTTTTAAAAGCACTCGTCTCTGCTCGTAAAGGGGCATTCAGTGCGGTGCCCATTTCCGAATTCATGGGTCACTCGAGAAACTTTGCACTCGGCACATTTCCGCGGCTATATGACAAAGCCCATCACAGTCCGATCTACATTGTTCGAAGGAGAAAAAAAAACTGTCGCCAGCGCCACCTCGCGCCCCAATCCATGCATCATCCTTTCTTTTTTTTTATAAGAAAACTTTTCACGATGAGCTGCCTCGATTGTTCTTGATGAACTTTTTTCAACTCTCTTTTGGCTGACACAATTTTTGCCCCCGAACAATGAACGTTTAGAGTTTGACGGTCAAAGAGCCACCTGGCGACGCTAATGGGTACTTTTATGAAAGAGATAATGCGCAATCATAACAACTGTAAAGTCATCGTTGTAGTTCATTGTTCAGCTACCAGGTGGGGCAATTGAAATTATCACCCAAGATGTATCTTTTTTTATAGTTCAAAATTCTTTGCCTTTTTTTTTTTCGTACAAACAGAACCTTAAGAATGTAGACAATTTTTTCACGGAATTATGTATCAGGGGTTGGAGTTGCTTAACCCTTAATAATCGTATGCTTTTAGACCACGTTGGATGTAACCAGTGTTCTACTCTAATATTGATGAAAATCATTGGGTATTGATGAATTCATTTTGCATGTGGCAGTTACAGTTAATCTACATACGAAATGTCTTCTATTTTGCATGGAAATTGGCTGTGAAATGTTCCACCGAATTACAACCAGTTATGTTAAGTTGTTCGGTATTAATTTTTCAAGCTTTACGGGTGCCACACGATGTGGGTCACAAAGCTCGCCGACAAAAGAGCGTTTCAGTCGCCGCGGCAAGCAGGCGAAATGAAAAACAAGTCGCGCGAAAAGTGTAAATAAAAATTGTGACGCCAAAAAAGTGTCTGCTTGAAAAATAAGTCTGCCTCTCAATATAACCGCAGTTTCTCAAGTTTCGTGTCAAAAATATGTTTCGTTGCAGCTTTAATCGAAATTCGGATTTCGGAGCATGATTCGCAACGTGAAGGTCAATTTCGAACGTCAGTGGAATGTCAATTAATAAACGAGTTACGTGACTGTAATAAACATTAATGACGAAAACGAAAACACTTCTTATGAATATTCAATATAATGAGGCGTGGCTATTCATAATGTGGAAAATAAATTCGAGCACTTTCCATCACTGACTCTCAATTTAGTGACCTAAATATTAATTTCGCTTTTTCGTTATTTTCTCACAACATAAACACGTTGATTGTCCTAATTTTCATTGATAGACTTCCCAATAACTATTTAAAAGCGTACTTCAATTTATTATAATTTTTTTTTTTTGCAAATTTAAAATTCAAATAAATAATAAATATGTCAATAAAAATTGATATTTTAAACAAAGAATTTTGAGAAAAAAAAGGTGTGGGCCGACATTAATTATAAAAATATGTAGGGATACCGAAGACTTTTGGTGCAGTAAAAGAAGCCATAGCAGTATGTACATGTACAGCATTTCTTCTTCCGGTCATGAAAGTTTCAACTTGTATATACAAAATTAAGTTGATTTGAAACAAAAAAGATAATTTTGTTTGATGAGTGTTGAATCCGATAACGATAAGTTTTTTCTGCAAAAGCAAAATGAATTAAATCAATATTTAATCTCTAGAAAAAAAAAGAAAAAAAAATATAGAGATGGTTGTAATTTCTAAAAATGTTGCTACTTCCATTCATGCAATTTCCATTCATCAAATGTTCAACTAGGATAGAATATTTGTTTCTTTGATATCAAGTAATCACTTTCATGCTGCGGCACCAACAATTTTGCATTCTGTTCGGGAAACTTTTCGCTGGTGCTGAGTGTGCATGTATGCAAATGGAATTTCGCGAATGAATTACGGTTCAAGTACACGTGTATATACAAATAGACATAGTTTTAGCGTTCAGTGATTGAGTGTATTTTCATGTGTGAATGGCAGTGACAGACGTATTCATGTTTCGAGATTAAAATGGGACGTGGTTTAAAGAAACAACGAACCTGCGAGAGAAATGATAAGGAGATTGACAGAGTGTGCTTCTGAATTCAAATGCTTTTCAATTTGAAAAGCAAGGAGCTTTGGAAAAATGCTGAGCCTTTCCATTAAAAAATTGAATTATCATAAATCTTCGTTGAATTGCAATTATTTAATTATCGAAATGTGTTATTTTTTTCTCCACTGAACACTGAAATTAATTTTCTTTTGAATTGAAGATACAAATTTTTTTAATGCGTTTGACATGCTGATGAATTAAAATTGGTACTCTTCACATTCATCGTTGAGATTTCAATTTGATTAGCTTGGTTACTGATATTTGACGTTTGATAAGTTCAGTTTCAGTTTCATGTTATGCGTACAATTTATTTCGCCTGCTGTTGTGTATAACATATATTTAGTTCGATACATCTTATTTATATAAGCAGGCAATCTTCATCAAAATGAATTATTTGTCTATTATTTCAGCAGAAATAAGCTGATTTAGCGTTATATAATGGAACGCTTTATCATCCGTCTTCCTGAACTCGCGATGATTTAAGACTTTAAAAATAACTTTTTTACAACTGGTTTTAAATATTTGTTATGAAAAAATTGATTTAAAACTCCATCACATTATATTTTTATAAAATCAGGATCGTACAAAGATCTGACTACTAAATTTAAAAAAAGAAATCAAAGTTAAGTAAGAAAAATCGTTTGGGGGAAAAAAAAAATTGATTCAATGAACAAAAATCTGAATTGCCATAGCTGTTGGGATGTGAAATTGATGAACCGGTAACTTGATCTTGATTCCGCAAAAGGCTTTCGATAAATTGAAATAATAATAAATTCAGGTCTGAATTACAGAATACGGCACCGGGATGCTATTTCCGCGTCCGTGAGAAATGCAGATGGAGTGAGATTTCTGCACCGCATGATTTGGCGTTTGGCCAATACGTATACGCGCGCATTTGTGTGCCGTGGGTGTATATTTGCATGTGCAATGCAACCCGGGCTCGAACCCTCCTGGGAGTTCAATAGATTATGCACAATTTTCGCGAAAATTAGTTAAGAAAACTTTTAAACTGTTCGTCGCGCGGACGACAGAGCGAACGATGCAACTCGTTTGATTGCCCCAACGAGACGTTTCTAAATGAACCATATTCAGTTTACAAGAAAATAAAAATTCATTTTAGTTTTTAATTTTTCATTCGAATTCATTATTCAGTATTCATGCAAGTTCGAGGGAATTTATTTATATAGTTTTACTAAATAGTGTATTACGCAACAAGCGAGTAATGAGAGTAATTTCTTTCCTAGGTTAAGTTACTGATGTTTCAAAGTGAGAGTGATGTAAAGTGAGACTTTTCGGCTCTAGGGTGAAAATGATACCACATATCGGCTGGGAGTGCCGATCAAGGAAATTTTCGAAAACCCGTGATGATTTCTTCATCACTAAACTTCTACAAAAATTTATACGATGTGGTATCTTGCGATACGATCTGAACTTGAGTGCTCTTGAGCATGAAGTAAGCGGAATCATCTGATCCTTGGACGCGCTCGGCTTTACACAGGGATAAACGAAACACTCAAAATGTAATAAAACTATTTCAAAATCAAAACCCTACGAAAATCATGCGTGACACGAGGCGCGCAGACGTCGAACGATCGACGCTGTCGCTTCACAACTCTCGTACAGACTATTCATTGGGAAAAAAAAAAAAAAAAAAAAAATACAATTCAATTGTCTGAAAACTTAATATGAGTTCGAGCATATGTTTCGACAGTAAAACTGTTCAACAAAGAGTTGAATTTTTAGCTCGACTTTACGTTTTTCAGCTGTAAAAAATGCTGTACATAGAAATTTTTCATTTTTCCTGCAATCAATAGATAGATTACAGTGCTTTGTTTTCATAACTATTTTTTCTCAAAATATAAATTTTGTTCCATAAACTACTTTGCCTAAACAAATTTCTTTACGTGCTTATTCCCTCCCAATTCTAGGAAGGGATTTTAGAAGAGGATTTTTTAAACGAAGTCAGAGAATCAACAAAAAATATTTGAAAAAAAAAAAAAGAAAAATTTCATTATTGCCCTTGTACTGAAATGGCTTACTTTACGCCCTTGGTACTCAAACAACTACTTCCAACCCTAGGGGGAAAAACTTGTTTTAACTCGTAGGGAATTGCGCTCCATAAAATTCTGAAGATAAATCGTGAGTCTTGGTGAATCAGAATAATTATTGTAATTCCGAATGGGATGATTTATAAATTGAATATCTCATAATGACGTTTAATTATGTGATAGAGGCGATTGTTAGTATCGCATAATAGAGAGATCGTTAATGGCCATTTGTCTTACGACGGAATGACGTAACTACTCGCGAGACTCATCGCGACACTGCACCCAGCTAGCCGGATTAATGTGGAGCTTGGAGCAACGACGAACAGGGACATCTTTCTATCTAAGCCCCTCCGTGCCATATAGCGTATAAATTCACCCCCGCGGTCTCCTTGAGGAGTGCCCCGAGGCGCAACTGGGGTGAACGTATTATGGAACGTCCCCGAAGCGCAGACCAGCGCGCACATTCCTCACTGCGAATCATGATTTAAGTGTTACATGAGCATTTTATGGGCAGCATTTTTCGTGATTTATGATGATTTTTTAGACGCGCGATTTCGTACGCGAGTGAAAAAAATGATCTCTCGTAATCCCAGCGTAAAAAAAAAGAAAGAATTGAGCAAATTCTCGAAAACCGTTTTCCTTGTTCGTTTATTCGCTCAAGTTATTTTTCGACGTGAAGCATTTGTAATCGCCCATTTTCATACACAAATTTTCTTCCCAAAAGAATCATGTTTTTCAATGTTAATTAATCACTTGTACGCATCATTAAACGTGAATTCGAACATTTCGGCAAACTCAAAGCCGAACCCATCGACAAAACTTGAAACTGTGAAGTGGAATTACTCTGATTTTACGAGGAGTTCGTATTCAGAAAATGTCATTTTCATAATGCACCTAACGCATGCATTTGAAACAATCTCCATCGTTCAAGAGACAGATCTTCATTTAGGTTCATTAAAACTTTATGGACTTTTATCGAGATATACAAAAAAATTTTAACAACATTCATCGAACGATTACAAAAGAGATTGACCAGATAAAAAAGTTCGATAACTAAATTAATAATTAGTAGTTCATGCTGATGAAAATTGAGAGAGAATACGAGCTTGTTACAATGCCTTAATAGAAGATAAATTTGATGAATTGTTATGAAGCATTTCCTATTACGTAATTTGTATGAAATTTACACACGTTATGTAAATCAAAGCGAATCCACCGCGACGATGTGAACACACGGTTTTCGTCGGACTTGTTTTCAGTTTGTTAGACCTTATTTCGTAGAAACATATTATTCCCAATTTGCCGCAGCGCTGTCAACATTGAGAGGATCTGGATTAATAATGACGGGTTACGCTTATGTAAATCGGATTCTCAGGTAATAGTGTTTGGATAATGTTGTTTACCTCGTGGTATTAATTTCTCATGTTTCCGCATCGTATGAGAAAAACGAGATTATACGAATATGTGAGAATGTCGAAAACTAGAACAATTTTCTTTTAATTAAACTTTTTCATGAATGATGAAAAAGAACGTCATAATAGTTACATACTTGAGAGCGTTTTATGAGTTTTTGTGAAAAGTTAAAATGTACCTTCAAGATAAGTGAAAAATTGATTCTGCGAATCCAATAATCTATATAACAAGGTCTTTTGAGCCGGATAATGTTTCTTTAATTTAAAAATATTATGACTCATCATTCGTCGAACAATTTTTTTGCTGTGGAAATGGTACGAACACATATAAAACATATATAAACTTCTCAGAATTTGATTTGCGAAATTAAACGATCTCAGGATTTTACTAATGAACGTAGTAAAACAATTTGGCATTTTTTAATAAAATCTTGACAATACCATGATGTATATCAAGTAAAAATAAAATTTATCAGAAATATTTTTTTTTTCCGCAAATATAGAAGGAAGGATTATTTTTTGCAGAACATTTTTGCATCCGACTGAATGGCGATAGTGATTTTGTTCACTTCTTGTGGTGTTATATTTGTAAATATAATTTGAAAATTGTATAATCGATTTGATCGGTGGCGACACTAGACACGCAGGATGAGCATACTCGGTGTCGGTCGCATGGCGACGCTCGTGGCAAGATGCCAATTTCTTGCGACACAAAAATAGGTAGAGGTCGCGGACCGGGGTACCACGTCACCGCGACGAATCCCATGAAAGCGTATAAAAGATGGATCGATGTATTTAACTAATCGTTTAGCCACGCCCGACTTCTCGCTGTATCCGCACTATCAGGCAATCGTACTCGTATACGCGATACGCTAAATTGTGATGTCGCTGAAACACACTATTTCGAATGCAATATCGATCGCGCGTCCCTCACAACGCCTGCTGTATTAAACACTGAATCTCGTACGCTCCTCCCTTCTGCGTTGTCATTTGCTTTTAATTCCTCCATCAAAAATTTAATTCGTCAATTAAAATTCAGATTTTTCGTTTGAATCGCCACGACGGCATTGGCTCCATTTTCATCACCCGTCGCATTTTCGTTGCATTGCCAATTAGCAATCATGACATTATCTCACTTTTTTGTTTTTTTTTTTTTCCCACCGTCTTACTTGGTTTAAAACTCAACGAAAATATTGTCACCAATTTAGAATACTTGGTGACTTTTGGAATCTTCAATTATTCATGACAAATTTTCGCAAACTTTATCACGCCTCTGCCTTCCTCCAAATGAAGTCTTGTTTTTGCGAAATTGCATTCTACGCATGCGGTTCATCACAGTTAATTTGAGGAATTTCGCTATGATGTTACAGGAATAACAGTCAGCTTGATAAGAACGTCTCGGTGCACTTTCAAAATTTGTTACATGAATGTTGGATTCTGAGGAGAACAAAAAAAAAGGAATAAGTTTCGGCAAAAAAGCTCTTTGTTTCACTCCCTGTTTTGTTTGCTATTTTGTTAGGTAACAAGATGTAAAGTGCTGGTACCAGAGCTGATACTTATTTTACACTATGGATGCAATTTTCTTTTATTCTTCCTAACTTCACTTTGATCTTTATATATTTTGGATTGAAAAATTGTTATCTCACAAAATCACATGTTTTCACGATAAAATCTGTTGAAAAAAAAAAAAATCGGTCCCAGCGTGATTGTTCCTACAACGCAGCCTCGCATGAAAAACGCAAAAACGTTACACACAATTCACGTTACATTCGTCGATAAACCGTTTCATTTAGTGCGATAAAATGGTTTTGATATCACGTACAACCTTCAGGTTACAATTTTTGGGGAGAACGATCTGGCGCGCTAGATCGTGTGAATAAATCCTGTGGTTGTTACATAAAAGTCACTGCTAACGGAGAAATGGTCTTTAAAGCTGTGATAACGCGCTGTTATAATGACCCACAACAGATACGAAAGTTGCTACGTTGCAGGGAGCAAATGTTTTTTTTTCTTTTTAAATTTTTTTTTTTTCTAACTCAAATAGACGAGACAAAGGGAGGATAAAATTTATTTTTAAATAATATTTGACGGTAGATCGTTGACTTTGACTGCTTTTTGTTGGGATAAGCATCGACTTGTGGCTGTGAGTGCGGCTAAAACAACTAAGAAAAGTGTACGAACTCGTGACAACAGCTACGTGCCTTATGAGACTGACGCAACAGAAATAATGAATGAAAAATTTGCAACCACGCGATGCGGTTTAATTTTAATGCAAAATGTGGAACAAGTTCTCGCGCTCCCGCAAGAGGAGCTTCGCTCGAACTTAATTAATTAGAAAAATTAAGAATCGCGTGCGAGGTCCTGCAACATTTTCAAACCACATTACTCTGATGAAGCCTATTAAAATGCTAATTGATGCGAGCTTTTCGCCATTAATTAAACTTTCGTTCAATTTTCAAAACAACATCTCTGGTTCAGACAAACATTTGTTGGTTGGAAAAGTATCAGCATTGGGAGAGAGGCGACCAAAAAAAGGGGGGGGGGGGAGGAGGTTATTTATTTGCTTTCAGTGAGATTAAATTAATGTCCCTGAAAAATGAATAAGCTAAAAACGATCGAAGTTCCTTTTTTTGCGGCATGTGTGCCAAGCCAAAGCCCAAATATTTATTGATATATACAAAGCATGATCTAAAGACTGGTAAAGTTTGGGATGCATGCAAATGATAAAAAGTAAACAAGTCGTCGGCATGCTTCAACGAGTTTTGGAATACGAAATAACTTTGGGTCATCGATCGCTCCATTACGTATAAGAAAGACAGGGTTCTGTTTGATAGATATACGACTCTTTCACCTGAATAACGACAGAGAAAAAAAACTCGCGAAATTAAACGAGACAAATATTAAAATCAAGCAACGTCAGTCGGTTAAATATTTATGGTACAATGGAACGAAAGAATATGAAAAAAATGTCTACTCATTTAAACATTGCGATTGTTTTTATTTTATTGAACGATTCTTTTTTTTTTTTTATTTCAACCGAGCATTTTTAAGTCGCTTGATTTGAGAATAATATGTTTAAATTACAAACTTCATCAAGCCCAGCATTGGAAAACAAATTTAGTTACAGGATTTATACGGAAGTAATCGAATTATCTAACGCTAAATCGCATTTACGATCAAAGTTATCGCAGCTTCGTTGTACGAAGGATAAATAAAGAAATAGGTTAAGTGAAATTTTGTTACCCAGACGTCCGTCTTAACTTTTTATTGTCTCCCGATTGCCCGATAAATCATTTACTTGTAATCGCATTATTGATGAAATAATTTGTCAGTGCACCGCCAGGAAGTTCAAAATGAATAATTATTCGAATATTAACAACGAATCTTTGAATATCATTCAGTTCAATTTAGTTTCAATAAATTTCATTAATATTTGTTTGCTTGATATTTCCTCTACGGTCAGACAAAAATTGACCGTTCTATAATTGATTTTGCATCAATTAATTATATATGTTTGGTTATAAAAAAACAACTTTGTAATCAATCATCCGCGAGATGATATCACGGTTATTTACTTGTCGAATTTGGAAATTGTCCACATTTGAGAACAAACAAAAAATGTTGAACGATTTTTGATAAAAGGTCCAGTGAAAAGTAATGTTCGCGTACACATCATGCGGACGGCGGATCGATTCGTGAGCAAAGCCTTTTCATTGCGAATGAAAATCCAGATCGCTTATAGCCGTTTTTCGTATTTTCCACGTGACTCCCGGCATGTCGAATGGGAAATAATATATCTGCGACGCGCAATTCTGCCGGACGACGGCAAGATGAAAAGTGTTTATAAATTTCGCACGACGTTCAGCTTGATGTTAAATTCAAGCTTCGGAATAACAAGAGCGGAAGCGAAATCTCAAGTCTTTTGCAAAAATAATGTTACATTATTTGTATTTGATCCTTTATCAAATATTTCTTCTAAGAAAACTGTAACAAATATGTTCCCAAATCAAGCTCATCTCTGACAGTTTTCAGCCATCTGAAGAATATCATCAAAGAAAAAAAAAAGCAAACAAATTTATGACAATTTTGAACTATCTGACGGATGTCAAAAATAATCCTCCGAACCCAGTTATCAAAATTGGAAAACTTTCATGAAAACGGTAACGTGAAAAGTATCTTCAACTCTTATATTTTTTTTTCTTCCTTAAATCAGAAAACGTTGTGGTTAAATTTCGGTTAGATGCAAAAACATATTCAGAAGTTTTTAAAACAAAATTTTATAAATTTATTCGTGTATCAAAAGAGGTTTCTCCAGCCGGAATGAACAACTTTTGAAAGATTTTGCTCACTCATTTTGATGAAAATGTGGTGCGAACTGTTTTGTGCGGATTTCTTAGGAACGGGAAACAATATATCTGAGGGACGAGTTGGTGAGTGTGAGTTTCTTGAGGGTAACGTCTTGGGAACGTTCGTCAATGGCGGAAGCACGCACGAGGGAGCACCGCTCTCCGACCCTTGACTGTCGGCCAGACGCACATACGGAGCGTAAAAGCCGCACGTGGGAAAGCCGCTCTCACGTCACGCCGTTGCATCGGAGACGCATTACCGGATGCCGAAGTGGCTCGTTCGCCCGGCAAACCAAGGCAAAAGGTGGAGTGACGCGCGCCCCACAAGTGCACAGGAACTTGAACGTAAATAACGCGAGTGTCTTCCCCCCTCTTGGCGCAATTCTTCTTCTCGTCGCTTTTCGGCTCCACTTTTTTATCAAGCTCGCTTAGAAATCTTATTTTGTTTGTCTGGCTTTTGCCTGTTTGTTTCGCATCAAGGCAAATTAAAACGATTGTTTTTGAACTATCTCTCAACGTGGATTTATGGATCTCCACTTCTTTCAATGTCCTCTATATATTTCTCTTTTTTTTCTCTCTCTTTTCATTTTCATTTATTTATCAATACTTTTTTTTTGCATAAAAACGGATCCTGTTTGTTATCATTATTTATATTCTACGAAAAGCACGACGAAAATTTGAATCACGTTATTGTTCTAAGGCAGATCCAAATTCACGAAACTCCGATGTATAATGTTTGTTTATGGAGGCAATAAATTTCCGTAGTTGTCTTTTCGCAAAACATTGTTTATTGCCCGCTCGCCCGAGTATTTGCATATAAAATGTTATGTGAATAGAATAAATATTCACAATTATGCAAACATTCGGGAAGCTTTGTACAAACTTCGGCTACGAAACGTCATTAGGTTCGACTCCCACATAATTTGCATAAAGTTTGTCTAATGTTAGTCAAGAGAACCATTAGGAATTAGATTTAGATTCTGAAGGAGATATTGAGTTATAAGTCCGCGCGCTAATTGCTTTAAATTACAATCGCACGAAGTGCAAATAAAAACAAACCGGAGCAACCGTATACCGAGATATTGAATAGATTTGTTGGCACAATAACAAGTCGCCAAGTTCGCTTCCAAGTTGTTAAATTGTAACGGGTGTATTGCGAGGGGGACAGTTTATGTCACGGCAGTGAATAAAATTCGAGCAAATTCAATTTATCCATGTACGTGAAAATTAATTTCATCTTAAACAGCGGCTATTAACGTTTCGGGGCGACGGCAATTGGTTATGCTCACGCGATATAACATGCTTCAAGAAACCCCCCCACCCCCCTCATTGTTCCACCCCCGTAAGACTTTCAAACATTACCATCAACCGACATGCGACCATCGATTCTCGCTTAAACATAAAGTGTAACGAAATTGTATCGACGTCTCGTAAAAGAATATCCGCAATGTCCTTCCTTTGCGTCACGGCTTCTTCGTTTGTCATATTTTTATTGGCAGTTTTCTTTTCGTTTTCTTTTTTTTTTTTTAAATAAACATCAAGATGTGTCATCACTTTTGTTCTTCTCTGTTGTGAGAAAAATTTTCAGAAAAAGAATAAGAAACGTTGTGTTAATAGAAAAAAAAAAAAAATTAGTTAGTAAATCATGAGGTGTACTTTTTATGAAAGATGACTGCAGGTGGTATTTTTCCTCCCATCGATAACTATTATTTTTTACTATGCATGTGATTATAGTGTAACGTCGAGATATCCACCGTTCCAAGTTATACCGTGCAAATTAATGCGCTGTAACTATCGCAGTTGTTAGAATGTTATTTCGAAGGAACTGGCGAGTCTTATCAACGAGGAATAGTTACGCGAATAAAAATGTTTCAATAGAAATTCGCATGTCAAAAATGACAAAAGAAAAATCATTTTCTGGAAGAGAAACACTTTTGCATTCTCTGATAGACTTTTCATTGTTTCTTTCAAGCTGTTTAGAATTTTAAAACAGAGATGAATTAAATACTTTGTTTAATAAGTTTCCAACAAAATTAAAACATTATATCAAACTGTTTATCTGTCAAATTATTACACGGAAGGTTTTTAACATTTATATTTTGTTAACAGCATTTGTAGATTAAAAATTATAAAATGTTATTGATTTCACTTCAAAGTCCTTTTTATTAACGTGAAAAAAACTTAAATATTTTTTTGAATAAAATAAAAGTTCATTCATTGAAGCTACAAAAGAAAATCTCAACGAATTTATTGTCAATGCAAATTTAAGTATGCTTCACTCAAAATCATATTATTTAAAAGTACATCCATCCACAAAGAATATTAGCGCTAAAATAATCAAATGTCCGGACAGGATAATTAAATTCCAACTGAATTAACTGCAATTTAATTACACCAACTAAAATATTCCATCAGCGTGTCTGTTTGAACGAATCTGTTTCATCGAATAATTTTCTTTTGCGGTTCAAAGTACAAAATGTCGGGATATTTAACGACATTCAATGATGACGGAATTCAATAGCTAGTTGTAAGAAAAATTAATTCGCTCCTGCACTGTTTAGTATGTCTTGCACAGGTCTTCTGATTAAAGAACCTACGATGTTCAGTGTCAAAGTGAATCAAAATTAAATTAACCCCGCGTGGGAGCGTTTCAAATTGTCGGCGAAAATTTTACAGCGATACACAATGGCCAGGAGAACAGAAACTAAACGCTATATTCAAGTTATGAATTCAAAGCGGGTCTTCGAAAAATGATCATCTGCCATTTAAACACGCGTTTAAGAATTTTAATAACGGTCCATGAAAAAAATGTATAAAATGTCATTTATAAATGATATTCCATCACGGTTTTTGGATATGACTTAAGGTCGAAAGGACTTGACACAAACTCGGTCATATCCGTTTGACCAAAATAAAAAAAAAAAAAAAAAACAAAATCCTCTGGGGAACCAGTGGCACTCGGTAAATCAATCCTTTGTTTTGTCACGATGCCGAGACTTGTCCGCGCGCGCTCCATTATGAAAGTGTCTCTTGAAAACGCCCCGTTCTTTTCCTGGCGACGCGTTCTTTACAAAACACTCGTCAAGTTGCATCCACCCGACCCATATTTGTAATGTGAATGACAAAGAAAAGGAGCAAGAAAAGAGATGCGAAAAAAAAGGTAGAAGCAGCAAAGAAAGACCCGCAACAAGAAAAACATCATATTTTCTTACCCGGACGAGCACGTGTGGGATTTCTCTCGCGATACATAAAATCATTCTTTTTGGATGCACGACGAAAATATACACAAAAAAAACTTACATTTTTCTCGTCTCAAGAATTTCTAATTAAAATTGTGTTCATCTTCACAGTATGGAGCAAGAAAAAAAGAACATTATAATCCTCGTTATAATCCGAGTTCCGTGAAAATAATCGTCGTGTTCATGAATGACGGTTAAATTGTGCCGTCCGGCTTATATTATCACGGTATTATATTCATTTTCGTTCGGCCTACACTGCAGATAAATCTTATTTATGAACGCAGATTCTTTGCCAATAGCTTTAAAAGCCCGACACGGTCTTCGTTTGTGGGCTCCCTGATTTTCAGGATATTGCACTGTGGGAAATATGATTAAAGCAGAGAGAACTCGAGCGCTCTCTTCTTGCTGCAACTTTTCTTGCGATGAGTAAAGTTGATGAAACCCGCAGAAAATATCGAAAAGGCACGTGAAAATCCTCAGTCGAATATAGTAATCAATTTTCTCAGTACGCCGTGACGTTAAAATTGTATCAACTACTTTACTTTCCCCCTCTCTTTTCTCGTCTTCTGTGTCGAGTTTTCAAAAAATTGAATAAGATGAATATAAGAAAATATTTGTCCAACTAGATAGTTGAAACGGAACCAATTTATTTTACCTTTACAGAGGGAAAAATCGAATTGCGGTATTTTCGAATGAAATTGCGTTAAAATGTTAAACTTTCGGTTAGTAATTACATTATATTGAAATTTAGCACAAAAAATTGTATACAAATCAATTCATAATTAATTATCAATTATAGTAATGTATAATTTATGTACCGAGTAATTAATGCTTTATATGAATTACAAATGTCGAATGAAATTGTTTTATCGGTGTCCCTATCGGAAAAGTTTATCTTTGAAAGTTGAAAATTAAAAAAAAAATGTTTTTAACTCAGTCTGATCAAGCTTTCTGGAGTGTAATTCAACTTACGACATTATTATGCGAAAAATGGAATCCTGACGCAGATAAACGCAAGGTTTCAACGATAATACGAAAAAATATTCGACGTTTTTTCGCTGGAATACTTGTAAATGGGATTACTTCTTGGTAGAGAAAACAGCAGCGGGCATAATGTGGACAAATGAACGCTTATTGTTCCTCGTTTCGGATATCTGTAGGACGATGAAAGCGGTGTTTGAGAGACGAAATTTGAGGTGTCTGTATGTACTGTATGCTTTTCATGGTCAACGTGGCGCACAATGCTCACGTAACTCGAAATGTTTCAACTGATTGGATCGATTTTGATTCAATTTTTGGCGTTGAAAAAAACCTCGCGACCGTAAGATTATCGCGGAAAATAGCGAAACGACTTCACAGTCGAATTACTTTTTGCCCCGCGAAAATCATCCAAATTGTGTTTGTGTGTGTACCTTTTTAAAATTTCAACCCCGGCGATAGAAGCATTCGACTGTTACGAAATGGAGAATTCAAAAACAAATCTAGTGTAAGCGAAATAACATCGAATTCTAATTTGTGTATTCTAATAATTTTTGTTTTTACCGCTCTATAAAAACATTGTTCCGTCCTCGCGTCTAACAAAAGTAACACATTGTTTTATTGTCCCGATAAAAATTGTCCGATGATAATAAAACGGAGTTTTCTCGAGACATTAATATTTTTATCACGCCTATAAAATTGATGACAGAGTTTACTCACGGTATAAGAAAACATATGGACCCTCGTCTCATTTGGCATCGGCTATTAAAGAATTCTTACCTGAAACATATAAAAAGTTCTATTATTATTGTAATAAAAAAAAAGTTTCAAGCATTTTTCATTTTTGAGAATTTACATCACTGGAGGCAAAGTTTCTTCCCCTTAAGAGAGAAAAGACATTCCTCTTCCGAAAAGACAGAAACAGAAGAAAAAATCGCAGCATTAATCTTATTGTCATTAAGAACTATTAAATATCATTTAGACTTTGATAAATTTCGGAGTGTTTTTCGGAAATCCGAAACACTTGACAATAAATAATGACCCTCAACTTGCTAAGGGATTGAAAAAAAAAATTAAAAAAAAAAAAAAAACTTATCACAACCTTTTAATAACGGACTCATCCCGGATACGCCTGGACGCGTATCATCGCATGGTCAAGGCATTTTTTGTCACTTATAATAAATGGGCTTCAACTCGACAGCAGCCTAATTAAATTTATGAACGGCGTACCGTTTAATTACATGATTCATTGAACTCGCTTAACTTCAACTCCTGCCAACTGTTTCTGCTGAAAAACTTTTTTTTTTATTTTCATAACAAAATTTGTTAAAAAAATTTTTACGGTTCTGTTTCCGTCGCGTAAAAATTATTCCAACTTTTGAATTCACTTGAGATGGGGAAGGGTGAGCTCGCCCGTTCATCGCGTGATTTAAATATTTCAACTTACTAAAAAAAAGAGATCACGAAAAACGAGACCCGTTCGAATTTTTCACTGCACCCGTCAAGCTTCAATAACAAATTTAATTGTAACCCCATCGCGAGACCGATAAGCAACGCGAGACCGCAAGATTTTTTAGCAAAGCTTATCGGGAGCGTTTTTTTTTTTTTTTTTTTCAACGTGGATTATCCCGTATATCTGATTCAATTTCATGTACCATTGAATGATCGAAAATCGTGGCACCCATTGAAAGATATTTTCACAAAGATTAAATGTGCATCCGAGTAATTTCAGGCGACCAGTCGAGTTTGAGACCATTCGTTTAATTTTATCTACCGGAGGATTGATTCTTTCTCAACGAAAACAATCATCACTCGGAGAAAGCTCTTTTTCTTTTTTTATTTGAATTCAGCCGAACAAAACGCGAGAAAGGAAATGTTACAATCGACTCAAAAGACGATTAACATTTGTCAAACGCGAGGGCAAACTATTGTCTATGTACACGAAAAGTCACCCGCAGTTTATTTTGTTTTCAATGTCGGGGGGTTTCTGCAGAAAGTCGATGCATTGTGCTAACGCAATCTGTTTCCCACTCAGATTCTCAGGAGATATCGGATTCGGACGTTTCGAACAAGGCTCCCGGTGTACGCTGTCGTTCCTTGTGGATTAATCAAACGGCGGCGACGAAGCTACAGGGGGCGGTAATGAAGAAAAGGGTGGGGGGAAAAAGTCGTTTCTTTTGCGCTCGAGTTAATTAAACAACTGTACCTTCGAATCAACTTCATCTTCAAATTTGATAAATTCAAAAAATAAAATTGTACTTCGAAAATATTTTGCTACTTTGCGAAAAAAGTTTGAGTGTGGTAAAAATTTGTGTATGTAACGTATGCTGTTAACTATGTGACAAGATATTTTTGACAAATTTACCTACAAGATGAACAAAAGACGAATCAATCTAACGCTAAAATTCCAAAATTCTTGAACATGGAGAATTGAATTGCACACGTAATTCTGAACTCCGAGCAATTCGTACGAAATTTTTCACGATGTGCAACTATCTTTATCGTGACGTTTCGTTTCGTTCGGTCAAATGTTCGGCGTTTAATAAAATAATTAGCACCAAAAACTTGCATCCGAGTTAACAAGATTTGTATGAAATTGGCATTCGCAAATAACGACAACTCGTTAAAACGTAATCATGAAATATTGTGCCCACTTAGCAAAAACATTTTCGTCTCGTTATTCTTTTTCTACTGCCGCTGCTCGTATAATCTTCAATTTCCATTTTATCGGGTCCTCAAGCATCCTTTTGTCTTATCATTTTATTTTGCCGACAAAAAAAAACGATTAAAAAAAACGACTCGAGAAATGTGTGGTAAATCCATACCAGGCCCTGATGTCATTTCTGCATTGCAAAAACGGTTTAAAAACAATTTTTAAATTGAAAATCAATTAAATAAATTGATGGTCGCCGAGATTTGAACGCTCGACCCTCAAAATGGAGTCTGGATCTGTAACCACTGCTCCATTAATCTAGTTTTAACAAATCATTTCAAATTGTCATTTAGCAATCGAGAATAGAAAAACAAATGATGAAAATTAGTTTTCCCTTGAAAATAAAGAAAAATTGTTCAGTCGGTTCAAATTTCGACGTTTCTCTGAAGAGTGATTAAAATTTGAAGAGCCTGATGAAATAAGACCTCCAGGTGATAAACGTTGGGCAACGTTGCATCGTAGCGAGGAAAAGTTGTATTAAAATTTTGCGTGGACAAAACTTTTGTGTTGTATAAATCTTGGTGTTTGATCAGTCACATCCGGCGCTGTGAAACACTTTTCGAAAAGTTTCGAGTCGCATTTATTTTCACGCTTCCACGTTGAGTACCAATTTGGACGGCGTCGCAAAAAAAAAAAAAAAAAAAACAAGCCAAAAATAAAATAAAAGAAATTAAGGCAAAATGTTGTTTTTAAAAGTTCAGAAAACTTTACAGTTGTTTTTTCAATCTGCATCTGTTTGCAATGACCTGCTGACCTGCGATAAGAAATGAAATGGTCGGTCAAAAGGAAGAAGAAGAAGAAAAAACTTGAATCCTCGAAATAAGTACAGCCACCGACTGGCTTTTCATTCGAGAACAAAACTGCATCCATTATGAGCGCTGCAATAATACGCCATTATATTTCCAACTATTATCCCCAATTGCAGCCACATCTGGGCATTATCCCGAACTGCAAAACGCGCTCGCTTTTCATAAATACTTCAAATCAAAGTACAAAGTACTTGAGAATATGTCCACGTCGTGCAAAAAAATAGGAGAACATGCCCGTAGAATATATATAAATATAATACCAGGGTCTATAAAATCCGTAACAGAAAGTCTTCGAAAATGTCTTCCCTACGTGACTTTTCCGGAAACCGGTCAGCTCATAACCGCGTCTCAACTGAATGATCGATTCGCTGCGCCTTCTCCCGATAAAACGTACTCCGTTACGCGCCCAGCGTACCTAATGGCCACAAAAGTCTGCGTTTTATTTGTCAGGTTTATGATATTTTCAAATAAGAGAAGAAAAAAATTTCATTGCAATTTTTTTCTCTCACAAGTCAATACAAATCAATTTTAGGTTTTATAACTTTGTTAGGCAAAATTTACCTTTTTTTGTTTCGCAAAAAACAGTCTTGGTATAAAAACTTTTTACTCAAATTTCACTCCCTCTCAAAGAGTAGACAACATTTTGGATTTAAAAAATGCAAAAAAAAAATGTAATATCAAAGTTTTCAATAACAATTTTTTATTTTTAAATGTTTGTATGGGTATTCCATTTGAGGAATTGTGAGAATTGCAAAGGATATATGACACTGATTGAAGATTCTTTTGCAGTGCAATGTTTAAGAGCCCTGGATAGGTTCACTATTATTGTTTTCACCTCTTGTAAGCTAATAAAAGAGAGCTTGAAAAGGTAGCGAGAGCCGATTCGCGATTCGCATTATGTACGATTGAACGACGCCTAGGTGGATTCTAATGAACTAAAGGAACAGCTCGTAAACTCAATTGGATGATTGTACTACTCGAACGGCGCTTTGCAACGCTTGGCTCGGCGCCCTTAGACACGAAAATCGTTTCTTTTTCTACCGACAAAGCTGAATTTGCCCGTCTCGTCCATTAACCCGGCGCATAAAATAGATTGTTTTTCTATTTTAATCTTGGCGTCCACGTTTTGGGCCAAGCAAAATCGTGCAACAAAAAAAGTGAAGAACATCACCCCCTAGATCGGAGTTCTTAAACACGGGGTCATTTTTCTCTGATAGGGGTCAAGGTCGGGCGAGAAAGATTACGGTCATTTGTTTCGGCCGATGAAATATCGTTCTGAGGGAAAATTTAATGCGACGTAGGGGATAATCTGTCGGTTGGGATTTCACCCTCGCAATCAGATCTTAATCGATGACGTGCGAACCGTCCAAGTCTTTTAACTCAGTTATGGTCTTGTAATAATCCTTAAGTTGATCAGTCAACGGTGATTATAATTTTGGGGACACAAAGGTTAAGATGGGGTCAGTGATAATGTATCAGAAAAAAAAAAAACTGACACTTTGATAAGTGGATAAACATCGTCAGAATTGAAAGGCTGTTTTTTTATTCCACCTCTATAAAACAACGGAAATGAAAAATGAATAGTTGAGGAGAAAAAAAGTTGTTTGTTTGCATTGCAGTGTTGTAATTTTACATAAATGTGAAATTACCCAACATAAACTTTCAACTTCGCACATTACGTTTTCGTGTAATTTTGAATGAACGGGGTAGAGATGAGACTGAAGAAATGTGTATTGTTTTCATGTACTTTCGTTGTGATTCAAAGTTGGACCATCATTATGTCTGTATCCGCGCGCCCTTCGAAAAGTTTCGGATCTATTCGGCTGTCGGTAATTGTTCAGCCGAATCTGTTAAACTCTTGGGCTATAACAAACACTTCTGGAAGAGTTAATCGGGGTTCAAATCGGTTGGCTGTTGATTTAGGGCCGACGGAGCCGTTAAGTACATTCATTTGGAGAAAATATGGGAAAGGTGATTATCGATCGTCCGTGGGTCGTTAGTTAACCGTAACCCCGGTTGAAAACGCTCACGTAATCGGGCCGTAAAACGGTGACTATTAAAATAGACCTCATTAGAATAATCCTCATGAGTCCTCCTGAAGAAAAAGGCGGTAGAGCCGCAAAAAAAAAAAAAAAAACGCTCGTGCAATTTCGCGCACCATTTTATTTTTTGCCATTAAAATCGTCGCAATTGTCTCTTCTGCGTCTTGGCAATCGATTCTCAATTGCGACTGTGTTATGCCGCGCATCTGCAGAAATCTTTCACCAGATTCGAAACTCCACTGAGATTTTGTGTTTGCCAAAATTCCTATAAACTGTTGGCCCAGTTAAAATTTTTTGTTTCTAACAGTTTCACTTAATTTCATAATTTTCCACTGATTTTGTAATCTCAACTAATTTGTTTACCAATCTTCCATTTTGGAATCCTTCCGAAAACAATTTCTGAGAATCTTCCAGCTAGATGAAATAATTGGCAAATTCCGTTTTTGCAATGCTTAACTGCTAACTCAATCTTTTCATTTATGCAGAGAAAAAGATATTTGCAAAAAAAAAAAAAAAAAAAAGAAAACGCACGATTTCTAGCTAAAATTGTGAGAACTGGCAATGAAATTTTAATGAAAACATTTTTTCTCCTCGCTCGTTTCATAATTTTGGATAATCAGTTTTGTAATAAGAACAGGGAACGTACATTTCTGAATTCAAAAAGTGTCTTGCGACCGTTCCCAATGAACCTTCCGTATAATTTCCTGCGCATATTCATAGGAAATTGCGGCAGTTTGAGCGTCGCTACGCTCGTAACAAAAATAAATTTGCTCCTCATCGAGGTACGTATTCTTACCGAGCCCTACGACAATGGTGCGCGAGCCGAAAAGTGTGTCTTCCCCGCGCCCCGCCCTTAATTTCATTCCGATTTCCGCGGGTTACAATCAGACGAGAGTTGTCTATAAGGACTTAATTTAAACTATTCCTGGGATACGAAAGACCATGGGGACGGAGGGACGATGCTCCGTTCAACCTCGTTGTCGTTTCGAAGCAACGAGAAAGAGGGCGCCCCGGGCGATTTGCAAAATCGAGTTCGTACTTAAAGTACAAGAGCAACGAAGATTCAGCCTCCGGGCTGGATAAATGTAACCTCAAAGATGCCTAGGGGAGGTGCGCATTTGCCTATTTGGCAACTCGAACTGCTTTCTCTAATCAGACAGTCAAAAATCACGTGTGTAGAAATATTTTCCATCAAAATAATGTAAAACATTAACTGAAACAATTCCCTTTAACAGCTGTTTAGATTAATGATATAAACTATTTTAATACATCTAATAAACTGAAAAGGTGATTCAAAATTTAATATATTGATATTCGCCGAGATTTGAACACTCGACCCCAAAGTGGGAGTCCTAATCTCTTACCACTACTCCATTGAACTAGTTTAAACCAAATTTTTCATAATTATAATTAACTCCCATAGAATCTTATATCTTGAAAATTAAATCGAAAATTATAATACACAATAATTAAGATTTATTAAATAGTGAAAAAAGTATAAAAAGATTAAACATTTTTTTTTAAACATAAGATTAAACAGAGACGAAACACTTCGTATCTGATTTTGATCCTAATGAATATCAGTTTGCTCAATTAATCCTTGAAAAATTATCCTCCGTCAGTGGAATTGAATATTTGAAGCAGGAGGATGTCGATTAGGAAGCGACGATAAATTATGTTGAGTTTGACGGAGGGTAAGCAAGACAATAAACTGGTAGCTGTGAAAATTTTGCCATATTTAGCGAATGTGCTCAGGGGCTACGCAAGGTATGGACAATCCAATTCTGCGATGTCAGGAGCGACATCTCTTGCGAGTAATAGGATTAATTAGTCGCGGTATAACGACCGCGGCGTTTCGTTCGACTAACGCATTGTGCAAACAGCGATCCGCGCCGATTATTGACACCTCTGTCGGCTATTTTCATTGCTCTTTGATTTTTTTTTCCACTTTTCCCGATTGCAATTGTTATCGCTCCCCGACATTACGAGACCCGAGTCGTTTTTTTTTTTTTTAACAACACTTTGTTTGGCTTGCCTTTTGTGTGTCACGCTATACTACCAATTTTTCAGGGATCCCGGTGATTGTATATCGATTAAAACGTCTATGCGACCAGAAACAAAAAGACAACCAATCCGTAAAAGTCGTGACGATTAATTTTCTTTTCCATTGCGAAAATCAAGAAGTGTGTTATTCCTTTTCCAAGCTAATTTAAACGTTCCTTTTTTTCCTACGGTTTATTTTCTTTCATTTTTTCCTTCAGTTTGTTTTTATTTGTTCAAATATACAAACGTTTTTTTAATTAACGAAGTCGTGTAAAATATTAAATTAGTTGATTTATGATAATATATTCACAACTGAGTGAAATTATTGAGTCTTTCAAGATGAGAACAATTGAACAGGAAAAAGTAATCAGAAATATGAATTAATTAGATATCGATGTCCAAGATGGCGACGAAATGGACTTTCTTTTTCTTCATTTTGAACAAGAAACAACAAAACTGAGACAATTTTTGGGTCACCGATATTGTATAATTTTGTCCTTGGTCTCGTCAGTTGGACGATATTAAGTCTACGTTTCAGAACATCACAGTTCATCTCAGCGGAAATGAACTCAAAACTCAAGAGACTTCCCAATCAGCTAACGCGCAATCTCAAATATTTTAATCCATTCCTGGTCTAATTTAGTCGCTCTTCTACAAACCGAACTTTGAGATCATGCAACTTTTCGAAAACAATGTTTTCCGTTCACTAAGAAAAAAAAAAAGAAAGAAAGACAGATTATCTAATTGGATAAATTTTCTATCAGACAAACAAAATCGGTAAATAAAAGTTTCAACGTTTAATGAAAAACAGGCCAAAAGAAAAATCGCCTGGAAATAAAAAAAATTTGCCGCTCACAGATATTTTTAGTTAACTTTGTCTATTTGTATTTCTTTTATTGACTATTTTATTGTGTCTGCTGTTTGTTTGTTTATAAGTCTATCAAAATTGATCAATTTCACATTACCAAAAAACGTGTAATCAAATATCGACCATCAACAATTCATTATCGCGAGGAGAGAAATATTAAAAATTAAATCCGCTCGAATGGTCGATTGCAGAGGAAAGCTTCGCCACGAACGCTCTGATGTATTATTTTATTTCGTTGGGCGATTTAAAACCACATTCCCCGGATGGCGTGAAGCATTAAATTTAATTTCTACAAGAGACGCGAGAGTTTGCAGCGCTCTCCCCCCAAAACCTCCCCGAGATACATATCTGGCAGGGAAAGAAAAATGTCGAGGGGAAAAGGGAACCGCGATAGATTTTCACGATGGCGACTGCGTTTGAGAGTTGCGTTTCGAACGCGACCGGTCGTACATCAAATTTTGCAGAAAATGTTCGATAACCGGGTGTGCGCCATTGAGAAAAAAAACGACCCTCTCGGTCTAATCGATTTGTTTTCTGTTGTAAAATAGGCAAGTGAACGAAATTATAATGACGAAAATGTTGCAATTTTTCACAGCTCAGATAATAAGATAATCAATAAATCTGTGGTTTGGTGATCTTACAAAATAGTAACCAAATGTTGCACAAGCACAAAATGGTATTCAGAAGTTAACGTTTGGGAGTTTGTCGATGAATTCGGGTCTGACTTTGTGATGGTTGTTGGCAGTATATGTTTATGTATGTAAGCCTCGGTGGCTACGCGAAAGCTAAAGTCAAACTCCGGAAGATTAAGTTTAGCCGGATTAAACTGACGCGAGTTAAGTGACCTAATATTGGCTACTGTTAGGAACCTTATTTACCATGTGACAGCACATCGTCGGGCGAACATGAGAACAGCGAAACAAGGATCAAGTTGAATAAAATAATGGGATCCGCGCGGATTTTCCTTCCACGTTAATTATTAGCGGTATTAGCGGTTCAACAGCAATGCTTTTCGATTCTCAACGGATGTGATTTTCGGATAAAGCTTTTTCCCTCCATCATTACACTTGTCATAATAGATTCAACAATTAATATCTGAGCAAATCCAAAATTAACGGCCGAGTTGGTTGGGCCAAAAAAGTCAACATTTTCAGATTATATCTCACAAAAAATTACACGTCGCCTCATTTCATAAAGTTCATTACACGTCTTCATTTTTAAAGCGTCACTCAACTAACAACATTTCTGTACTTTTAGTAAATTTTGTAATTATCGCTTAGAAACAATCAGTCAACAAACTGTGCAAATTTTTGGTACCGTGTAATATTTGGTCAAATATAAAGTCAATTGTGCATTTTGGAAGAAAACATGAATAAAGTAAAAATTGTAAAAATTGTAAAAATCGTTGTATTGATTACAATTTTGAATGTTTGATTGTTTCGTATTTTATGTTTTAAGTATATTTAGTTGGTTGTTACTTGTTAAACAATGAGTAATGTATACATTTTAAAATACAAAAGTGGTGAAAATGAAATTACATTACCGAAATACTTATTATTTTTGCAGCACGCTTTTTAATCATGAGAATGATTCGAAATTGAGTAAACATTGTGGAGGTATAACTGAATTTTCATTGGAAAACAAAATAAAAATACAGACAAATGAAAAATCAGCCATATTGGTGTTCACCAGAGGCGTCGTGAGAATAAACGTACATCCATACTAACGAACAATAACAAACAATACAAATAATCTACATACATTAGCATAAGTAAGAAAATAGCAAAAACATTTTGTAGGTGCTGAAAATTTTTTGGGCTGAATTGTTCGCTGTACCATGTATAAAAAAATAAAAATTTGCCTGTATAAAGTCTGGCCGCGTTTATTTTGGTTTTTTTTTTATCACATAAATAAATTGCTTTTTTCAATTAATTTCGTTTTTTTTGCGACTAATCTTTCGATAGTTTTAATTAAACATTACTGATATTGAGATATTTTCTTTTTTCCAATAGCGAATGTAGCAGCGGGGTTAGTTAACCTCGTTCGGCATGAATCGGTTTTGCTTCATCAAGCGATTGTTTCCGAAGATCTCATTAGATTGGGTCAACAGTTAGACCAAAAACTTCTTTCCCGGCCGTTCAATTCGTAGCAGGTTAATTATTTTCGCACGGAACTGAAATTCACATCGACCCCATTCGCGTAAAGATAATATCTCCCTTCAAACGAAAGTTCATCCTCGATTTGAAGAGTTTTGTGTGTTGTTTCGTTTTATTTTTCTACTAATTTGTTTAACTTTCATTGTTTTTTTGATTCCAGTGAAGAGCTTTGTCAACAAAAATTATGAATTTGTGTGAAAACACATTCATTGGGATGTAACTCTATGTACTTTCGCAAAGTTCAGTGAGTCCTGTTAAACCTTATAAAATTCGTCAAATTCTTCGAGACTCGTTTAGCAAATTTTACGATTGACCGGAGGGAAATATTTTTTATCCATCGGTCCACTTGGAAATCCACGCGAGGAAACCGAATTGGATGGAAATGTAAATTAGAACTTGGTTCCCAGAATGTATGTCGCCTGTCAGTGGGTGCGCGCCAGAAGATCGTTCTCAATTATTATGATTATCGTGTGAACCCACACGATAATTATTTCCGTCTACATTAAGCGTTTCCTGTAAAGACACGGCCGCTAGGAGAGTTATGCATGGCACGCAACCTAGATGGCGCCCTTTGCGACCCCAAAAGTACCAAAAACTAATTTCATTTAAACTTTTGTAACTAAGATTGATAAGCGTGAAATCGCACGAGCATAAGTATTTCACGATCCCCACCCTGGGTTACTTCCAAAGTTTCGTCCCTTTTTTATTAAACGTACCCCATGATGTAAAAAAAAATGCACAACATGATTCTATGTCTGTAACTTTTTCTTTATAAAATTACACTCAAGATGTAAAATTACATATTAAACGTTTTGTAATAGCAACATTTAAATTCGAACAAAACGACATCGAATGTGATATAATTTTAAATTGCAAGTGCAAAATCATCTTAGACGTCGTTTGATTTGAATTCATAATTTTTCTTGTACTCTTAAGTGGCACAGTTCATTATTTCTTAACGCGCGAAAAGCCGGTAATGGGTGAGCACAAGGTTCTATTCAACTTATCGATAATATTGCCTTTTGTATTCGCGACGTCGCTGCATCTGCGACGTATATATTCGCGAATGTATAAAAGTTGGAAGCAAAACTCCAATCGCATAATGGGAAATCGTTCAGGAGGGCGTTTCACATGGAATGCAGAATGATTAAGTGAACACTCGCGTGGAAAGATAACGCCTCGTCGAATGATCAAATGATTCCTGTCCGTTTTTTTTTTTTTTTTTCAACTGACGACGATCCAATTCGAATCTCGCGAAATAAATTTTTCCCGCTATCGAAGCTAAGGCTTATCACTGCACATTCACTGGCAATTAAACACGTATCTTGGGAAAAATTCCGCGAACGGTGGGAACATTTTTTTTTTTGCCACTTTACATTATGTTTACAAGGAAGGAAATGGTTGGGAAAAGATTTCCTTTATAGACTTGTGGTATACTTGGTTATTCATGAAATTAGAAAAAATTAAACATCAAGATTCTCGCTGGATACGTTTCACGAGGGTCACACGTTTTTCATTTTTTTTTTTTTTTTCCCTTAACTTTGATCATGGGGATGAAAGGTTACCTTGTAAGATTTTTGCTGGCTCTTAAAGACTCTTTTGAGAAATCAGTCGAGATTGATATTGAAACTCACATCTTTTAGCGTGCTACCGTAATGACAATCTCGCAATTTTTTTTTTGTTATTACTGAATGGGACGCAACTTTCAATGCAAATTATCAATGCTAAACTTTTGAAAACTTCAGCCGATAGCGATAAACACGCTTAGATTGGAGTTAAAAAGTTTGGCTTTAATCATCCTAATTATGATAATGAATTCTCCGCGTTGCGTACGTCTAATTTTCGCCTAATGATGTAATTCTAAAATTATATAAATTAAATATATTCATTATAATCAAGCGATGGTATATGAAATGATAATATTAATTAATATTATTGAAATATATTTCTGAAATTTAATTAAGCTGTAAATTATCAGTTTAGCAATTTGATAAATATCAGCTGTCCGTCGACATACTTTTTGTTTTATTCAATTTTATTATTTATGCCATTATTATGTTTTTAAAATAAAAACTATTAATGGTATTAGATTATTTCATAAGCAATTGAAAAATAACAAACTAAAAAAAAATTTGAAAAGGGGCAAAGAAATACACGAGTTGTATTTTTTCAAATTAATTCAATTCGACTATTTTTGTGGTGCGGCAAAAAAATTCTCGCAGATACGTTGGTGCTACAAATTTGGTCACAAAAGATATTAAAAATTATTTCAAAATAAAAAAATTCTAATTGATAAAAAAAGAGCGGTAAATTAATTTCAAAAAATTAAAAATGGAACAAATAGAAATAATATTAGAACAGAGCTTTTGTGCATAAAATTCAACGAAGTTACGCTTTTTATGAGAAAATTCTAGAAATAAATTTAGAATCATGAAATGTGTATTATAAAGTTTTTGCTTAACGAAGATAAATAATGTTATTATTCGTGAAGTTATTTTTCCCCAAAGTCCAACGGTTTACTTGAAATTATTCAAACATTCAGTTGATTCGGTTTATTATGCATCTTACTTTTACAAAATAGTTGCTGAACACTCAGCATTTTTTTCTTTCGAAAAACAAAGCTGGCAAAAAGTGCTTTCAAAATGAACAATAATGCGAAATTTTCGAATGAACGTGGGTTCTTTGAATATGCGATAGGCAAAGTGCGGGAAACAGGCTGAGAATCCGAAACGAGTTTTTGTTGGAGGAAATAATACTTTGAGTAGTCATTAAATTGCTGTTATCTATTGAAACGCACTCAACAAGCTGTAAATTATTCATAAGCTAGATCACGTAAAATTTCATTTGGAGAAGCATATTGTTGTCTTTCATAGTTCGATCGATGGTTGCTAAATTGTAAAACGAAGAGGATTAAAAAATTTTAAAACATTAAAAATAGGTAAGAAACGAATCTATTTATTGAAAATACAAAAAAAATTGTAAAAATGCTTCTAAAATCGTCGCAGAAGTTACGATGATCCAGAAACCAAAAGGAGTGGATGTGAGATTGCAAAATAGCCATCTCGTAATTTGCAGATGAACGTCGCAAACGTGAGCGCACCGGAGAAATCGGAACAAAAGTCTCACTTGGATAAATCTATGACAGATTTATGAAAGATCTATTTCATGTTTGACTTTTGATCAAATCCCAAACATGATCCGGACTTAGGGGAGTTCGGATCGACTTTGAGAAACGTCATCATGGTATTTTCACCGCCCCGAGTTTATACAAAGATGTACGCAAAATATAGGATTCAAAGTTTGCCTCGAAGAACACGTTTTCTGCAACACTTTTCGCCTGACAACTTGGGCGTTGATACGGAACTCTGCAGCTTATGACAGTTTATGTTTATTCGACACGCAAAACTTGGACACTTTTTCATCTTGCAAAAATAAAAAAAAAAACAAATAATGGAAATAATAAGAAAGTAAAATACGACAACGATCCTAAAGGGATTTGAGTTTTTGGAAATAGTTATTTTCATTTTTCAACTGGTTTGATTTTTCTTACAACGACGAGAGTCGCGAAAAAATCGAGCCTCGCTCTCTGAGTGTCGTTTCGAAAATAGACCGGAGAACGCAAGCGTTTATAAATACCCGCCGACCGAACAGCGAAAGCTTAGCAGATGTAAGATGAAGTCGTGAAGTACAATGTACAATATTACGAAACGAAAATATTTACAGAATCAAACGAACTGAAGCTGTTATTTTTTTCATGCTACTTTTTTATCTCCTCTATTTCGCTTTTCGAGAACAGTGCTAACTCGATTTCACTTGAGTTAGAAAATAATATACCGTGTTAGTGAATACAATTCTGGGATATGATGAAAATAAATACCTCACTTGTAAAGTTTCTCGAATTGGTCGAAAATCGCTCCATGTGAAAAATAGTTTCTCTCAAGTACGAAAAGTTTTCAATTTTATTCTCTATTAAAATACATAGAAAAAATGCGAATTTAATTCGCTATATTTCAAATAAATTTTATTTTAAAATATTTCAATGAATTGTGTTGTAAAAAATATAAACGTTGTTTTTTTTTTTTAAACACGTTTACACAATCTATCAAATATTTGACGAACTTAACAATACCAAATTTGCTCAACTTTCAAATTATTTAGCTAAACTATTTTGTTATTTGTAAAACCACCCGTTCGATTAAATGTTACACAGTGTTTGCTCAAGTTTTAGGTTCTCAACTCTAACAAATAAACTGTTACTTAAAAATTTGATGTTTTTAATTGAAACATTAGTTTATGTATGCAATCAATGAACGAACACGAAAGGATTTACGTCAACCTATAACCATTCTCAAAGACCGTTACTGTTTGGGTCAGTTCATAATTTACTCTGATCCTCGGCTCGGAAATGGATGATATTGCTTGCTTCCCCTGAAACCGTTCGAAGGTCACCCTCGAAATGCGTAAATCTCGCTTAGAAGAAGTTAATTGGATCAGGTTCAGATTTCTCTGAAACTTTCATTCCAAAAACCTTGTCTACTAAACCAAATTCCTGTAATTAACGAATCTATACAATTTAAAAAAAGAAAACAAAAAAAAAACAAGAAAGCAAACAAAGATTAAAGCAAATTTGAAAGAAAAAGGTAAAAAGTGGGACAAACATATGTCTAGAGTAACCAGTTTTTTTAATTCAAAGAGTTTACACTCATTATTATAATAAAATCAGTAATTCTTGGCTCAATCGCGTTACTTCCAGTTACATAAATCCGTAAGCATCGCCGGAACAATGTAAATAATATCCTCGCATGATTCGCGGGAAAGAGGGCGCCATTGTAATGACTGTTGTGAGGAAACTACGATGAACAATGCAGCGATTAAAAGAGGTTTTCTTTGACAAATGAAACAGAGGAACGAAAATCAGCACATAACGGGTGTTTTTATACAAGAAAGAAAAGATGTCCGTTTTTATGATTGCTACAAACGAAACAAAACGAGACAAAAAGCAACCAACGAACGAAATAACAAAAAAAATTTTTGCTTCAAACAAAAAAAGGAGAATCTTCCGTCAAGCACTTGATCCGCAACTTTTTTACGTCATTTCACGTTAACCCGACAATAGAAATCGTTCGCCACGTTATTTTACAAGCCCTGATAGGCCTTGTTCTCTCGAGCACCTTCTTACTCGACACATTAAAGAAAAAGTTTCCTCGTGAAACTTTTAAAAAGGTATTCTTTATTCCGCCTTTCTCAGACGATGATATGGCACCCGGCCGTATTCCCGAACGAGATGAGTGTTACCCCCTTTTGCGAACGAAACGCCAACAGTGGATTTAATGGCTTGAGACATTGTCCAGTCGGGGGTTGAAATACATGTTTCCCCACTCAGAGTGGATCATTAGGTTTTTCTGACTCAATTTCAATTAGCACTGGATCCAAACTTTGCAAACCTCTCTCAGAAATTGAACCATCTCTAATGCAAGTTTACAAAATCTTTTAAACCATTTCACTTTACAAATTACAATCTTTTAATTATTTTTCATTAACGAAAGTTCAAATTAGTTATGACTATAATTTTGCATTAACTTCAATTCATCTATTATTGAACTGCAACGATTTGTTTAATTCAACTGCAAAATAATCAAGAGCAGTTTTTCCAATTTCATCCTGCATTAAGAAGGTCGTCACATTGAAACTGTCGTTTTTTTTATTGTTCCCTTTTGAGGACTATTGTGATTTGGAAATCTATTATTGCTCCGAAAGAAACGTCCAGCATTGTTAGTTCGAATTCAAAAGTCAAGAATAATGACGTGGCAGCCCCCTGTCTCTTTTTTTTTTTTTTTTTTTTTTTTTTTTTTTTTTTCCTTAATTTGCTAGCCTGGATCTTCGTCAGTGAGGTTTTATATCTAGTGAGAAGATCTGGCGCGGAACAATAACTTGCGTTCTGTTACGAGGTTTTAAAAAAAAATGTTCCGCGTCTGTTAGTGGCGCGATATTGTTCTACAATTTGAAGTTAAGCTCGCTGCCGGTCGTACAAAAAGATGCACAACTTATGATAAGAATTTGATGGCACCTCCGTTCGACATGTTGCCTCTATCTTTTTTTTTTTTTCATCCAGACGGCGAGTTGGAGTTGAGTTCAGATAAGAACGGAAGTGCACTTTTAAATGAGATCTCGCGCACTGGAGTTTGCAAAATTAGGTAGCTGATTAGTTTTCGCAACAGCCCGGATACCAGGATTAGTACAGGCGTTGTTATTCACTCTTTTAACCGAGTTATTTTTAATATGATCAGAACAAAGTTCGAGCACAATTATGCGCGCACATTCGCTGTTTCGGAAACTCCACAACGGAATTAAGTCGAACCGAGAATTGATAGTCAAAGCTACTTAGTGATGTATTTCTGGTCTATTTGCGTATTATTTTTGTTCATTCACGTTTAAAGAAGCACACTTTCAACATTAACGTTAAAATCGGTATGAAAATGATCGTACATTATTGTAAAATGATATCAAAAGGAATTAACGATATTAATTCATCTATTAAACTGAATACGCTTGATGAAATTTCCTTTTTTCTTTGTAAAAATAATTAAACGCATTATACGAGCAATATCAAACAAATTTATTTACCAGGTGGCTATGAGTATCCTTTGTTGAAAACTATGATGCAGATTCATAGTGTTTTCTTATATTTGTATTTTCATATAAATGGATGTTTATATTTAAACTCAAATTATATTCATGAATATTAAATAATTTGGAAAAACAACAATGAAGTGTACAAAACTGGCCGGTTGTTGATCTAAAGTTCGATTTATAAGTATGTTTGTTCCAAATTTATTCCAACATTGGGATAAGTTTTTTTTTTTTTTTTTATTATTGGTTTAACATATGATTCCACATTTATTTTGACAAAACAAACCATCGCTTTCAAATATTTGTTGTTCGACAAACTTTTGTTGGTAATGTTTTTTATTATAACTTGCACGCCTCTTTTACATTTTGTCGGTGCAATAAAATTTCGTGAAAGAAAAACTTAAAAACATCTATAAGTTATTTTAATATAAATTCTAACTTTTATATTAAAATATCGATCCCTTGTTGATTCCATTTTATTTATGATATAGTTCATAGTACATTTCTTTCAGTGCACTCTTTTCTCAATCAACATTCAGGTACGAATATTATCAAATATTTTTCAAATCCGGAAGTTTAAAACGATGGAAGTCAAAGTTCCAGATGAACACAAATGGCGACACATACAAAATGACGGAACAAGTTTGACAGGCTTCATAAAAAAAAGGCAAAAACTTTCAAAGACCGTAAAAATTAAAAGCTTGTAATTTTTTAATTCTCTATCTCTCTTTCGCTTTCTATTTGACTCTGTCTTGGGAAAAATTTGATCGCAAAGTCGCATTCGTATTTCCGTCCATCGCTGAAAAATGGCGTACTTTTACAACTTCATTCAACTATAACGTTCCTTTTTGTGCGTCTTATTTTATTGAGATCAATTGTTTTCCCCGATCATTGCGCAGAAACTTGTTAAATAACAATACCAAAAGTTTGTACAAAATTTTTCAAGAGTTCCTCAAAAAAAAAAAAAAAAACTTATTCTCGATATTTTTTTATCTCTTTATCGATAGCTGACGATCCTTCAGAGAGTTCTCTGTCAGCTACCAGTATCATCTTTTATGTCTCTTTATTCAATTCATATGCGCGAAACTCTTTTGCAAACAAGTTTTTGCGCGGTTCCGTCGCATTTTGCTGAAATGTTTACAACTTTGATTTATATTTTTTTATCAAGCCTGTAATATAAATCTAAATACATAAAAGTTTGACACTTCAGTCGACAAAAAAAGCATACTTGACTTTAGTTTTACATTCAAGTGTGCTCTTTATCGACAGAGGTGTCAATGTCATAAACGTAATTTAGTTTGAAAGATTTTCAGTCGCACACAGTTCAATATGAGGTCGACTAAAAATGTAAAATCACCACTGAATAACATTCTGCATTCATAATTGTGAATAATCGAAAAGAAAAAAACAATTTTTTTTTGTTCATAAATACTAACGGAAGATGAATAAAAAAAATCTATTTTTAATATTGATTAAATAAAGGAGTTAGATTTCAAATAAAAGGATTAACAGGCAACTTTTCACACCGTTGCAATTTCTAGCAGAAATAGATTGATTGAATTAAATTTTTTGTTTACATGTTTCATAATTAGCATATCCTGGACGATAAATAGATGTTATTTTCATTTCGCTTGTGCGCTAATTTCATGCAACATTGTAAATTTATTACGATTTGATGAGGTCATTCATAAGGTCCCAGCAATGTAATTATCGTTATTATCGACAAAGAAATATATGTCACGAGAACCGTGCCACATTTTCAATCCCCACAAAAAAAAAGCACTTGCTGGACGTTTTAATACCATTATTTCAAAAAAGGCTTGCTTGTTAGTTTCGTTATTTTTATGTTGATCTAAACTACGCAATTCGACAGAAGATCAATGTCTGATTATTTTTTAATTGTATCTTTTTAATTGCATTTCTAAAATAAATTAGTTCAATTGATTACATGTTTACTTTTTCCACTCTGGTTTGTCAATAATTGTTACTCTTTTTTTTTTATTTTCATTCAATCCGATTGTTTAGTTTGGAATCAATTTCTGCCAACTTTTTAACGTCACCGGGGATGAAATTGTGCAACATCATTTTCTGGCGATTACCTTACTTTATACACAGCAGCGTAATCAACAAAGCCAGATGTTCGATCTCAACCTGTCGTTTTTCTGGCAGACTATAAGGAAGCCTTTGTAAAAGTGAACGAAACCGGATACCTCGTTCCTAATTGATATCTTCATAATAACAAGTTTTAAAGTCTCAATAATGTTGATAACGAAAATGGGGTTGCAAAAAAAAAAAAAATTCTCAAGCATTGTTGCACAATGTGACAACATTTCACCGACAGCCCGAAACGTCCCGGGTTGACAAACGGCACGCGAAAAACATCGGCGCTTTATTTTCCACGGGTGTTTAATTGCGGCTGAATTTCTCATTCATTTTAATTAGTCGTGTCAATCCGTCTATCATTCATCAATGTCGAACCTGCCGATAACAAACGTCGGGATGATCAAGTTTCACTTGTTCCCACGAATGAAATTAAAAAAAAAGCAAAATTGACTTTTATCATCAATAGATCTCCTTAAATAGATCACGATCGCGAATTTTGACCCAATTTGACAAAATTTGCATCTGTGTGTGTTTTTGTCTTTTGCACAAAATTGTCCTTTTGTTTATTTTAAATGCACATTTTTACCCATTGTTTCCTATTGTCCAAATCAGAGTGAAAATGTTTGTAACAAGGAAAGAATTTCTTGCAAGCTTATTTATCTTTAACCTCGTTTTGGGGTTAATTTTATAGTTAATTAACAGCATGAAAGTTACTTCTGTTGTGTTCAATTTTGATAACTAAGTTTCGTGTTACGTGCTTATTGTTGTCAAACAAGCCAGTTTATTACATTACTTCACTCTTTTGCATAATTTAAGTATAATATTCCTTTTAACTATTTTTTTTTTGCCCACAATTATACAATATATAATTAATTACAAATTTAATTCACTCAACAGCATTAAAATGTTGAAATCATTTGACTCAAATAATCATCCTTGACTGATAATCTTTTTTTTTTATCCCACTAACTACAGGATTAATAATTTGATACTTTATAAGAGTTCAAAGGAAACGGTCCCTCATTTGTGATTCTACGCTAAAGTTCAATTGTCTTGGAAAAGCAAATACAATTCAGCGGTCATTTAATTCGCTATTTATTCATGTCACTTCGACTTGAAAGGGATCGGCCATTAAAATTTCAAATCCTTTCCTTTTTTTCGCTTCCCTTCATCCGTAACTACTTCTGACTAAGACTCACCTAGGACTCATCCGATAAAAAAAAAAAAAAAAAAAAAAAAAAAAAAAAAAGAAAGAAAAGAAAAGAAAAAAAGAAGGTTTCAAAAACTGTCTCCAATTTCTTATCCGGTTCGTCACCATCGAAAAATTTCATCCTTTGGCTCACAATTTATCATCCGATCGAACTTCGCAAAACTTTTGATCCCGAAATCCACCCTGAACTATTTTACGACTCGTCGCATCTCATTCCAGTTGGGTGGAAGGTGTTCATCTGCGATTATTAAATTTTGTTTCTAAACAAACAAACAAACAAACAAACAAAAAAGAAACCAAAAAAAAAAGTTGTTGCTCACCTTGCACATGCGACAGCAGAGCTAAGATTGCGAGCACCGCGACGTAAACACGTGAACCCATGCCGGGATTGAGAGTTGGTGCGGAAGCCGGCTTTACGAGGCGCGGAAATCCATATCAAAGTTGAGGATGTTTCTGCGAGTGCACCCACTTTTAAAATGATCAAGACTAAAACAAAGCACCACACGATAACAGAAGACCGAGTTTCAAGCACTGACCGAAACACTTCGACACAGATCAAACCAACTCTCGGGGACGTCCGATGACATCACATCCGATGACAGGTGTCTCGTGACATTTCGCGAGCGAACGTTCGGGGCGCCCGTCTGGGGTAAGGAGCCGCGAGCGACTGACTTGGTGGAGTTTGCGACGAGCCGCTCGGCTCGTTTCGGGCAGTGCCGTGTGCACCTGTCGCCCCGTTCGAGGAGCAAGTGCGCATGTCAAGCGAGTGGTAGCGCCCGGAGAGAACGTGATCATGTACGGGCGCATATACCGCCGAATGCAGGTGGGAGTCACTCGGGGTCAAGCAGCAGGCCGGAGCCTTGCTGTCTCACTTTGTCTCAGAGCGACAGTGCTGTTCCGCCGCTGCACCCCTCCGAGGCCGCCCCCACCTCTGCGCCCCTCATCCAACCCCCCTCCTTGACAGGGAGGGAGACAAGGAGATAAGTATAGCTGGCATGGATGATTAGGCGATGATTCCAGAGAAGGGAGTTATGAATGAGTTGACGGCGCTGATGAGAAGCAATTACGTACGCCCGGGATTACAAACTTCTGATCGCTGCCGGGTGCGGAATCTTCGGGAGGTCCAATTGTTGGGTTCGTGTCAAAGTTGAGGCGGACCGCTGGTAATTTGATATCCCCCACTGAGATGTGCCCTTCCAGGAGCAACATTCAATCTTTCCGCAACCGCCCTGCAAAAGAAAGCCGACAATTAAAATCTCATGATTGAAACTTTTAATGAGAAGAATGTTATGTTCTTTTTTTTTGATTTTGTTGTAACAATTCGTTGTCTTGTGTACGTTTGATTTTTCTTTCTTTCTTTTTGTTTTTTTTTTTTTTTTTTTTTAAGGTGATTGTAACAGAACAAAGTCCAGACGACGTTTTGTAAAGAACAATTAATTGGACGTTTTTTTTGTCGCTTGTTATTTCTTTTTGATTGAATTAATCATTGATTGATCTTAAAAATGAGGGTCTTGAATTGAGACGCATTTAAGGCATTTTATATAGAGAGTTTTGTCAATTTGTTGGATTATCAATTCGTTTAATTTATCGCTAATTTCAGCTGTCAATGATTTTGATTTCATGTTAATTTATAATTATACAATACGTTAATTAGTGAATAGTTTATGATAAATAATTGAACTGTCCTTTAATTAATCAATTAAGTGTTTTTAATTGCTCGAATTCAAATGTTTTCAACAATTTCATTACAACAAATAAAAAATTTTGTTAAACAAAGTAATGCGTTCATAAGATCAGAAGAATTTTTTTTAATGAAAATTTGATAATTTTTTTTTTTTTTTTTAATATTATTTAAATTGCTCAGTTTTTTAAAATAATTAAATAAGCTATTTAAAAAATGAATGTATAAATGATAGTTAAAATTTAATAACAATTGAGTATCAATATTGTATCAATGTTCATAATTAATTTTAATTTAACAAATTTGATTCAAATAATAGAATCGAAAGCGCCAACATTTTAATCAGCTGAAAAATTCATCACAAAGCTGTGTAAATCGAACAACTTTAGAACATTTATTAGAGGCAACGTTTGTTTGTAACCAATTTATTTAGGATCACAACTCGAAGGTCCGTGCATAATGAAAAAAAAAAAAATTAAAATTAAAAGAAACTTATAAATCAATTTTAATTATTCACATTCAAATTTGTACAAACATTTCAATTAATTCAATTCGCATTATAAATACGCAAATTCGTAAGGAAGATGGAGCCATGAGTTTAATGATGCATTTGATTATAAGTGATCGTCGCGGCTATTTGCATCGTGGCGCAACTTTCGCCACCACTTTTGCTAAATGATCGAGGACAAAAAGAAAGAAAAAAAAAATATGCGAGCAATTTGTGCGATGTCTTTTTATCGAAGAGGCGCGTCAGAAAAGAGAGCTGCCAGGACCTATGACAAATAGCGTACGTGATATCTCGCGCGCCCTTTTCTTCGGCCCGATATTTCGCGCCAGATTTTTTGAATCTTTGTTTCGCCCGAGCGAGCTAATGCGCGACCAAATATCAGGCGTCTCTCACGCAAGCAATTTCCGAGCCATCCATCATCGACAATTGGAATACAAAAAAACTTATGAAAATCTTTTGCGTCATAAAAACAAAAACATTTTGATATCTACTTTGTTTATCTTCTCTGAAAAAGGTCTTTTTTATTTCCAATTTTTCAAACTACTTTTTTCAGTGCCAATTTCTCCTTCCCACCCCGTGACGAATGAAAAACTTGGGAACTAAAAAAGGGTGGGGCGGTAGTTCATTTTGAAGTTTGCGCGGAAGTTTATCGCCGTTTGGCGACCTCGAAGACAGCCAGTCGATAGAGCTGATGGGCTGTGGCTAAGGGTTCGAATTGAGTTTCATTCAATCACTATTGCTGCCGATGATAAGTGGCAGTTTCAGTCTACGAAATGTTTCCTGTTTCGTGTCTCAACTTAGTTACGCCCCGAACAACAAACAAAACTGCGAAACAAAATGATAAACTTGATTAGCGTCTGATCTATGCACGAGGGATGAAAAAAATACTTTTTGTTTGAAAAACCATTAGGATGCTTCCAGCAGAGATTCGCGTGAGGAATTGTGACACGTCGGGAGTAAATTTTCAGAGCCGAGTTAATTCGCCCCATCACTAATTCACCACAAACTTTCTCTTGAATGATTAACTGGGATAGTTATCGGACCAGACGATTGCTTACTAGACCAAACTTTGTGCGAACAAAAAGGTCAATCAATTTTGTCGTTCAGTTTGCGGATGCAAATGTCCCGACTGAATTCGTTCATTAGGCCAGCACAAAAATCACGATCTGACCGATTACATCCCAGGAAGAAGCTCGACTGATCAAAAATGCGAGCCAAATCTCGATCACAAGATCAAATTTTACATCTCAATGTGAACGGATAGTGTCGCAATTCATGAGAATGAAAATTAAATTAAAAAGCCACGTTGAACCGATTACAATTGTTCCCGCGAATTATTTCCCTCGAAAGTGGCAACCAACCGGAGGTAAAACACAGGGCGAAACTACGTCCGCGTAGGACTTTTGGGAGCAAGTTTTGCGGCCTTTATTATGCATGCGTTTGAAGTTCTTGGGCGTTTCATTTGCCAGAACGTGCTAAAGATCTCTCGTTTGCGCGGGTCTTAACGCTAAACGACGATTTGGGAGTAGATTATGAGAAAGCCGAAATATGTAAGAGTTTTAGGCGTTTCGTGGCGTAATTCGCCGGTTTGGGATAACTTCGACTATGTACTGCAGAGGATGCGTCGGTGAAACACGTCTCCTGATACATAGGCTTGAACGCGAGTGCGCCCATGTACAGGGGCCATGTACGTGCCACATACGTTGCATTCCACTGCACCTCGAATACCACCGCCACTATTATTAAGGGCTCCGCGCGATATTCCGAGGGAATGATCTCGCGACTATTCCGTTCCCTGTTTTGTGAAACCGCGCTTGCATCAGTGGCTCAACATTTGACACGCGTCTTTTCACGCTTTTTTTTTTTTTTTCTTTCTTCGAACATGTCTTTAACATAGTTCATCGTTTTGGCTAACTTTAAATTGTTATCAATAATTGCAATCGCATTGAAAATATTTGACATCCAACTTAGTATCAATTAGTTTCAATTTGTTTCTACAACTCTGGACATAATTGATTGAACGAATAAATAATCATAATTGTAAACTTGGAAGCGAGCGAACAGAATTACAAGCTAAATTTTCGGGCCAACTTAATAATAAACAGTCAAATGAAATGAAGCAGATTAGTATTTAAAAACGAAAAAAAAAAAAAAAAAACAGTAACCAAATGAACAAAATTAAACTGAATTTAATTGACATTAAAAGATTATAAAGCAGTAACTAAACGAAGGCAATTAACCCGCCAATTATGAAGGGACGAAATTGTAATATTTGAAATTGTTCATATTTAATTGCAAGCCTGAGTTGGAAAATGGAACACTTATTATTATTCCAAATAAAAATTCCTTTAAAATTTTACTTCATTTTTATTACACCAGTTGGACTTCATTTCGAACCTTTTTTTTTTTTTTTTTGATTCTGTTCCAATCAAATATCATCAAATATAACAAACTTTTTGTATCAGCTCACATATCACTGTCTTTTTTTAATTTGTTACTTAAACATTCTTTGTCAATTTAATTTTGTTTTCAGTTTGTTTAATTTAATAATATGCTCAATCTCGGTGTTGAACAATTTATGATACGGTTAGTACAAACACCTTTATGACTTGAAAAAAAAAAATAAAAAAAAAGGGGGATAAAGAAAATACCAGGACTGTTTTTTTTATGATATCAACAATTGTCTTGAACCTTTTCCTCCCATTTTTGCAGAGTCTCAAGTTGACATTACAGAAGAAAAGGAAAAAAGATAGTGATATCTTTACATCGTACTGGAGTTACGTTTTCGCTTTACCGAACGATCGATAAAGAAAAAGCGCTTCATAGAAGCGTACTTTTACATCGAATAATGGCTGTTGCATTACAAAAGTCACGTCCATTAGATGACGCAAAATTATTTCCAGCGCGAGGGCGCTTTTTAAGCTTGCAGAAGCTGCTCGCTATGCATCGCCTACTTGTTGCGAGATGCTTCATAATCGGCGATGTTCCTGCGGAATTTACAGTAATGCTTTGAAAAAAGGTGCGATCTAAACTTCAAAATGCCTGAGAATTGTGTTTGGGATACATAATTCCTTCAAAAGACAAGTTACGTACGTTTTCTTTTTTTTTTTTTTTTTTTTTTTTTTTTTTTTTTTTTTTTTTTTTTTTTTTTTTTTTTTTTTTTTTTTTTTTTTTTTTTTTTTTTTTTTTTAAGATTATGTTTGAAAAAAGAAAGGGAGAGAGAAAATGGAGGAATATTACGAGGGTGCCGTTATCTGTACGATGATAATTCTCACCCGAGCGCATTATTGCTACTTGCACGATGACGCTGCTATAATCTTGGATATAAGTGGCATATGCTGGCAATAACTCTTAATATCATAACATCTTCCGCACGACTCTTAAAAGTTGACGTTTGTTCTGTTGTCTCCCTCGCATCCGAAGTAAAAATTGTTTTATATTTGTTGTTTTGTAAGAAACAAATTTGATGCATTTTTCAATCCATCAAAAATCTGTGCTCTGTATAACAAACGTCATCCGGCGGATTTGAAACTGTTTCATCTGTTATTTAAGTTGATTCGAAGGATGCATTATCGTAATGCGTACAACTTTCTTAGCCCCAAAAGATGAGTGGCATCGTTTTTGAGAATTTCACGATTTAATATAGTTGTTGTTTCGCGGCCTCGGCTTTTATAAAAATGGGATCTTCCTGCTTCCCCATCGCTTGACTGGAGTCTTGAATGTTTCGTCGAAAAACATCTGATAATAATTCAGCAACATTTGCGAAACTTGTCCGCATAAAATGAAACAAATACCGTCGATATTTTGCCGCGGATAGATTAATATTCGGTCCGTTTCGTCGCTGCGTGCATTCGCTGTCCAAGTTTTGCAATCTTTCATCGACAAACGCGGTCGAGTTACACTGCAAAGTGACAAAGTGCATTGCGTTCCGCGGATAAAAGTCATCCTTTTGTTACGTAAGCCCCGTGTCCATGAGAAAACACAGCCGGAAACCTACCACTTTGCCAGGATTTTCCGCAGGATAAGCAACAAGGAGCGTCAGGAAATGGTTACAAAAAATAATCAATGCGAATCTGCCAAAAAATGCCTTCAAAAGTCCAAAACCTTCGTCCCTGAAACAGACAAAAAAAATATCACAATTAAATTGAAACTATTTATTTTTTTTTGTGTAAATTACTTTGTAACAAACATTTGCAAACATTTAATTTGTTTTTACATTTTTTTTCCCATTCGAATTCCATCTGAAGGTAGCAGGTACATCAGTCAAAGAATAAATGTACCATTAAAAAATCAAAAGGGCATTCAAGCTTTGTTAGACGACGTACTATTCGCGTGTTTTACATCATTTGGATCTTCATGTTGAATCAAGTTTGATACACGAACCAGCAGCGTGTAATCAATGTTTCGAAGCGTAATCGTACATAAGCACGATACACGCCAACAACGGTATAATCTCTTTTTTAACTTCTTACGACTTCATAAATTGTACCTGCGCGAACAACTTACAGCATGAAAAATGTGTTGTCTGTTGTAAATGTTATCTCTTAATGACGTATCGCAAATTACACTTCCATCAATGACGACCAATTGAAAAGCCAAAAAAAAACAACAACGTTGGTACATTCAATTCTCGAAAGTCTAAACGAAAACCGCCCGGACTATTTACATCTTGACAAATTCGTTGCGTTCAATCTTTCGACATGAAAATATAAACGTTGGCCCCGTCGTGTGTGCGCCACATCGAATTTTCGACTCGAAAGTATGAGTATCGTAACGCGTGATGGATGAATGATTGTGTGTCGTGTTACGATATAAAACCGGCACTGCCGGGCATGAGAAACGGACCTGTCGCTGTGACGACAATTAAATATATCTAGCGACACATGTGATGCTATTATTAATTCACGATTGGTTTCATTTTTCGGGACGTTTCGATGTCTAATTTTGAATCCGACGACATTTCGTCTGTTGCGCAGTCGCTTGTTCGACAGTTCCGCCTTTTTGGGTTCAACCACTTTTTTGCAAACCTGAAGCAGAAAAGATTATTCAACAATGAAAAGAGAATGGAAATTGAAAAAGAAAAAGAACAAGATGGGAGGCATAAATTTGGCCGATTCAGTTGAGATGAAATAAGGGAGGGAAATTGATCATTTCGAGTCTGCCTGGACGTTTGACTGCTTTTGGAATCACATATTTTGTGAGTTATCGCAAACCCCGGGTTGCTCTTGAATTGTATCTGGGCCTGCAGTTGGACTAGGCAAAGCTATTAATTCTCGTAGGATAAGAGGCGAATTTCATGGATAGTAATCGAGTTTTTAGAGAAACGTTAGGAGGCAAAAGCTACCGGTGTCGTCTCGGCGTTGGACAGAGTGTGCTAGCGTCGCCTTATCTAGCAAGTGAATGTAGAGTCGAGATAAAGCGACCAGGTCCCGGACCTTAATGAAACACTCCGGGCACTTTTTATCGTTTAATTACAACTTTATCGGTGCGCAAAAAGTCGTACCTCCAAGTTGTCCTTTTCACTCTACCCATTAACGCATACCTTTTTTTCCTTATCGAAAATCTGACCCTGCTGCGACGTTATATCTTTGAAATTTTGTGGGTCTTGAAATCTCATGCTGGAATTAGGCCCGGAATTCCAATCTGAATTCTGAAATCATACAATCAATAACATAGGTTAGAATCGAAAATAAATCAATTTTTAATACAATTTGTTAGCTTTTATGTTGTAAAATGTTAATAGGTTATAATTCGTTTAATTTTGTTGAATAAACAATTCAAAAGTTTTGAAATATATCTAAATGCTTTACTAAACTGGCCAATCAGAATATAAATAAATCTATACTGTAATCATTGATGCAAACAATACATAATATATGAAATAACGCCAAAAACAAATAAGCCATCATTGGTAGAATTATCGCAATAACGCAAAATATAAAGCTTATTTTGATTTATTTATAAATAATATTTGAAATAATATTTCAAATATTTGAAACGCAAAGTAATTTTCGTTATGTAACAATTTTATAGGTTATATTTTGGTCCATCGCATTATCAACGTGCAGAAAAGTTTATTTTATGAAAACACTTGATATTCAAAACCGTTGATGACACAATGAAACATAAACAACCTATTTTTATTTTGGTACACAGTTAACACGCATGCGCACAACTTTTTGAGTTTACCAGAAGTTTTGTAACTCGAACTCGAACTCGAACTTCGAACTTTGCGATTGTCATTTGGGACTTTTTTAATCAAAAATAAACAAAAAACAAAAACAAACGAAACGTCCGCGTGTCACACCGGTGTGACGTTAGACTGAATCGCGGTCGGCCATTTTGAATCTCGAGGGCAGCCATTTGATGCACAACACCAAAATGAGATGAAATTCAATTTTTTTTTTATAGATAATCAAGATCGACAAGTTTTCAGACATGTAAAATAATGGAGCCTGCATGTAATAATTGTGTAACACGCATATTGTTATCAACTGGAACAACTTGTCTGAGCTAACTAATTACGTTCTTAAGCAAACTAAGTCGCAGAAAAGTTAGCAGTGATGAACGCCGAAGCGCTGTCCGGATTCGAAGAAACCTGCAACTTCATTAATTCAAACTGATCATGCTGTTACTTACATTGTCCGTGGAAACTTTTGTAATAAGTTATCTCATTTCAGTTATATTTTGACGAGTTAGGACAAGACTCTTGAATACCAATAACAATTTTTAAAAACAATAAAATTAATCAATTAATTTCATATGGTTGTTTGTTTTTATTATTTCAAGCGAACAAATAATGAATTGGTAATGAACGATTTTGTTACCTGATAGCAACAAAAAAAAATAATGTCCACGCAGATCATCACAGTCGATGTGTATGCATGACACGTCCGTTGCTGGGAGATACGTGTTAAACCCACGTAACACAAATTGTGATATTCAGGTGAAACGACTCGTTTAATCGGCTTATAGCTCCTTTTCCTAAAAAGAGATGTTGATGTCAGTTCGCAACTCAACCCTAAACAACAACATGCAACTTTTCTTTGTCTCGTTTCTTTCAACATTTACTTTCGAGATATTATTTTTTATATTTTAAAATAAAAATAATTGTTACTTAATGTTGAATTTTAATCTAAAAAGTTAAAAGCAACGCGGGGTTGTTGCATGCAGCTAATAGGTGGCGCTGCAATCTAGGGACTCCATTTTGTTGTTGACCAAATTGTTATTAACAGATATAAAAATATATTTTTATAAGAAAATGTATTAGCTAACTTTGTTTTGATTTCAGCAGTAACTGAATTTTAGATTTGAGGTTAGGTCGGTGTCAAAAAATAGAGGGGAATAATTGCAGTTTGATTTGAATATAAAGACTAATTAAATCGGAACACAGCAATTTCCATAATATTACGACATGATTTTACAAAATTCAAATTTTTGCTTTAAAACAACAAATGATAAAAAAAATATAACCGATGTTTATTTTGACAATCCAAAATGGTTTATGTATGCATAAATTTTTGAAAAATTTGCAAGGTAGAATCGATAGCGATGATTTTGTACGTTCAAACAAAACATTGGTTAACAATGATATTCGACGACGGTAAATCGAACGCAAGCATTTGATTAAACGATATTTACGATGGTTTAATGATGACGAATTATGTGTTGGAAATTAAGTATTGTGTACTTAACGGCAAAATGTATGTGACATACATTATTCAAAGTAGAAATCCCATTAGTGTTAACAGTTAATCAATTCGGATTCTAGGTAATGCACAATATTCTTTCTGGGCTTTTATACGAAGAGCGTTTTCTCTCTCAATTTATATTTTCACTCATGTAATATTACACAACGTAAATAACGCAAACAACAATATTCCTGTTAAATAAAATCTGCCTGCTATTGTTTGTCCTGTCACTTTATATCAATCAATTCTTTGTTTAACAAATGTATATTTTACCTTCTGTTGCGAACAAAATAAAATTTAAAATAACAGAGAACCAAATTTGTTGTTTGTTCGGTAACAAAAAAATACATTTGTAATATATTTTAATGGTAAATGTTTTTTAAGAAATGGTGACGATTAGATGAATAGAATACTGTTTGTGCAATTCATAACAATAGAAATGAAATGCATCGATTATAAATGAACATTGTGATTATTAATTATGATTCATGATTCGCGCAATTTTTGGCCTCAAATTTGAATTAAAATGCATCAATAATGTGTGAATGAAAAGCAAGACACTTGAATGATCATTGAAACATATTTCATAATTTTACATCTTTCGCGTTTTGCTCTCGCGTTTCGTTTCAGATTAATATCAGGCCGCCTATAAACTGCGAACGTTGTATATTTCATCGGGATGTAATAATTTTGTGCATCGCTTTTTCGCTTGGCTGTCTGTTCGAAATATAACTCGTATTTGCGAAGGCTCGGCGCGTTCGATTATATTGCATGTACACCTCGTCTAGTTCAGACTCGTATCTAGACGCCACTCGCTCCCAATTCAGGATTGAATAATTGTAGTTAGAAACTTTATCCCAGCACGTGTCGTTCGCTTAACGTTTGCGATCTCGGTTTTTTTTCTTTTTTTTTTTTTTTTCGTCCATTTTGCGTTAACAATTCTAATTCCTCTCGCTCAGACGAAAAATGTTCGAACGAGCGACAAAATAAAAGGGAAGAAAAAAAAATAAAAGAAAAAAAATTGCAGAAAGTGTCGGCGAAATGACAGCTGTCCGAATCGCACGACTGATAATCGTTTATCCTAAACAATTAACTGCAACTTTTGCCACGCCGGTGGCGAATTTACTACCTGCTCAAATCCTGATGACATGTCATTGAAAATTCAATCCCGATAGTTGAAAAAGTTGTGGACGAAAAAACAGACATTATACAGCGCGAAAAAAATATATAATAACAAATGTTTCGTTTTAATTAAAAAGATTGGTAATAATATAAGAACGTGAAACAAAAAATATAAAACAGTTATTTTATTTCTTTTTTTGATCTCTCAACTTGAATGAGAATTATTTAATGAATGATTTAGAAGAACGGAGCAATTACTAATTGCGAGTTATTTCAAGCTGAAAATGTGTTTTTTTTTTTTTTTTTTTTTTTTTATTATAGTTATTCAAGCACTCATATCTCATTTCGATAAGCAATCATTAAATTATTCGTAATTGCCTCGCAGAAAGTCAAAAGTAAATCGTTGAAGATTATATAAACTCCGGAGAGAGAGCCAGTTAACGCAAAAGTTGGCGCAAAATTTTCGACTCCAGCACACTTGGTACTAACATTAAGAAACGAGTTATCTCTTTCGAGATGAATTACGATCTTCGGTCACAACTTTTCAAACCTCATCTCTAAAGCGAGAAAAACATACATGGTAATTAATTGCAATTTATAATTCCATATGATAAAGAACAATTGTAATTACGAGCTGTAAATAACAAAAGAGGATTTGTTTCTGAGGAGATTCATAGTCGGTGTTTAGTAGAGCTGAGAATAACAAGTTGTGACTGACGTCGATTCTCACAGGGTGCGCCAGGTGATCGGAATTCCTATCCCTGAGTTTTTCGTCGGTAAATACACCGTAGCTTGGAGAGCACCTGTGGTTTTCACCTGCGCCGGTGTGCCGCACAGGTTCATCATCTTTGCTGTTGGTAAAGTCGTAACCCCCGCAGTCGGTTACCGGATACTCCAGGAAGTTTCCAGTTTAACTGTCTAGATGACGCAAACAGCAGTACCGGGGCTAAAATTCCCTACCAATCGATCCTGCAAAATTGAACGAATTTTTTGTATTCCATCAGTCAACAATTTGAATCACAAAATTGAACACGAACAAAAGCCACAATTTCAGATCTCAAAAATTGTAATAAGGTTGACAAATTTTGCGTTAAAATGATAACGATTATTTGAACTTGCAAAAGTAGAGAAACACAAGTTGATATTTCACAGACACAATAAATGAATTACACCGACAGAGATGTACTTGAAAAATAAAAAAAAATACAAATTTTAAAATGATTGTTGGCATTTTGTTGGTTATGACAAAATCAAATGATAAAAAACAATATTCCTTGCAACTTATCAAATTTTATATTCCCATCATTGAATTAGTTTGCTCAAACATAGAAGTACCAATTAGACCACAGAGTATTATATAGTGCAAAACTTTCGTCCATGAATAACCCGTCGGTGTAACTCCTCGGAACTTAGACTGCTCAAATATGCAGACACGACACCTCAGAATAATTCTCGCTTTCTTTCTTTTTTTTTTTTTCACATCGCAAAATGTCTCTTGAATTCGCTCTGTCTAATCAAGTTATTCCCTGAGACATTGGTTTAATTACTTCATACACACTGGAAGTTGCGCACGCGCACAACTGTGCACAGCTGCGTCCCTTTTTGTTCGACCTTTTTTTTTCTGCGTTGCACACAGGATTCGCTTTATACTTAAGACTGTTCACCACGCAGAACGTTCACATTCGCTCGTTACTCTTGGCCTACCAAGCATGGTTTTCGCTATTCGTAACGCACAATACCCGATGCCACGTTATGTATTATATTTCGATATTTAATGCCCCACCGTTGGAAGTTCTTCGACCTCGAAGAGTTTCTTCGCCTTTCCAAAGTAGAGAAAATTGCTCACCTAAAAACAAAATCACAAAACTCAACGTTTCTAAATAAAACAATGAAAAAAAAAAAAAACAATATATCAAAGTATATAAATGTTTGAAATTCGTTGAAATGAATGTTTCCATTTTTGGGAGCACAAAATATATTGACAGCGTTGAAATTGATTCGGAGGGTCGACGAAAATTTCCATCTAACAGGGGGTTGCCCCGTTTAACCGGTGTTAAATAGCGAGCAACCGAAACTGATCTACCGACTTGTTTATCAGAGAGAGAATTTCATATTTGGCCGGCAGCGTCAGATTCGAAATTGGGTAAACGGGTGAAAGAATACGTCGGACTTGTGTGTTCAGTGCACCAACTCCCGCGCAGCTATTTACTAATGAATTTTCGCGCGAAACAGTCCACAAATCAAGGCAACCATTATGGGTTTCTTCCGTTTATTCGGTGCCCATGTGTATGTATAAATAAATATCCGTGCGGGGCTGTGCATTAAGCGCAAAGTGGTCGGATAGGATTAAATTGAAACTTCGCAACGCTAAATCGTGTAGAAATTTCGCGTAACTGAAGCTAGTCTGGCCGTTTCACTTTATACACTTTTGAATAATTACATTGCAACATAACATCGCGCGCTTCCAGGCCGCATTGTAAATTTTGCAACTTGGCTATGGTTTTAGTGTCGCGAAAAATTAACTCCATTAATCAGTGGCATCTCTTTAGGAGTCAACAAAATAAGAACAAAAATGGAGTATTTTGTTTTCATTTAAGATGTTGCAAAATGTTTGAAAAGATAAAAATAGAAGATTTTATCAAAGGATATAGTTTTTGCATTCAAAGGAGTTGAGTTAAAAATTGAATCTTGATAATTGTAAGCGATCGAGTTTTTGATAAGGGACTGTACGAGTGATTGAATTTTGTATCTAAATCAGGACGGTAACATTGAACATCAACAGAGATAAAAGATTGAAGACGAGAAATTGTCAGATTTCGTCGCGACTTTGCGAACTTAAGCTTCAATGACATCAAATAAAAGATGGAGTGTCTCTTGGATCCAACTCTGCAAGTCAACTTAAACATCGCTCCTCTACTTAACATTCATTCGGATCCGAGCAAAGAAGTTCACCTTGCGATACCGTATAACACGCAGATCCCAACGTCATGCCCTCAAATTAACGCGCCACACTTTTGCAAACCGTTCTCTCTGTTCAAACTCTCTAACAACTTGTAGCAAAACGTGGACGAAATTCAATTTTGCAAATTCACAAATACAAAAAACAAAAGGTAAAAAAGTATATCGCCGAAAATTTATTTGCGATTCAAAAAGATAAACAATTTCCTCGTCTGTTGTTTCTTTCTTTATTTGTTTTTATATATCTCTTTCGTTTTTCAACTCTCATGTTTTTATTCAAAAGTTGGCTCATGATTTTAGGTCACATTTGTTCTGGCTTGTCCAGGGTCGATTCAAAATTTGTGTTATTTACATTCCAAGCGAATGAACGCACTTCATGGTTTTTTTTCTTCCTTTTTTTTTTTAATTTTGTTTTCGCATCCCCTCTCACTGTTTGTTTTTTTACCCCCTTCATTTTCTTTGATTTACGTTAACAATTTTTTTTTTTTTTTTTTTTTTTTTTTTTTTTTTTTTCTTTTTTTTTTTTTTTTTTTTTTTACATCCGCGGAAAAAAGTCGGAGAAAGAAAAATATTTTCCATTGAGGGTAAACGAAACGTTTGAGTCTCAGATATCTTCGACTGCGAAGCATCCGCGAAATGCCCGCCAGACGTGAAATGTACTTTTAATTACATGTCAAAGTCGCGAACATACTTCTGATCCTTTTGAATATAAACGGAGTAGTAGAAATTACGTTGCATTTTCATATAACTTATATGCTAAAACGCACGTGAAATTTGCATAGCATTAAGAAACGTGCAGAATAAAAAATAAAAAAAATTCCTCCCCCTGTGCCTCCCTCACGTAGGCTCACTTTTCATTCGTTTCGCGGTTGGCTCAAACTTGTCCGTCCTTTTCTCAAAGTAAATGTTCCAACAAATTTGTTGGGGCTTGTAATAAAACGCATTTTTCATGACCTTAATTTCCCGTGCCGAACGCGTTCCACAGTAAGGCCGAGATGAATTACTTGCAATTTATGGTACTGTTGCAAAAATTCCCTTACAATGTTAACCAGGGGTATTAAAGTATGTAATGAAAATATTTCTCATTTAATAAATGTAATTATAACAAACAAAATGTTCGTCCTATTTAAGATTTTTTATTTTTTTTTATTTTTCATCGGACAATTACTTTGTTCTGTATAGCACAGTACTGGGATATTATTGTTTACTGATAAACATGAAAACATTATCTGTTGTTTTAACAATTGTTTTTATTAAAAACGCTTTTTTTGCTTTATACTCATGTTACTTTTAATCTTTTTTTTTTCTCGGTGCATTTTAGAACAAAATGAAATTTGTTATTACGATTATAAATTCTGAAAATAGTTTATTGAAAATTGAATGACGCTTAGTTTATTTTCATTTCAAGATTGAGCTCGACCCAGTTTGCGCGACGTTTCTAAGAAAACTTAAAATAATCGTGTTATGTATTCATATTATTGGCCAAATTGTTCCAATGTCGGGAGAAAAGTAGACTATCCCCACAACAAATTCATGTCTTTTTTTTGGTCTCTTAAAAAAATCAAATGACTGAAAAATATAGTTTGAAAGTCAATCGAAATAATTTCACTGATAAGACATTTTGAAAACTTGCGTCGTTACTCAAGTATTACTACAAAATCTCCTTGTAGTTTGAGCTTCGGATTTACTTTCAGAAAAGACCACTACGTAGAGTTCGAGAAGTTTACTAAAGTAAAATAAGATGAGACTTTCATCGACTGTTTCTCTGCTTTTGCCCTGTTATTTTCTATTTATTTATATTTTAATACCATTTTCGACATTTTTTGTTGATAAAGAAGTAAATCTAAACTATATCCAAGTCAAACATTCGAAAAGGAAACTCAGTAAACTACTTTCTATATGATTAAAAAAAAAATCAGTCACGAGGATTTGAACCCTCGCTTTTCTCTAATTCAACTCGTTTTAAAACCTGTTCCAAACAAGTTTCAAAGAAAAAAAAAATAGTACTTCCATTTTGTTATATTATTTCAAACTCTTTTGGTAAACAAAATGTGTATCATTCAAAGAATTTTCGATTAAAATTAAAATTGAATGACAAGGATTTCAACCTGTTCCTCGGATATAATTGCATTTAACCCTAGTTGGTTGTAGTGAAAAGTTCGATAACTTAATTGAGTCAGTGAAAGCCGGTTAATCGATGTCAAGTGAATCTACACCGATATTCTGCGGGTAAAACAAGCAGCCGGTCTTCGGACGAAAGAAAATCCAGATTCAAGCACCGTCGGGGTTTCCAATGACCGGACATCTGGACTGTCGCATTAGTTCGAACCTCGTTGCAAAATGTCAAAGCAGCAGAAAATCTGAAAATAATAGAAGTCAGGTTATAAAACGATCAACTGCAGTGACATATCGAAAATAGTATATTTTGATACGAGAGTGTTATGGCGCCGTGTGTCAAACGATATTTTTCATAACGCGTGACACTGCGCAAACTAACTATTTGCGCATGAGTTCCAAAAAAATTACTTTGCGCACTGACACTAGTTATGAAAAACATCATTCTTTTTCTATTCTGTTAATAGAAAATAAATTTAAAAAAAAATTTGAAGAACCAAATTGTCAATATTGCTGTCGATAATTAATTTAATCTAATTAACATAAATTGATTAAAATAATTTCTCTGATGAACTGGAAAAAAGATATAATAAAAATTAGAGATATCGAACTGTCAACAGACCTGTCAATGGTTCTGTCAACAATCTATTAATTTAATTGAATATAAAAATCAAATTTGTTTTGATAATTTAAAAAATGATAAAAAGACAGATGAAAATATTTGACAAACAAAAATAGGGTTATCAAATCAAACTGTCAATAAATTAAAAAAAAAAAAGTGCAACATTGCAAATGTGCATCGCGTCGATAAGGAAGCTCGCGAAGCCGAGCGTGGTGGTAACACCAGAAGCCCGAGGCCTAACAAAGCTCAGTACCGCTCGACTCAGCACCACATGCAGTGGTGTGTCCTGTATTCTCGATGCGCGTGGCTTTCTCGTGCTCGACTGACAAGTCTCGCGCGATTTTAGCAACCCGCGCGACCAATTTTATGGTAGCCATCAGTGTTACGTAGTGCAAACTTTTTTTTCTTTCCGTTTCTAACGTCCACGCGAAGTGATGACAGTTTTGGTGACTGATTTCAAATTCTTCGGCATGGAAGGATTGGGCTTCTTTTTGTTATTCTGCACCCTTCTGGCAAATCATGTCCAAGGTATGAAACTATTCAACTTTCATAAACATCCAACTTGTATAAATATTTCTAAGAGTACCTTTTTATATCTTCATTTTTTAAGTGATTGAAAATTAAATATTTCATTTACTGCACCGCTAAAATTGCATCGATGAAATTTTCACATCAAATTTAATCTATTGATTTGGATGATGATTTTGAAGCTAAAGGTGAAATCTAATTTTACTCGGAGTCATTTTATTAATTTTTATTTCTCTTGATTGAAATTTTTTTGCTAAAATTTATGAGTTTAAGAAAAGCAATTGCCAAAAAAAAATTGGTTCATGAACCAAGTTCAACCGATGGAAACAGAATCATTAGGGAGATTATTTATATTAACTCATTACCAGCAATTGAATTTTATCCTAGGGATATCAATTTAGACGTGTGATTAATGTTTCTTTGTGATAAACATATTTTTCAACGCTTTATCGAAAACATATAATTACGTCGTTACAAACAGGAACGTGATGTTTGTCGCGAAAAAGGCTGGATTGATGTTCGTCGTTCAACATATATCGCTCACCGAATCTCGTGCCATTACAATCCCCCATGACGTGCGATCCGCTTTAACGTAACCTATTTTTGTCAATACCTTGCGACATCTTTGCCAAATTTGCTTTTCGTTTCATACACATATTTATTTATTTGTATATCTTTTTTTTGTTTGTTTGTTTTTTTTTTTTTTTTTTCAAAAAATATTTTTACCCCAATAACATTTTACTACGAACCCCAAATTGCGTATCTCAAATTTTTCGTCTGGAAAAAAATGTCTATATAAAATTTGCCTCCTTGATAACTTCATATGAGCTTTGAGTAGGTAAACTTAATTTACATGTGTGAACGTAACAGATTTTTGAAATGATATCGTGATAAAACATGAAAAACATAACCCTGTCGTGCAAGCAAAAAATAAACGGTTGAAAAATAATAGTTGACGTAATCATAAATTAATGTGATGTTAATAATTTGGTATGAGAAGAAATGATTCCATTTTCTTTTTCAACTAAAATAGGAAGCATTCATTTTTAGGTGAGGATTTTTTTCATAAATGCCTACTCTTCAGTCCCGGAAACAATTTTCTTAATTTGAAACGTACATTTTCTGTAACAAAATAGATTTGGTTAAGAGCATTCGGTTCATTAATTTTCGCTGGATTTATTTCAAGCAGGAAATTCATTTCCGTCATTTGCTTAGAGAAAAAAATATGTTTTGTGCGGTAATTAATATTATAGAAAGTCGAAAATCGTACCCGCTGTCAAAACAGTAATCAAAATCAAATTACAGCAAATTTTTATATTCAATACAATAACAAATAAATTTCAATCTAGGTCAATTCATATTGTTCAATTGATTGATTTTAAAAGCAGTTCTCAATTATTTTATACCTTTTTACTTGCAGCTGAAAATAGAAGCAAGTTTAATTCCCTTTTTAAATAATATATATATAAAATTTATGAATTAACTGTTTATCATTATTATGTTTTTTGATAATAAATAAGAAATGAATAAATAAATAAAAAAACGTGTCGCAAATGAAGGCACAGGAAAATGTTACATTTGTGTAGAAATATTTTGTATATCACAATCGCATCAGTACAAATATCGTCGCATATTTCGACGTGTTTATGCTGGCAGCATATTTGCTATCGAATAAGCGCGCGATATGCCGGGGCACCGCGCCATCACATGTCGCTACCTACATTATTTCCTCCGCTCGGGGTAGCGCACGATAAAAAAATAATTTTCAATTTCGCACGGAGTGCGCAAACCCACGGCTGACGACCTTTGATCATCCGAATTGACAGTGGCTAAAGAGATGCACTCAGCCATCAAGAACGCATTTCCATGCACTTCCAAAGATCAGAGAGACTAAACTGTTATTTATGCTGCAAATATCAGCCCGCAGAATCATACATGTCGTACTTTGATTTTTTTTGTTTTTTTTTTTTCACCAAACCAAAGACGCATGTCAAACAAAAAATCTCGAAAAAATAATTCAAACATCTCTTTTGAGGTTTTACAGGTTTTTTTCATCCAAATCTTTTTCACGGGTTCACACTTTTGAGTTTTTGAGTTTTTTTTTACGATAACTTACTTACTCGACTGATTTTGGAGTAAACAGAAAAATGACCTCTTTGAAATGAAAAACTTCTTTTCCTTCGTTTGAAAAAAAAAAAAAAAAAAAAAAAAATTCAAAGGCAAAAAGAGATTGTTGTAATTTTACAATTTTTGATATAGAAATAGAGTCATTTTACGTTATTCTTTAGTCATTTTACGTTATTCTTTTTTCGGAAATTAAAAATTTACATTTCGGAATGAAAAATGAAAGGCAACATTGACTGAAATATTGTTTATAAAATGTGATAGTTTATTCAAATTTTTTATTAGTTTTAAATAAATTATTCAGCAGGGCAGCTGAGTATGATCTTGAAAATAGCCTGCGACGGAACCGGAGCTATTTTAACATTTGTTTCTGTAACGTCGGGGCGAACTGTCAGTGCAGCTATTTTTAATCGAGCGCACATGGAGCGCACGAAAGTCTCTAGTTTGCATCAAACGGGCTTTGCCATGCGTAACAAATTGTGGCAACATTATGCTAGGAGAAATTTTTGTCCGCGATACGCTGAATGAAATTCGTACGCCTTTTTTTTCTGAATGGTACCTCCTCCTCCTTTCTTTCTTCTACAATTTTTTATACCTCAGCGCACCATTTTTTTCACAATCAAAAGTAACAGAAAAACGATCACAATCTCTTTTTTATTCCAACCTTTTTTTGTTATCACCATTTGTTTTCATACCCATAATTTCAACATTTACCATTACAATCCACTTTGATGAAACTGTGGCAAATATGGTGAAATGAAATTGATGATAAAAACTTTCTTTTTTAATTAAAAAAGAAAACGTTGATCTAAAAATGGAAGACCATAATTTTGCAGATAAAAAGTACGATGACATTTTAGAACAAGTTTTTTGTTATTCATTTCAAAATTATATTTAGAAGCAAATACATGATCTTTGAACTTTTTCTCTCGTTTGTCTACATTTTTCAGTGAAGGATATCATGAATCATGGCCCCCTTGAGGTTATATTTTTCAATGTTATTTTTGATTCGCGCATTAATATTTTGTTTGCTATTTTCTAAGATGATTCAGCTGTGACGGTACTCTGAACATGCTACTCGCCTTACAATACAGAATCAACATTCCTTTTCTGCTGATAAAACAGCCGCTCCAGTTGATCAGTGTTATTGCTGCGATCTCGCAGATGATGCCACGAAGGATCATCCTGTCAAGATCTAACGCCGTTGTTCCTTCTTCGTCTCTCGCGATATGGAGTTTTTTTGTTCTTTTTTTCTTTCACTCTGGTGTGTTACCGTCACTCGTTTATTTTTTTCCTCCAGCTTTTCTGTTCTCTTCCCAAACCATCTTTTACAAACATACGTTTTGAGAAAATTAAAAAAGATACTGACGAAGGTCAGAGCTTTGTTCGAAAGAAAAAGCCGCTGTTTTATCGTTTATGAGCCCCACTGGTTTCAGAATGTTGTACTCGCTGAAAGAAAATCGGGTCATCGCGCGAGTTAAAGCCGAAGAGAAAGAATGAAGGAAAAATGCCAAAGAGACAAGGGCTTAATTTTTTTTCTTCTCAACCCTGTGGGTTTTTGTTCTTTTTTTTTTAAAGGGGGGGGGGAACCAGAGTGCCAGTAAAAGATAGATAGATACTCTATTTGTTAGCTTCCGCTAGTTTGTTCGTGACGAAATATAAAATGCAAAATTCTGTTTAAGTCTAATTTTATGTCTGTCAAATTGGATGTACCTCATTTTGCATAAATTGACGTGGGATTTAATGAATCCATTGAATAAATAAAAAAGCATAAACTTACGCATACATAATAATTTATAGGACAGACTAACATATTAAAGTCGATAAGACAAACATGGAATCCATATAATTACAAACAAATATATAAAAATAAATAGATATAAATAAATAAATAGATCACGCTAATTTGTTTCACGTCCAAAATAATTTATCAGTCTACTTTTAAATATATTTATATAATAATTTTAGAAACAAAATAAAAAAATTTAATCTAGAATTTTAACCAGTCAAGAACGGTTCTTTTGTAATATCTTAAAAAAATAACTTATTTATTATTTATTAACATCAATTATTTCAAATGTACAAACATTGTAAATAAGAATTATCCTGAGATACTTGTTTTTATGTATTGCTGTCGTTCATTGGTCTAAAAATATAGTTGTAATGCAGTTTTATGTGAAAACTTGTTTAGGAAGCCTGATTGTTTTTTAATTAAACTATTATCATTTAACAACTGTTTCTAATGGCTTTTTAATGACTGATTTAAAATTTTTTTTTTCGTATATTGAAACATGATTAATTAATAGAGCAAGATAAAGAGTTTGAGTTAAAAAAGAAAACGGATACAGTTAAATAGATAAGTTTTCGTTTGACACAGAGCTTTCAACTCTTCTCATTGTTTTCAAACTTTTAGATCCTGATCATATATTAATAGCAAATTTTCATAGTCTTGATAAGATTTGTTTCGATAACTTATGATACTTTACTTTTGAATGCAATTATGATAATTTTTGTTTTAATCACTTTTCTTTTGTTATTTTTCATATTGATAACTTCTTTGATGATTTACTTTTTGATTAACTTTTTTTTTTAATAATTTTTGTGTCAAACATTTTCGCTGATTATTATTTATAGTTTTCACTGGTAAGAAATGTTTTCATCTTTCATCTCGAATGTTTATCATCAGCTTGGAATTAGCATTCTAATCATTGGAGTGATAAGGGGTCGACGAGGACGAACATTGATTAATAGCAACAACGGTTGCATTGATTTTATTGCCCTCCGATATTACCATTAGGTTCGCCGTCGCTACAGTTATTTATTGCCCGACTGACCTTGGCTCACCTCTTGTCCAGTTTCGTTTCCAACCAAGAGAAAAACTATCGGCAGCACTTTTATCTCCGCGAGTATATAGTTTATGATGTTTTTTCGAAAAGAAACCGAATCACGTATGAACTCTGGTTTCATCAAACGTGCATCGACCCCTGCTCGGATATTTTCAACTTTTTGGCGATGAAAGAGCAGTTCAAAAAAAAAAAAAGGTTAGCAAAAAATTAAATTAAATTAAACGTTAACAAAAAGCAACACAACATTTGAAACAACAATATGAATCATAATTAAATTGATTGTGATTAGAAAAAAAAATTTTTAATGAAGCATAAAAAGTGATTAAAAAAAGATTGAATGAAACGTTATTGACAAAAGGGGTTCCAACGATTTGGAATCATTATCAAGACACAAATTCGTCGGAGCAATTAATTTTAATCGGATCGAGGCATCGACCTCTTAGGTCAACTTCTCAAGATGTTTTCTGAGACGCGATCCTTCTGGCGAATCACTTTACATTTTAAACAGTCTGGCTGTCTGCCAGGACAGCCGAACGTGTATTTACGTATTATGGATGTGATCGTGTATAAGCTCTGTACCTGCCTACAGACGTTGGTACAAATCGCGGATCGCTACTCGGTCATTTCTATAATTAGAGTGTAGCGTGATCATTAGACATGAATATTGAATTCGCAATCATCAGATCCTCCGACTTGCGACACGCGATTTGTACGATCAAACTTTGAAAAATTGTCTCCGTGTATTTGTCTTGGCATTATAAATTATATCAAACAAAAAACAGTCTCCTACAGTTACGTTTTTTTCAAAAAAAAAAAAAAAAACTTCAGCAAATTTTGTGTACTATTAGCGTTCTGCGTGAAATATACATTCATTGTGAAACAAAATTTCTTTCAATTTGAAAGCAAACTGACTAACGAGGCGGACTCCTCACCAATCTCCTCGAACGACTTTTACAATTGTTCGAACTAGCAAAGTAAAAGTTTCTTATTTTCAAGCACCTTTAGTGACCGGGGGAAGAATCACAAACGTGTCCAATCGTTCGTTCCTTTGCGAGAGAGGCCTTAGTGGCCAAAATGAAACAATGACGACTCGCTTTTTCAGCGTCCCTGTTCAACCCTTAGCCTGGTTGTCGCGTCAGAGATACGTCATGCATTCTCTCGTACCCCAGCGGACTGATAAGGGGGTGAGAATAAATGGCAGTGAAATACCAACGCCCAGAATTACATCTGTCTGACAAATGTTTGCGACTGCTGGAATTTCCAATTTCAAGGTCAATTTTTTTTCCTAAAACCAGGAGGAACCAAAAATAAGGGCTGGTTTAATACACCGAGGAATCTAGTCGGGCAAGATGGGTGTAATTAATCGACGAAAACGTGTGGAAGGTTTCATCTCGTTTAAGAACTCTCTATCTCATTATCTATTAATTATTCGAAGACGACATCATTGATTAAGGGGCTTCTAATTCTATAATTTAGTGGGGGTGTTATCGCTAGGGTGGAAGAAGTTATTTGAGGTAGCGGAAAACTCAAGTTCATCGAAACTACGTGAAGAGTTACATCATCTTAATTATAAATTCCAAAACTTGCAGGTATTAATGTGTTAGAAGACTCAGCGGATGAGATTAGCTCGGAAGCATAATTTTGATCACAGAGATCTGATGGCAAAATCCGTTCGTAATCCGACAAGGGATAAATCGAAAAAAATAATAATAAAATGAAACAAACAAACAAGTTTGTTGAAATAACATTTGTAGTGTAAAAATGTTTTGTTTAATTTGTGTTAGAAGAGATGAAGTATACCTTGTGTTAGAAATCGGTTGATTTTTCGTGTACCATCTCTGAGTTGATTCGAATTTGTGCAACTTTTGGCACAATTGTGGTACAATTATTCCGGCAATTGGTTCGCCGAGTCCGAAAAAAAGTCTGCGAATTCGAAACAATCAATGATGATGGTCGTCGAATGATGGCTAATGAAAATTGTTGGCTGTTTTGCGAGAGCGCGGACCAATTGAGACATAACTCAGAAGAAGCCAGTGATCCGTGAATCCTCTTAGTTTCGCTTGAGCTGCTCCCGCCGCGATTAATTTAGTCGCGCAATTCTACACCCGGAGGGCGAAAACCTGAAGTGACTTGCAATCCGTGCATGCGCGTGGCACGCGCGTCTTGCGAGGATTCTCGCACGTGTTACGTTTTCATTACGCGCCACTTAGGCCCCAGAACTCGACACCGAGTCAAATCCGAAGCCCTGAAATATCACTTAACTCGCCAGTCTTCGGATGCAACAAAAAAAATTATATCAGCCTGCATTATTTTTCCTCCTTTGAACAAAAGTCGCGGATGGATTTATTTAAATTCGGTTAACGAGATTCGATTAGCGTTTGCGAATCAAATCAACGGTGGGTTTGTCCGGGAAGTTTTTCCTTGGGCGTGACTTCTGATGTTATTATTGGGATGTTGAAGTAAATTTCAATGATAAACTGATCGGCGAAAAAATCGAATTGAAAATAAACTGAGAATTCATTTTTCAACATAAATTTGCAATATTTTGGGCCAAGATTGATTTTATCTGGCGTTCAATTTCTGGCCCCATTTTATTCTATTGTCTTCGTTCTCTATAATTTGACGAAAAATAATGTTTTAGAAACAAATTTTTTCGCTCTGTCTTTATTTACTAAAATAGGATAAAAGTTTTTTGCTGTGATCAAATGTTGACTTTGATTGAAAATTGAAATTGGCAGGTGAGGCATTCAAACTATTTTCATCATTTTTTCCCATTTAAACTGTTTCTGGCCGATGAAAACAGCTGGGTCTGGCTGAATATGACGGACAGATTGTAGTGGATTTAAATTAGAATTGCAATTTTCCAGCAATGGCAAATTTATTTGAAAACGAATAAACAAAATAAATGTTGTAGAATTACCTTTTGAAAAAAAAAAAGTTTTTTTTTTGGTCTTGTGACAACTATCTGACTGTAACAAAATCATCCCCATTGAAAAGATAAACAAGCAGTCATAAGTTTGAAAGGAAACAAAAAGTAAAAATAAAATTGTTCAATTTTATCTGCGTTTTTAATTAGTTGTTTACAAAAGAATGGACTGAATTATGCAAAGCACAAAGTGAAAGATACTCATATCGTACATCAGTAATTTGAAAACAAAAAAACAATTGTCGTGATTGTCTGCTCTTTGCAATGTTCACTTCCGCTAACTGGCTTTGATCAATTGAAATAATTTTGCTCTGCAAATGGTTTTTTGATTCGGTCGCACGGAAGATTGGAAAATTATATTTATTATATTATATTATTATATATTTACATATAAAGAGAGAAAAATTATAAATCAGAAAAAAAATTCACTGTAAAACTAGAATTAAATTGATAGAATTTGTGGTATTTTATATTTTAGTTAAAAAAAAAAAAAAAGTTACGATCATATTTTCTACGTCCCATTGTGAAATTCACGGTTCTCTAGGTTCGGGGGTGGTCGAATTAGAGCGACGAAAAAAAAGGAAGCAGATAGGCCAAAGGACGTTCATTTCTATCACCGACACACGCGATTATCTCCGGCGGAAGCGGAAGTATACTCGGCTGCTCACCCACCTGGCCGGCTCGCCGGTTGCCTGCATGTGTGCGAGGCCAAGATACCGTAACTGCGGGTGTATTTGCGTCGTCCAGCGCCGGCATTCTTGCAATCCTCATGAAAATGTTATATTAATATGAAGTTGGCCGCGGAATCAGTGCGCGCGCATACCAAAAAGGTCACTGAAAAAAGAAGCGCGAACAGTGAAGTCAAACAAATTGTTCGAACTTATTATTTTAACAATATATCATTCATAAACTAACAATTATTCGAATACTTGTTAATTATCGACAATTATGATGCAACAAATTCATAACAATTATCAATATTGTTTGAATAATAATAATATTTCTTTTTTGAACTGCACTTAAATTTATAATTAAAAAAACAATATTTGTAGTATAACAATTATTTTCGTTTCAAAATTGATTGAAATAAAAATTATATTTTCAAGTATAGTGATAAATCTGATAAATAAATTTATTATGTATTAAATGAATAAATGAATGAATAAGTAAATTTGGAATATATTTGATACAAATTGAATATGTAATTATATATTATAATTTAAATACAAAGCGGCAATGTCTTGCATAAAATGTATATAAATGTAAAATAAAAAACTATATATAAATTATAATAAAAATATAAAATCCACATACATTTTGAGTTTTATTTTTGTCCATGTGGGTAACCATATAATATGCACGGCCGTCGATCAACTGTCTTGCCGATTGACAGTCCCCTGTTCGAGCACCGTCTCCTGGTTGACGCAAACATCATTATTATGTTATGAAAATAAAGAACCGGCCGTTTCTAAAATCGGGAATTCCATCAGTCTCCTATCTGTCTTCCTTTCAAGACACGAAAAAAGAGCCCGCAATCTATGATTACCAACTTTTTTGTTGGTACCGGACGGAAAAAAGAAATAACGTCGGTTTTCGCGACGATAAATTTTTGATGTCCTTATCGAGTAAAATTTGACCCCCCCACAAATATATACTTTTCAACTGCGCACTCCCCTCGACCTCAACGGACAACCGCACGCTCGTACATGATTAATCGAAACCACAGAAGCACCTTACAGCCGCGTGCCCGTCGTTTTCTATTTCCTCCACGAAAAATGATTACTTGAATTTTCATTGGATCGCTTTTTGCAGCAATATAAATGTAGACGGAGTTCCGGTGGCTCATTTCTTATGACCCTCCATTCTTGATGCATATCGAGAAAAATTGGCTCATTACTCTTTTTATCGTGGATGACAAATTTTTCCGCGAGATTATTATGATGATATTAAATAAAAACGGGATGTTATAACACGCCCTGAGACTTTGATTCACTCGCCGGTCGATTGTCCCAAATAAAAAAAAAAAAAAACTTGTTCGTCCTCTGCCGCGCCAGTTCATTTCAAAATTTTTCATCTGTATAGTTTCGGGATTAAGTTTGACGTCGGACAAATTTCGGAGTGCGCGGAAAAACAGCCCGGGAATGCCTCGACGAAATACAGCTGTAAAATAATAATGGTCCGCGTTTCGTCGCACAACTGCGCCAAAGTTTTATACTCTTGTAAAAAAGTTTCCGCGCACTTTTCGCCATCTAAATTGAAATCACAATCCTCATGTAGTACAACTTTGCAAATTTCGTACATCTCTCTTCCACGCTCGAGCTTTTGAGATATTTCAGATCCGCCCACTTTCATTGCACATTATTTTTCACTGCTAAGTGACCTCCCCCCACCCCTCCCCCAATGCTTTTTAGAATACATATTTTTACGTCGGCGAAATGTTGTACCCACTTGCAATTTATTTCTACATCTCTACATTTTCTTTAAAATTGCACCTTTTTTATCGCGAGTTATCAGGCAAAATCTTGCCGGAACCATCTGATATCTCTACTTTCATAGAAACAAGAAAATTCGCCTACGTTTTCAATTTTGATTTGATTCGGAATTTTTCTTGCCTCGGCAGATTGCGTTCCTTTTGTTTTACCCTTCTTTTTTTTTTTTACTTTCGTTCCCTTTTACGAAAGATAACCTTCTGCCAAGACTTGCGTCAAAGATCCGCACGTGAATTTCGCTTCCCCTCAGTGGGTATGCAAGCGTTATCCGAGCTATCATCATAAGCAGCCAAGTGTGCAGGCACGAGTCAGAAACTTGCTTACAGTAGGGCAACCGTGTCCTAACGGAAATACCTCCACGAGGAAGGAAAACGTTTGAACTCTTTATAAAAATGCAAACTTTGAAACTTTGCGGCATTTAAAAGAATAGTGTCTAGATTTCAAATAGCTGATAGTACGAGCAAACTCGTTTTAACGTTCAGCACGATTCACCGAAACCACATTTTCAACGACAGGAACAATGTTGACCAAACATTTTGTTGCTTTCATTTTGATTCAAAACGTTTGCATTCTAATCAATCGGATTAGTATCATTTTTTTATTCAATGTTAAAACTATAAAAATTGGGTCAAATTTTTGTTCGAAATTATTCTTTCATAATCAAAAAGTAGCCGCCAATCGATTAAACGTAAGATGTAATTAATTGCAAATGGTTCGTTAGATTGAACAGAAGGACGTCATGGAGTTGTGTTTGTGTGCCTGGGCAGAGCTAAATTCTGTGTTCGTTTACACGAAACCATCCGGGATGCTCGTGCGGCCTGTTCGCCAAACAAGTGTCATTACGCAGGTTGCATGTGTCGTGCCTACCTGGCAGAGCGCAACGAACTTCCGGATCCGGTGACACACGACCTTTCTCTCACTTCGGTCAAAATGACGGCCACGACGTCATCCGAACCCGCTGAAACATTCCGGGCTCCGAAAACGAGTTGCTTTCCTCTCATTCCGAGACTGAAAAATAGGAACGATAATTAATTTGAGGAAACAAATTATGTTCGTTCAAATAATTGATGGCCAAGGAGAATTAAAAAGCATTAAAAAAAAGTGGGATAAGTAGTTGAAAAAGGAAGACCTGGGAAGTTTCACGATTGACGTGGTACCTTTTGCAGGGTAATTATTTATCAGTGTTTTTTTTCCTCTCTTTTTTTTTTCTCAACCCCGGGCAACTTTGCTGTTTGTAACTGCTCGAGGCGAACAGATATAACACTGCGGCGCTGCTGGATGTAGCCGACATTCTTTTGCTATCGAAAGGCAATCCTTCTCCATCGACTGGGAGCTATTTGTGCGAAAAAATGGCTACCCGATCCTCATCTAATCTTGCTATTTGTGCGGATTCCTTTGAGTATCGATTCGAACCGTTTCTGCAGGCGTCTCTCTCTCTTTCGGCGTGTGGAATCAATAGTTCTAATCCCTGATAAACCAGTGATTGATACAGACATCTCAGTTAAACGAGTGATAAGTTTTACATCGAGAAAAATTATACACCGACAAGTGATTCATGATTGCCGGTAGATTATCCAAAGTTACGAGATTTTATTCGTGCGGAAGATACGATAAGTCACTTTCTCTCGTTCTTCGTATTTTTTTGTTCAAATCTGAAATTGTAACAAAAGTATAATGGAAAATGAAAAAAAAAAAAAAATGACGAATAAAAATGAAAAATGTACATCAACACAAATGTGTAGCTGTAATTTTAGACTTTCGATGTAAATAAGGTTCAATTAATTCACATTAAACGTAATTTTAGACGAGAAATGTGCAATTGAAAAAAAAAAAAAAAAAATGAACAGTACTTTTGTATAAAGGATGCGAAATGTGATGTAATTTTCTAACAAAAATGTCAAAACATCTATCGGTTGTGTTCCTTTAAATATTCTGTTTGACAGTTAATTTCGCCTCTGGTGCACTGGTTGATACCTTTCTTTTTTTGGGAGGGAAAAAAAGAGATACATATTACCGCTAATGGGCTGGACAGGGCTGGGACTGATCAAACAATAATCAATTTAGACGAGACTGGGATATCCCTCGGGATGATATCATCAATCTCTTTTAATTTACTTGCCAAAAACGTGACGAGCGGATCGGACACGCGTCATTGGCGATAACGAACGCAATCGATTTTCGGACGTCGGCACAGTCGTGGACTTAAGTTAATGCGCGCAAATGTGGGAATAGCCGAGAGGATTTCCAGTGAGACGATATTTGCATGAGTTTTCGGCGTTATCATTGGCAGCCACTGAGCGTCATAAGGAACCGAGGATAATGGTCCTGGAAGTACCGCAAGGACCGATCGAAAACGGGCGGACAATTAGAATGGTTTTCAAATTGCAAAATTGGCGATCGTTTGTGAAAAAGGGTGAAAAAAAATTGGCCACTGTCCGAGAGCATCATTTCATTCTGCGAAACTAACTTTCGAAACGGTATGCTCGAAATAATCGAGAACTGGTCTTGGAATTGGAGCGAAAACTTTTATTCGGTCTGTTCATCGCGTGCGACCGTGTTTGGGACGGATTTAGAAACTAATTTTCAACACATGACGAAGTGAGAGCACAATTGATTTTTGTGATTTGCTTATGAATATTACATCTCTTCATTTTTCTGCTTGCACAAGCTCCCCTCCTCTATCTGCACCTTTTTTTGGCAAATTTAACTTTGGATTTAATGATAAAATTAACTTTCCCTTCAATGACTCAGCCACTTTGTTTGAAAATGAATTTTACAACGATTTCTTTTGTTTTTGTTAAAGAAATGTTCGCAACATTTGATGCATTTTTAATTGCTAAGACATGCGAATTAAAATTGAGTTCGATTCAGCAGTTTTTGTTCTCTCAAATTTTTTATTCAAATCATTAGAGCGCTGACGTTGGCGAAAACAATGAGGATGTAGTTAATAAAGAATCGATGAGCTGAAAGTTTGTTACAACATGAACAGCAGCGTTGCCGAATGAACCGGAAATCTTCCTTAAAAGGCAATAATCAAGTTTTAATTGCATCCATACTATTTTACCGCGCCCTATAATTAAAACTCTAAGTACTTTTCTATAGAGTTTTCGCTTGTTATCTCATACCCTGTTGATTTACGAATCTTTCCACTTGGCGAATATTATTTTATTTTATTTCTCTCAAAAATTCACTTCATCGGTCAATTCTCGGATTAAATTACAAGTCAAAGATGTACCGAACAAATTTTTCTCCATTTAACAATACAAATTTACCAATATTTTTTATTCAACAAACAAAATACATTGTTGATTAATGATTTATATAAATAGATCGAAGAAATATCTGCTGCTGTGGTGTGTCATCGAATTAGGAATTCCACGAAAGTTCAACCGAGATGACTTAATTAAAAATCGCCATCAAAATGCAAGGCATCTCGGCTAGAAATCGGGCTGACGGTCATTTCATACGAACACCGGCTTAATGGCGAGTATTAATTACGCGCAAATATTTTCATATAAGCCGGGGCGATTTCGTTGCCTTGACGTTTTAGATCGGTACTATCATTTTAAGATTAAAGCGTCAACAATTATTTTAATCAATGACAAAAGAAATGAGGTTAATTAGCGGGTTAAATATTAAATGCTTCTAACCGCTTATCGACAGTCCGACGGGCTTGAAAGTTTTCTATTGAGCGATCACACGAGTTCTCGCGTTCCGCCTTTAGTTATTCCCAACGGGGAGGCTGAGAAATCGTATGTTTTCCGCGTTATCACGATTTCTTTGCGCCCCTGACGTGAATTTACTTTCTTCATTATGAAAGCCGGACTCGTGCCCGCGCCCGGGTTACATTTGCACGGTGAGCACGATCTACTTTATGGCTGATACGTGACTACGAACTTTTGCACAAGAAAAAGATAGTGAAACGAACGTTAAACGAGATCCGAGCCGCGGAATGCGTTAGATCAGCGGTTAATTAAATCAAACTCGGGTGACGCGAATTTGTGAATCAACATTCATAACGTTCAAGAGTTGAATCGCTGATTTGCCTTATCGCGGTGAAATTTTTTTTTTTTCATTCCCTCCATAAATTCCATTTTTTTTTTACATATTTTGAAAACGAACTGCACGTGAACTGCATTCGATGGTGATTTTTGAAAATGTTCCATTCGTTTTCTTGTTTACGGTTTACTTGAAAAAAATTTATCGAAAGTTTGCAAAATAACCGCATTGTATGTTAATTTTGTTGAAAACAAAATTTTAATCTTAACGAACTAAAATTATTGGTTTTTTTTTTTTTTTTTCACTGAAGCGGTGAATGGTATTAGCATAGGATTTTAGTCAGAGGTGCGTAGATACGTGTTTAATGAAAGCTCAAGGCAAATTGCAAGACATTGGAAAATTTCAGGACAGTCCGGGAACTCGAATTGAATGAAGAAGGTCTTCGAGTGAGATTAAATCGGAGTGTCTGGCGCCTGGTCGATTCGGCTTCGATTACGGCCGACGACGTAGGTTCATTGTAACTAAATGGGTTGCCGACATACTTTTTCCTAGCTTATCGCTGGCCCGTGCCAATTTGCACAAGTGTTTTCAGACACCCGAGATTTTCTTCTTTCTCCCATTTCCATTCAGAGGACAGAAATATATCATGTCAGTTGGAAGTACAAAAAAAATTTTTTTTTTCTCTCACAATTTGTTTTCACCAATTAATTTCACTTTTCTATTATTATTTTTTATCTTCAAACTTTAGTTTTAAATTCTCATTTGTTTTTCAATGTTTCAATGAGACGTGTAGCAAAGGATTAGCGGGAACAGGTAATCGGTTGATTTTTTTTTTTTTTTTTGATGACGGACTTTTGCTCTGCGAGCCGGACGACTAAATTCACGCGAAACGCCGTTCGATCAGTGTATCAGCGTCACACGGTGAAATAACATTATGACACGACCGTCGAGCGACACATATCTGTAAGTGAACGGAAGTTACGTGACCGCTTGTCACGTCTTATTAAACAACGAGGGTGGTTTGATCTCAGCCGACGATAATTCGCGTCAGACCTACTTACGCATGATGTATCGCTAAACGTAATTCCGGAGAATTCGTGAAAAGTGTTGCGTGCCGCTGAGTTGATGGTCGCGCCCACTCAGATTGAGTTATTTCGCTGAAGATTGCGATGAAATGTCTAACGTCTGATCAAACAAGAATCCTCCAGATTCATTGTATTTTTTATTCATTTTATTGCAGATAATTCAACATTTTTAGAATGTTTCTGGAAGTTGCAAAAGATGAAATAAAAAAGAAAAAAAATAAGAAATAATTTTTAACTGCAAAAATGTTGAAAATATTGTAAAGTGATGAATTTACAAAATTTTGGAAGAAAATTATAATAAGGCTTGTCTTCTCTGTGTTATTGGGAGCTGACATTGTTGACGTCTAGGAACGACAAATTTGCATCATATCAGGCGGACAAAGATTCGCAGCACGGTTGGAATAATTGATGTGCATGCAGGACAGAGGGTGGATTGTAGTTTCAGAGACGCGACCCAGCAGCAATGGATGAAGCAAGTTTAGTTTTCTGTGCGCCCCAGAACATTAATATAAATTAGTGACACCGCGTGGCACACCAACTTCGAAACAGTGTGCGTCTCTGTGGTAAACGCATCGTGCATACTTCGGACGCAAAGATACAGCGGGCGTTGCTGCACGACAATTGTACTTGCTTGTTACCGAATATAATTTATGCTAATACTGCCAAGCTTGGGGCGACATTATTGAGTTCCGAATCCAGTGAGACAAGCTGATACATAACGTCTGATAAATTTACCAACAAATTTCTGGATTCTTCGAAGACAAATTCTGATGCAATCGGATCGAAATTGAAAACAAGATATCGGATTTTGAAAGAGCGCCATCTGTCGAAACAAATTTAACTATCTGGAATTTCGTTCCGAAAAGGTTTGGAGGATGATTTTTTTGTCATTTTTGTTCATTTTTAGTCAAATTTAAAGTCAAAATTAAGTGTTGAAAAGACTAAAAATAAAAAAAAAATTGAAGAAGCGCCACCTGGCGATGCTTGGAATAGTTGCCATAAATTGACTTTTTTCAACAACAAAACAGAATGAATAATTGCATTTAGAAAAACAAAATGAAATAAAAAATAATTATGATGTGCGTTTGTAATAATTATATTCGTTTAAACTTTGCATAGAGCATAAGCACTTGGCACAACCGAACCAAGTTGAATTCACCAGCTTAGAGTTTGTTTTTTGGCAAGTCGAAGAGTGATTAAGTTGATTGAAGAAGGAAAGTTGAAGTTAAGTTAATTGGGGTTCACAAGCAGGGTGGGTTGGCCTCGTCTGGGCAAAGTGCTACGATGTGGAATGGGATGTCTCGTTTTTACGGGGTGACGACGATATGATATAAAAATACAGCGAGAGGAGAACTTTCCTTAATGAACATAAATGAGCATAAAAAGAGGCCGTTACACGGCATCAAGTATTTATTGTCTTCTACTTTTTTTAAGCTTTCCTACGTTGTTAAAACTACGAAACGATTTGCTAGAAATCACATAAAAATTTAAAAAATGATCAAATTTTGAGATAAAAGTTTTTCAAAATTTTATGAAACTTTTGGTTTCATAATTTATGGACGCATCAAAGTTTTCATGATGCAATGAAGGACGCAAAAAGAAATAGACGCATTTATTTAGATGCAATTGAAGCGAACTCTAAAGATAACTTGCCACTTCACCCACGTCCTCATAAAATGCGGGCGATAAATATACAAATAGCTAAATGCATTCAGCACTTACATCATGACATTACAAGTTTAAGCCAGCGGAATAACCTTGGATCGCGTTCACGCTTATCATTGGTGCTTCCTCTGCAATTAAATAAGTATATGGGAGCGCCACAATTAAACTAATGTTTACAATCTTCGTGAGAAACATGATCTGTGTCATGTGGGGTGACACCGTGTCTTTAGGGACAAGCTAATTAATTGTTCAAATTCAATTAATTCGGCTCGGACAAGCAATGTTTAGTCGTCAATTTAAAATGCAATTTTAAAATTAGAATAGAAATGTAATATAACTATTCAAATTAAATTTAACAATATGCTTTATTTATGAATTAGTTTATACATTTTCACCGTTCTCTCATCAGTATCACTTTTCGTTTTTTAATCAAACAATTTGTATGAATAAAATGTATGAGCCCCTATTGAATTTTGCGTTGGATGTAAATATGACTTTAGGTAAAAATGAAGAACTGCATACACTGTCGTATTGAAGAAGCTCAATTATGCATACTTGATGCCTCTTGCAGAATTCATCACAGGGATTTTGATGTTTTCCATTGAACTTGTTATCATATTGCATATTTTATCTTGCGATGCGCAATGCAAACAATTCTGAATATTATTTCTCGTACGTCAATTAAACCCGGTCATCTACGGTTTATCGCACGTAAAGATCCTGTTTCAACCAGTGAGTGCATTTAACGAGAGGCTCTATTATTGTCGAGTCAAAACCCCTGACCCCTGTGTTATGTCGACCGCATGTTTATATCTGGATCACGATATTTTTGTTACAATTCATAATCTTCTCTATTTCGCGATTTATCAATAAACTGTGTTCATACTTCATTGCTTTAATTCTTTTTCAAACCAAAACTTCATTTGGCTCAAAATTTCGTCGACAGATGAATCTTTCCTTTAAATAATTTGTTTCGTTTAAATAACTAAAATCGTTCCAAATATGAAATGATATCGCTGAAAGTTTGCATTTTTAAAAAGTTTAAATCTAGAATGGCTTTATAATTTTCAATAAACTGGAAAATAAGTGTACAAGAAAAAAAAAACTGACTCGTTCATCAGTCGAAAAAATGCAGGTTGAAAAACAAGCACGTGGCTGTTTGGTAATGTACGCAAATTTTATTGCACAGAAAATGTAAATCGGTTCCAATTTGAATTTCGCATTTGTCAGTAACAATATTTCACTTATGTCGCTTAGGCTCAGGTTAAACGTCCATAACTCATCCATCCCCCCGAGAACATTTTCCCGCGGTTGGAAAATGAAGCTGGAATTAGTCCAGGTGGAAACTTTCATTTGACTCGAAACATTTTTCAGTCCGAGGCCACGACGGGTTACTTTCAGTTCTCGTCCGGCTCAGCGCAGATTTAAATGCTATTTTCCCAGAGTGGTTTAACGATAAGGACCATTTCCGGCAAAACGGAACGCGGTGACTAAAGCGTATATCTATAAACCATCGTGCATGCACGTAGGTAGGAAGTAGCGCAACTCAATTACCGCTCTGCCTCGTGGATCGCCGATGCCAAGCTCCTGCATGAAGACGTACAGGACGGCACACTTTGTAATTATCAACTCTTCGAGATTATATGTAATTAGTTGCTACTGATTAACGTGATAATTTGTTGTTGAGGTTAAATAAGGGACCGTTTTCAGTCTTATTAACACTCACGATAAGTCGCTAATAGATAACAATTAACGTCCTATCTTCAAATTTCACAAAATTTCCTCGCCTGTGCGTTCTGTTAAAAGCTTGATTAAGTGGGTAGAATCATGACTAAGCGAAACGCGGCTCGTATGTTTGGCATGAATTTTTTAGCAAAATATATATTTACCTTCCGGTCTTATATTCAAACGAACAGTTTGCCGTTCAATAATTAGTATCGATTGTTGTAAATTAATATGCACTAAACGGGAATTGTTCGTACGAGCTTGTCAACTATTCGAGCAAGTATTTGTACTAACAACTATCTATTGACTCGAATGAAAAAGTTGTTCGATTATAAAGCAGAGTTGTAATTGGTGTTGCGAATTACATTGCATTTAATTCGAATGATTTGTACGATGAAAAATCGGTTTTGGAGATTTTTACAAATTTTGTTGCTTCATTTTTGTAGAGCAATTTTTTTAGTTTCTGGTCCGGTCATCAGAAGGCGCTGTTGGTTATTTCTCACGCGCTTAATCAAGGTGTACCTGACACACGCTGTTGATACTTGTGGCGCAACCGAAGATTCAGGGATAGAGTGCTTATATTCCCGGCCAGCCGATAAACTTGCGACAAAGCTTCCATGGGGACTCAAGTCAGCGACCCGTTTCATTTTTGATCCGATAAATTTGTAGCTTAAGTTCCACTTCAAAGATAACGCCACGGAGTCATGCCGATGTTGCTAAAAATATATAGCTATTAAGGATAAATTTTTATCTTCACGACTACAGGCACGACGACTATCCCACGAGACGAATAGTTATAAATTATGGATCATTTTTCTCGACGAACGTCCAAACTTGTTTCCAAACTGATACTCTATACGTTTATTTAAACAATCATCGTTTCATTTATTTATATTCGAAACATTTGTTTATTTTTGGAAATAAACAAATGTTTTTCGAGACTGAGGAAATTGAATAAAAAATAAAAAGGGGGTGAAATTCATGAACAAATTTTGACAAATGATAATGCGAGATTCAGCGTTCAAAATTCGTGGCGTTATATTTTTGACGACGAAATAACTTTGACAGTTTAATTGTCGTTGGGATCCCGGGGCATGTGTGTTTATCAATGCCATTGATTTGTAACGGAGAAATAACGCTGATTCCGTTGAGCCGGCTGAAATCATAGGACGCGCGTGTGCCACGGCGATACAAATTAACGAGCTGTGTATGAAAGTATTAATCGTGAATTGTTACGGAAGGACCGCTCTTGGAGAGGAGTCTGCCTATAAATTTTAATGCCGGTAAAACTCGAGTGCTCCATTTATTTTTCAAATACTTTTTCCGTTTGTCTTGTGTGCTATCGTATGTGTTTCGCGTACATAAATTTCATATAAAATCGAGAATGAATCCCATGCGGCACCTTGTCGAATCCCGAGCCTGCCCGTCTCGTCTCGCCTCTCCACGCTCCTATTCATCCCCGTTTCCGGCCTTCGTTTGCTCGCGGTTACGCAACAATAAACTACACGTGCAATAGCAGAAAATGCTTCGATTAAATGCTTTACTGTTATGGCCTTTTCCATACTGACACCATTTCGTTCCTACAATTTTCCATCTCAATTCGGATTGTTTCGATTCAAACTGATTTTTTCAAGTCGCTTTATTCCAAACGTTTTGAATTGTTGCTGCACATTTAACCTCAAAAGGGGCTTGGTATTCACTTAACAAGAGAAATTTCCATTCAACAATTAATTGCTTCTAATTGAAATTTAAAAAGATGAATTTTAGTCGTTGTTTCTGGGCTGAGATTTGAACGCTCGTCCTTCGGGTTTTTAGTCTGCATCTCAGTCCATTGCTCCATCGGCTGCTAAAACATTTTTTCAAATAAGCAATTAATTATCTACAAATTTTAATTGTTAAAAATTGCCTTTATAAAATTAGGTTGAGCATTTTCAAATGTTTTCTGATTATCAAAGTTTATAATATAAATATAAAATAATAAATATAATTATCACAATTTATTAGAAAATCGTAATTTATGCTTAAATATTCTAGATTTTAGTTGATAAATCAGTATTATATCAGAAGAATTTCAGAGCCTCTTGCATTGTTATTTCAGTTCAAATTTTAGATTGTGTATAGTTTCCAATTAGATTAATTTTGATTACTACAATAAATAAACAAATATCTGATAATCCACTGTTGAACCGCAATTTGAATCGGAATCCTATTCCTGGTTAATATAAACTATCTAAATATTATTTATTTTGATTAGACAAAAAAAAAGTATGGATTATAAAAATCATATATTGACAAATGGGATGTGTTACAAAATTCAGTGAACAGGGCGTTCGTTCGTATCGAGTTTCATTGATCGAACGAATTCCGTCGGAATAATCTGTAGCGCTATATATAATTCGAATGAAACGTTTCCTCCGGAGTCGCAAACGAAAGCAATTACATTTTATTATTCGCTTGTGTTTCGTGCGGGTACGAACGTTCGGATATTTCAAATGCACCAAACATGGAAACATGGATTAACAGATAGAGTTTGCCGATACATCAGTGTATACACTTTTGTTGAGACCTCTTATACGCGATTTTTGAAGAAGTCGCAGAAACTGAATTATAAGCACACACGAACCAGCAGATGTACTCTAACCGCCTCGGAGCCGCAAAGCAAACTGAATTTGTTCGCAAATCGATTGAATCCCGCACGTTGCAACGCGTTTCACCTCCGTCGTCGTTAAATGGCCCCGATCGTTTTTTCCGTTCCCTTTGTTTTTTTATTTTTCGATCAAGTCTCTCGCGTTGTCCAAGACGCATAATATGCTTTGGAGAGCTAAATAATCGCAAAAAGTATTCCAATTGTTTCTCCTTTATGTTCGTTTTTGTACAGACAGACACGAAAGAAATACACCGCAAGCGCTTTGATTTGTAATTTTGCAACAGCGTCGTTCGCTTTTCAATAACAATGGACAGGCCGTCTCGAAGGAGTACGCGAAGCTGATGGCGCAGTGTCATATAAATACGTCGATTGTACTTTTTGAGTATACCTCATCGTCCTTTGTTTAGACAGCCTATTGTTTTATACCTTTGAGAGTTTTGTGAATATTTTTTCGTGTTTTTCTTTTTTTTTCCGTCGGTTTGATTATCAGTTGCCTTTAATTAACTTTTCATCGTGATGCAGAGAATGGAGTAAAAAGTAATACATTTTGTTTGGCATCGAAAAATTTTGAATTGGTCGGTATAATAAATGTTCATCAAGATATATGAAAACAAAAAGTGTCCTATTTTAGGACATTTATCTATATAGAAAATTCCAACTGCAAACATTGATAGTCCATCTATAATTCAGAGCCAGAAGGAAAATCTTAATTGGAGTTGAAAATTCCAAAACGTTTCGAACACTGATAAGAATTACAACTCTAACACTGTGAATTGTGCGATTGGGAACAAAAAAAAAGTGGGGGAAAAAAAAAAATTGTTCAGTTTCAAAAAGGGCGCGTCGAATTCACTTTTTATGCTCTCGCGAGTAAATTTAATTACTTTGGATGTTCGATTTATGAAGTATTTGGAAAAGTACGTTAGCTACGTTCAAGTCGAGTAGTGAAAATAAGAAAGTTCAGTTGAACGTTAGTCCACGCTCGCTCCCAGCGTATCATCTCTGTGCGAAGTTACATTGATTAAATTACAAGTTTTTGAGAGAGAAACTCGTTAGGGGAACATTTTCTCGCGAGAATAAACGTCGATTCAATTAATCAATTTCACAACATTGTTATCGCCGGCGAGTCATATTACGATAATTGGAGCGGAATTAATGAAAAAATTAAGTCATTCGGATCCTCGCGTATCGCTGATCTCTAACAATTTGCAAGCAAAGTTAGAACAATTTTATGGCTTCAATTCATACTTTGATTATTTTCATTTCTCTTTTATTCTAATTTGTATTTATGAATTTGTGTTTCAGATTCGGAACAACTGGTCATCACGAACTTCAGTGTTCCTGACTTGGTGCGAGTTGGTGATGTGGATTATGTGATATTAGATTGTGAATATGACCTTGAAAATGCCTCAGCAAACGGTTTAGTAGTGAAATGGTTCTTTAATAAGTACGAGCTTGTTTACCAATGGATCTATCGTAGTCAGCCTCTAGCCGACGAGTCGCTCAAGAAGTACATAGACTTAAATTACATGGCTAGTGAAGATAACTACACGATGTACCGAGCCATGAAATTGAATAAGCCGGACGTCGAACTCTCGGGCATGTACACGTGCAGCGTCTCCACTTTTGCGGATGAAGATGATAAGACCGCCACTATGATGGTTTATTGTGAGTATCAAAAAGTTTGGTACTCCACCTTCTGCCCTCCTTTATCTTATAACAAAAACGGTTTGCAATTTCGAACAACGTTAACAAAATTCTATTTGTTATTCAAAACTTGCAAAACAAAAGGAACCTTTGAAAATAACCGAACGCTTTTTAAAAGACCCTCTTAGACTCCGTTCCTTCAAAAACGTTCTTTTACAACTATTAACATATAGTTATAGTCATGATAGTTTTTTCAAGAAAACCACCTAGAGCTTTTACAAGTTATGTTTTGATGAAGATTAGTTCGTTAATCCTTAGTTACAATATCTGCGCCTTAATCCTCGCTATTTTCAATCCTTCATTTCTGACTTACATGCGCACTGCCTCTGAGTTTATGGTCTGTCTGCAAACAATATGTTTTTTTTATTTTTAGATGAATATAAACACAAAAGTTATTGTTATTGATTACTGAAATTCAAATTATTTGATAATATAAAAGTATAATATATATATATATATATATAGTGCCAGAGGATTCTGGTTTCTATTTCCGACTATGTGTAGAAGCTGTTGAAAAATCCGAATCAATATTATATAGAGAAACATAAACAACTTTTTGGTCACGAAACAATCTTTGTTTGCACAAGCTTTTCAATTTTCGTAATGCTGAAACAAAATCTGGATAATATCCTTAGTAAAAAGGATAATATATTGCGCATACACTCAGAAAAAAAAAATGGTAATAGTGACTAAAAAATTTTAGTTCTTTTTTTGGTCAACACAACCTGGTACAGAGTTGTGACTATGTAGTAAAAAATTAACAAGACGTAATAATAGTTGCGAACTACATAGGAAAGTTATCGATGTAATGAAAATTGACATATAACATTAAATAGTTATTGGAATTCTATTGAAAATGAAATTTTAATCCTTCTAATTTAAACATTTGAATTGATACTTTTTTAAACATTTTCATATGAATAAATAAATTTGAAAAACAGTATATTTGTTCATCTTCTATCTTTTTATTTATTTATTGTATTAAGATTTAATCGTGATAAGACATTTACATTGTTCGATATTATTACATTTTTAAGCATCAAATTGTCGTCGACTTTTTTTTTTACTATTCAAATCTGTCTATTAACTAGACCTTCAATATATTGTCCATATATTATTTATATGGACAAGATATGTTCTTTTTTACTAGGGATGTTTCCAAGTCTGGAATTTTTTTTTTTTTTTTAACCATTACCAAATCAAAAATAACAAGCTCAAAAAGTAAATAAAAATCAACTCGATTTAACCTAATAACACAATTTTTATTTTGGTTATACGTTGTCGGTTTCACCGTTATAATTGTTTTATGGACAATTTCCATAAAAAAAAACGCACGTTGATTGGATTTTTCGTACCCCATCAAAGGAGAATTGAGAAATGCATGAAACAGAGTTATTAAAGCATTGCAAAATATTCGGACTTTAACTGCGAAAACACATTGAAGCGTGGCGGTTTATGTTTGTACGGGCTCGACACTATCAACGTACACCCTTCGTACCTTATACGTTTTCCTTCCACCGCAACCGTAAGTTTCCAAAAATAAAAGTCGCTGGATTGTAATAAAATGAAGTGAAAGAAGCTCGGAGGAAGGTTCCGTATTGTCACGGTAATGCAGCAATGGCATTCCGCTCTATCCATTACTATTACTGTTTTATTTGCACCGCGCGTGCTAAGCACAAAATGCTTCTTGCGTGTTTTTTTCCTCCCTGAACTTTCCACTAGGTCTAGGGTTGTAAACAGAAAAATATCGACTAAATTCGACGTAGCATTTTATCCGTGTTTTCTTCTTTTTTTTTTTATTTTTTCTCTTTTTTTTATGTACATGATGTTTTTTGTTCCTTTTCTTCATGATATTCTTTATAACAAAAAGTAAAAGCGTACGCTTGAATAAAGTTGGGGTTGAAACAGTAAGACTTGTGAAATCTTTATACAAATTCTACTTCTATAAATATTATTTTCATTTCGAATTGACAAAAGAAAGTTTTAATCTTTGAAACAAGATCTGAAAAGCAGAGAATTCAAAGATAAATTTTCACAAAAAATTGAAGCCCCTTTCTGGTTAAAATCATGAAAGCGAATGAATCAAAATTGTAACTATTTCACAAAAGTAGAAACTAATATTTTTAATTCCAAACGGTTTAAAATAATTGCACAGAGTTTTGTTCGTAATGGCGAAGTTTCTAAAGGACAATTTGTTTAAACAAAAGTTCAGCGGATGTTAAGGTAGTATAGTTTTTATGATTCATTTTGGTAACAAATTTGCATTCGATATTGTGCAATTGTAATTGACCTCGTTTTTAAAATGACTCTGGATGCGTGTGATACAAATGAAGTGGTTACTCTACGGCGCGCCGAAGAAGAGAATAATTAAACTGGCATTGTTTGCACGATGCCTCGTAAATGCCAGGATCATATATTTATTTCGCCACAAAAGATGAGGGCAATTCGCCCGTTGTAGATTGCACTCGGCCACGATTTATGCATCCGAGAAAAATCTGCCTGCAGTTATCGTGCGAGCGACCAAGAGTCGCTACTCCCGCATCGTGATAACGCGCTATTTGTGAAAACGCTGCAGCTATATAGCTTCATCGATAAGAACTTTTGCGAGCCATTGTTCTCTAACTTTTGGACCATTCGTTATTAAAAAATTATGATAATTTGAAACAATAATTTTAACAAGCTCCTATCAATTTCTTAAAACTTTTTGTACAATTTCCTTAAATTACCCATCATAAATTTCAATTTATTGAAATTGTCATAATTTACATTTAAATAACAATTTTTTTTTAACTTCTCGTGAATTTTTTTTTTTTTTGATACAATCTATAAATTCTCATTTTAAAATTTTATTTTTAGCCACGGAAGATGAGTTTGAGTTACTCTACAGAAGAAAAAGCACTAACGAATCAGATGGCGTGGAAGTAACGTGCTCAGCTAAAGGATTGTACCCTGAGCCTACATTAGAAATATCAGTCGAGTGAGTATATATGATTGTCGTAAATATATTTAAAACTCGTGTTCAAGTAATTAAATTAAATTAAAAGTGAAAAAAAGCTGATGGATCAAGTCGCGTCAAGTTTTGTCATTTGAATTCATACTCAATTTTGTAGTCAACCAATGAATTGCGAGGTCAATCTAGTAGTCGCATCTGTAAAACATAGCCGTAATAGCAAAGTTTGAAATCCTCAGACGAATCGCATTGCATAAGAAAGTTACTGCACTTGCCAAAGTTTTAGATGTTCGGAAGGAGTTTAGCTATGCAAATCGTATCGATTAACACGAGGAATTGATCGGTCTTCGCGAATAAAAGATCAAGCATTGTTCAGCGAATTGTGTTTACAACGGCATCAAGTGTCAATTGTTCTTTAAACAACTTTCAATCTCAACAACGTTTTTTTTTTTTTTTTTCACAGTAAATATATTTTCCTTTTAACTTAATGAACAAATAACAAATTAAAGTTTTTATTGGAGTTAAAAAGCAGTTTTCATTTGATACCAAAAAATAAAAACAAACTAACCCAACAAAATTGAACAATTTTTCATCGTAAAATAAAAAATGTCCGAAATAGAATAATCCAAGGTAACAAAATTGATCGGATTTTGAACTGAAAAAAAAAAAAAAAAATTTCTATTACTGTCTTCGTTTTGGTTTTCACTGAAAATTCAATTCATTTTTTATTTTTGGTTACTACGTTTTCTTTTCTCTTTTGAGTTAGTATGAAAATTTGATTACCTTTGATAATTTAGATGTTTCAAAAAAAAAAAAAAAAAAAAAAAAAAAAAAACGACCGTGTGTTAATGAAGTTTTGCAAAAACTGCTGAAAATTTAATGTATCAATCAATTATTTGTGAATTTACAGTGGCCTCGACACAATTCAGTCCGAAAAGCCGTTCATTACAGAGCGAAACGACAGTCGATTTGACATTAAAACGCACCTGACATTGGACGACGATGATCTACCAGATCCGTCCGTGCTTAAATGCTTGCTCAGCATCCCGTCGGCAAATTATAACATCTCGCAGGAAGTTGTCTACTATCCTGGTAAGTTGAGACTTAAAAAGTCTCGCAGTTTGTGTGATTTCGGGTCCAATTAGCCGCTGCGTGTAATGAAATCAGCGAAACTGTTGAAAGCTGACAGATGGCACTTAACAATCCTAGAAATTCGCATATAACAAGAGAGGTGTTACAATTACATGCAATCCTCTCAGAAATAAATATGTACGTTCATATCTTTTACCCGATCGACAGTGACAATTTCAAAATGAAAAATACGTTGCCAAACGGTAAGTGGCGGCTGTGTGACAATCTCTCGCTTTCAACATCAAGATGCATGTGCGCTTGTTTTATTACGCCTCTCATGTGCATTATACCAACGAGATTGTCATTCGGGTAACTTTTGCTCTGCTTGTCTCACCGGGTCACTGCGTTTTGCCATTTTCTTTCCTCCAGGTGGTGGTTTCAAAGTGCGCTGGAAGCCACTTTCTCGAATAATTGTTAGAAGAGAAAAAAAAATTTTTTTTTGTTTCAAACACTTAGAGTCGCGCTATCAAAACTTTTCCCCCGATGGTGTTTCTGCTTCAACGGCATTCCTGTGGGTTGAATTGAAAAAAAAAAAAAAAAAAAAAACCTGCACAAATCCCGGTGTGTACACTATTGGCGAATTTTTCATCCGCAAATCGTTCCCCTGGAACGATTCAATAACTCATACCAAAACACGCAACACACATTATTCTAATTAATACTAATGCTAATTTGTCTGCTGAATAATTCATTTATCCAAATCGTTATCGAGCCGGAAAGTCAGCCGCGGCAGGAATGCGAATAAATATTTTCACTCGGACGGATTCTTTTTTTTTTTTCTTTTTTTTTGATTCTACCTCCGGGCTCGCTTGTTTTGCCGCATGCAAAACCCACTACGACAGGGAGGATAATTCGACGAGGGTGAATAAAAAGTGTTTTCAAATTAAATTTTGAAGGTCCATTACTTAAAGTCAGGATCTGAAGACCGGACCAAGTTCGGAAATGTTTGTAGCCGGGTAAAAATGAACATCGACGTGTAACGTATCTGAAAACATATCTGTAAACGTAAAATTGAATAATCTATGGTCAAATTTGTTATTACCTGGACAATTTCGTTTGGTCGCGAGATGTTGAATTCGATTCGCGCATGACAAGAATAAGATGATGACGCTTGAAATTTTAAACTCGCCGCGTCGGGTTAAGTCTTTTATCAAAGAGAATGTATTCCTTTAAGCGCAAACATTGCATTGTCATGCAAAAGGTTGAGTTAAGAGCCGAGTATGCTCCCGCGCGAAAAACGATTTCATGTTTGGTTACGCCGAGCGACGAGGGTTCCCTGGCACAAAATATCAAGCGACAATCTCATTGCGTATAAGTCGTCGAGACGAATGTAACGTTGTTCGTCTCCTGATAAAAACGTTTTAGTATCGCTGTACACCTGGAGCGTATTATATTCGACGTGCGTTAAACAGTCCGGCGGTACGATTTTTGACGTCAGAAAATCTCGTGCTTTGCAGCGAAAAATGTTTGATAACGAAATTCGTTGTGAAATTTTAATATCCAAATGTTACGGATCAAATTTGTTAGACGTGGTGCGCGACACCGCTGTGCATTGTGTTTTCCTTTTTGTCTCCCCCTTGGGCGCGCCGCTGCATACGGAAATGAAAAACTGCGTGCAAACTGGAATGAATTATTCCCAGCCCAGACAAACTTGTTTTTCTTTTCATTTGTTTGTCACTTTTTCCATTTTCACTGATCAATTCAGAGTTCCTTTTTTTTTTTCCAAATCGAAAAATAAATTGAATTCCCCCAAGTGGAAGAGGTTAGGTTCTATCGTTTTTTAGCGAAACATTTTTATTTTCTCGCGTCTATCGCGAAATGTCCATCGTATTACGGTTGACAAAGAAAATTTTTGATATGAAAATTCAATCCCACAAAACAAAAAGTTTTATTCTGAAATCAAAACAAATGCTATCAGAATGATAAAAGTAAAATTCGTTTGATTACTATTTTTTTATCATTTCGTATTATTATTTTTGTTTGTTAATTTTTCTTCCAAAGGGATTTGCGTAAAAACAAAAATTTAATTAAAAATTTGTGTCAATTTGATGGAACGTGTAACCACCGTCCTTTGTTTACGTCACAAACATCAACAAACGATGATGAATTAGAGGTCACAAGAGCAAACAGATCTTCACCCAAGAATAATTCCCGAACCCCAACAACAAATGACACACTCGCCATACAAAAAGACCCCATCCATTCACGTCATCTATCATCTTCTCTTTCACACAAGAAAGAGACGTCTCTTTCTCTCTCTCTCGCACGTCGTAAATCAGAGTCCCAATTACCTTCTCGAGGTCACTGCCGGACTTTCTGATCAAGTAAAATTATTTTCAAGACGCTCGGGGGAGCTGCATTAAGACTCGACCAACTTTAATTGCAACGCCCCAATCCGAGCGTCAGTGGTGTTACACGAATCCAGTCAGACAATCCATCAAAATTCCAACTTTCGTACCATCGATTGGCCTGAATGAAAATGAGAAAAAAAAAACTTACCGACTCGAATATGCAAATGGCAGAGAGTAAAAAAGAGCTGTGACCTTTCAGATGCAAAAATTCTTTATGTTGCGCGATGGCTCCCGGATGGATAACCTGAGATTCGTTGTAATTCGAGCTCTAATGGCAAGACGAAAAAAAAATAGAACAAAGCGCGGTGAGACCGGCGAAACGTTTTAGCGTAAAAGCTATTCCATTATGTCCGCGCCCCATCCTATCCTTCCACCGAATTTGGACAGCGATCACTTCCGGACGAAAAACGGTTCGATCGATTTTCGTCTGCAAGTGGCCCGCAACTGTTGCTTAAGTTGTACCGTTTATGCTTATTACCTGACGGACGTGGTATGTGGTGTTTGTTCTGCAGGAACGCCTACTACCACCACTACGACGAAGCTGCCGCGAAAAATGGAAATCCAGGCGCTAGACAAGTCAGAAGCAGACAGTGCCTATGGTGGTGGTAAGACTGATACAATAAGCCTCTTCTTTGTCCCACGGCACCTGTTTACTTTTGTCTTATCCGTCTTTATTTACTCGTCACCGAGCATGTGTGCACAACAAATTTGTAATCTCTTTGACACAACGCAGTTATACCAAAGATTTTCATTCTCTCTCTGTCTGAAAACACCAACCTTATACCCAAATAGGACACCAATGCGATTACATATAAAAAAAAAAAATGAATCTTTCCATATCATGCACCGTTGCCGTTTTTCCGTTGCACTGTATATGTTAATCTCTATATTCTATTCTCAAACACTTTTCGCACTGTTTTTCACTAAAAAACAATCTCCAATTGTGAAGGACCATTGAGATTCGAAATCAGAGACCACGTCTGAGTCCAAAAAAAAAAAAAAAAAGAAAGAAAACAATTTCTCTGAAAAGAAATAAAAAATAAATAAAATCTAAGAAATATCTTTGAATAATTCATGGGAACATTTGTATACCTAGACGATATCTCTCTGATGATTATGGACCCGTTGTTTGTCTTCGGGTAACTTTCATTTCCTTGGCAAATCACAAACACAAACTGTCGGTTCGTTTGGGATCCCAAAAATTGTTTGTATTACGTCGAACGCTTAGAAAAAAAAAAGTAATGCATGACATCCCCCGGGCATGACGTTTTTTTTTTTCCTTTTTATCTTTGCATGGCATGCATCTGGTGCACCCGAATGTTTTAATGTGGTTAAAGCACTTTGGATCGCGATAAGGCATCTCGCGCCACCAGTCTTGTTCAAGAGCGTCAGTCAGGCGTCAGATTTGACGATTTTGCACGTTTCTTGTCCGTGTCGTGCAAACTTGTTGATTTATCGCGACGCATGGTAATTTTCGCGAGTTGCAAAAAATAAAGGGGCTAAAAATAGTACAGGGGGGAAAAAAAAAGAACGTGAGCCGGAGGGAGGGGGAACGTTGCGTAACAAAAGGAGTAGAGAGATAAACAGAGCCGAGGGCCCGTGATAAAACACGCCAGGTATCACCGCGGCTGTTGACAAGCTCACGATATATCATCAACGACGGACTGCATATTCATAGCCGCCCGACCTCCTGGCAGTCATAACGCAAAATTGTAAACCCACACGAGTGGCGCATTCATGACTCCCTTTGAACGGGAATATGAATAATTTTACCCGATAATTACAATTTGAAAACACCTGCGCGATAGCGGATCAAAGGCCGTCCCGACCATTATTTGGTTTTGCTTTTTTTTTTTTTTTTTTTTATTTGCAATGAAATTACAAAATTAACTTATGATAAAAGCCTTTATATTTTCATCGTGTTAACTTTTTTTTTTATTTTCTAAGGTCGAGAGAAATTTTCATGCTAACAACGTTGCCTTCGTTATTTGTCGGATCAAAAAGCCAAAACCTCGGCGCGATATATAAATAAACGAGCGGCGCTTATATTATGCGTTGTATATTACGGACGGTCTCTGGGGTCGCACCCGTGCACTTGGTTTCACTCGCAGGAACATTATTCCAACCGAGCTGGACACTGCTGCTGTGTCCACTACTCATCTATTTATGTATACACGCTGCATCAGCAAGAAAACGTCTGTTTGACGTTTAAAAATGCAACTTCACTCTCACCGAACTGATAAACAGCTGAAAATTAAAGGCTGAAATAATTTAAAAGTTTGAGCTTGCGGAAATTATTCAACAGTTTGTTTTAATAATTCGTTCTTCTGACGCGAACACATTAAAAAAAAAACGAATCTTTATGAGTTTTTTAAGTTCACTAAAAACTGACGAGTAGTGGAATAATTTATAAAATTATACATCAAAAGATGCTTTCACATTTTTGTGTAAAATTATTATAGTAGATGTTGTGTGATTTGTAACAAAAAAAAAATAATAATAACATTATTAATCATGTTTTATTTCGCGACAATTTTTTATTGCAAAGAAGTCTACTTTGATAGTTCGCAATCGATCCGTCAACAATAACAGAGTTCAAACGTGCAATTTTTGTCTGAATTATTCAAAACATTGCCAGTCCTTAAACGTTTAAGCTGTCAGGAAAGATTGCAAATCAACGTGCCGAACCAATTTTCGCACGATCACACCTCCCACTGAAAAAAAAACACCCTGCGAACAAATTCCGCGATCGCTTATTTCACGATCGTAGTTGTGGAATGTGCCAAATGTTCGCGAAAGTCGTATGCATAAATACACGCACGGCATGCGAGTGCGCCGACACAATCACAGAAATCGCGATCCCCTTTTTGAAACTGATGCCGAGAACAGACGTCCAATTCTCGTTGCACATATCAACGTGATATATATTTGTTTTTTTTTTTTTTTTTTTTTTTTTTTTTTTTGACGTTCACCTATTTTTCTTTGTTCTTGTTCTCTTACGTTTCGTGTTTTTGTTGTAATAAAGTTTGATTCAATAAAATTTCACAACCTATAAGATAATTTTTCATTTTTTTTTTTTTTCGTTTTGAAATACAGTGAATGAAAATGTTAGTTTACTTTTAAAAGTGCAAATAAAAGTTAAAACTGAGACGTTTTATTTTATTTTTGTTTAAGTTTTTCTTTTGTTTTTATAAGAAGCGTTTTGTTTTGGAGATCATGAACGTTTACTTGGTTAGCGAGGTAATTACCTGAAGCACTCGAGATAAAAATACTGGTAATGAAATTAGGCAAATGAGCATAAAGACAAAACACACCACTTCTTCGCGTTGCCTTGTCCTTAGATTACGACAGTTTTTCTATACCAGCGAAACGTATGAAAAGATGCAAATATTTTCCCATCCAAGGTAATTGCTTTATAATGTGCCTCGGGGTATGATATTTTACGAGTTCATTATCTCCGTGAGGGCGGCAGGGATGCAAAAATACAGATAAGCTTTAACTGAAATGTGCGATTTCTTTCCTGGACCTCCAAGAAACTGGATTATGTCGAATGAATTATCATATTAGCGACTAAGAAAAACAGTGGCTAACAAAATTCAGGCAAACTGTCTGCAGAATATTCTCCCTGTTTTGTTATTCACTTTTTATTTGAATATACCATAAATACAAACAAAATATAGTTAAACAAAATTAACATATTTTAGAATGATAATCAAAAGATAAAAAAAAATCGCGATTTTAATAAAAATTATTTTAAACAGCATAAGGGAGAGAAAACTTCGATTACAAGTCGTACGTTACATGTGCGCCTATCTTTGAACCTTATCATCCACATCCGAGCTCTGTCATTGACGGAAAATCGATACGGGTCTAGAAAAGAGAGAAGGGATTGCTTAAAGCACTCTCTATTTACTTCAGTATCAACGTGATGGCAGGACGAATGCGTTTAATTGAACCCGAGGTTTTGTGACGTCACGTAACAATTGCTAAATACCAAAATAAACCGAGTGCAGCTGTGAAAAAGTCGCCAAGTGCTGACAGCACTTTATTTTTCAAAAAAAAAAAAAAAAAAAAAAAAAAAAATAGGAGAAGAAGCACCAAGTCGCCCAATATTTATTTCACACAAGTTGCTGCCACTTAAGGTGAAAATGAATGTTATTGATGCCTTCGTGAAGGTTTTAATGAGCGCCAAAGAAAAAGCTCTCCGAACATTGAGTTATTGAAAAATAAGTAGTTGTTATAGGTGCCTCTTTCTATTTTTTTTACCTCTCATCAGTTTCTTTTTTGTTCGTAACAAAAATTTAAAAATTCTCGCAATCATAAGATATTTATTTGTACGTTTGAATCAGATATACATCTGATGCATCCGATATTCATGAGGGAACAATTGTTTGTGATTATACCAGACATATTTGTTTCTGACTCAGTAATAATTGTTAGCTGCTTTGAATAATTTGTAACAGGTGTATGGTTTGCTTCAGTCATATTTTCAGCTACACAGAGTGTAGTAGACATAAAATATGATGCCCATGCGCCAGAATCCTTTTTTAAGTATAAGACGATGGTCTCCCCGGGATTGGCCATAAAATAATTAAGCTCCGCAACGGAAGGCGAAGTTTGAACTAAAAAGTCTACGGTGTCTTCTTTGAATTTTAACGATAGGTACTCTTGGCCGAGTTCATCTTCGCCTGTCTCGAAAGGAGCGGCCTTCAGAAAAAAAAAAAAAAAAATAATAATAATAAATAAAACATAACCCAGGTAATAAGACGAATCGAGGTGAAGTCTTGCTCGCCGGTTGTTAAGGAACGTTAATTATACGGGTCGAATCGCGCTGGATGGCGTAGAAGATGTTAATCAATTTTTGAAAATTCGCGAATGGAATTTGAAATTTTCATGAGATCCGTAAAACCGGTACCTCGAATGCGGAACGATCTTCTGACAAAGCAGACAATCGGATGAAGTTCAAGAGTTGAAAATTACCGGGAGACCATTGTTTGCAAAATACAATATCCCCGGTATTGTCTGGGGCCTAGAACTTTTCTTTTCTTTTTTCCCCCTCAGCCTTGGTTCCGGATCTAATTGTTGGCATCGGCAAGCTCCTCTTGCAGATTCCATTTAAACTTGTGCAAACTTATGTAATATTGCTTTCAACGTGTTGCGAACAAATGGTTATTTTATCACGAGGCTCTGTCTTTGCATTCGCTTTTGGGAACGCGACAGCACCAATTTACAAACACCGACGTGCCTCTCTAAGTGTCGCTCGAATCAAGAGAGGAGTAAATTTAGGTAAATCCTATGTAAATGGAGTGCGAACCGAGGAAGGTGGAAACTGGGCTGAGTTAAACCGTGTCTATCTTCCTCTTGTGCCCTGGTTGAGGGCAGCAACGCTTTTCTGGTAGCTGATTCGCTCCTCCGTAAGACGCAATATGTGTACTCATCGCGAAAATGCGCTTTCCTAGAGAGACTCCGGGCTTAATACAACGCCGCATTAACGCGTGGCCCAACTTGGGCTATTTATTAGTCTGCTCTGCGGTGGCGCCATCTGACGAAGGAGATTAAGTGCTGCCACCTTCCCGTCGTAGCTGCAACAACCCGAGGGCTTATCAGTTCTACCCTCACTTCATTATTCACCAATTTGTCATCTCAAAAATTATCCATCTGTAACTGTTGGGAATTCGCGTCCTGTGTGTATTGCAAAATTCATCATCCGACCTGTAATAAGCCCCGGGTCATTGATCGGATCAACAGCATCGGGCGAAAACATACGGCAATTTCGAGCACACAGAGATAATATTTACAAATGATGTATGAAAATTGTTACTGCTTGTAATGTAATTTCACATTTTGATTGTAAAATTACGAAATCTGGTAGAAAAAAGCAGAAAATTTATTTAGCACCATGTTTGATGGTTTGTTGGAAGATAAATAGTTTGTGAAAAAATAATAATTTTGTTTTTTTTTTACTGTAAAATTAAATGTTTGAACAGTTTCTTACGAGTGTAAATTTAAAATTAGTTATGTCTGGATGTTTGTGATATGATGAATATTTAATGAGTTATCAATTAGCGTAAATGAAATGAGGTGAAAGTTAATAGAATCTATTTTTTGTTTCAAAAAAAGTTAATCTGGAACTTTATGGTAATAATATTATATGAGTGCTAAAATGATTTATTTTGTATTAACTTTTAGATTTAAATTTTAGAAACATGTTATTTTATTCATATTAATTAGTGAGGTTTCTATTTTCAAACTAAAATATTTAAAATTGAGTACAACTGAAAACTATGGCCAAATATGAAAACAAAATGTACGTACACCTTTGAATATGGAAAGTTATGATAACAAAACCGGTCACGATTACTGCGATAAATTCGGTCTGTGTGACAGAAATTGTTCTTGACCACAACCAATTTTCATACTTGGCCATGTTTTTCAGTTTTATTGAATTGTTTTATTTATCATAACCTTCTATATTCAAACGTGTATGTTCATTTTTTTTATACTCGGTCATTGTTTTGAATTTTACTGAATTTTTTCAGATTTCATTAATTGTTTTTTAAAAAGTGGCTCATGGATCAAACTTAGTTCTTCCTGAAATATAATAATAAATTAACAAAGTGTGAAAATGATTGAAAAATCAAAAAAAAATGAAAATACAAAAAATGCTAATTTTTAAAACTGGTTTACCCTTTTTTAGGGGACTGAAAATCGCCATTTTTTGTCACCTGATAATTAGTCACTGTCAATGCCTTTGTCACATTTTCACTTTTTTTTTCATACTTGGCCAGAGACACTGTCGTGGCTCTTGATTAGAAACTAAAACTTTGAAACAATAATTCACTGGAAGGATTTAATAACCAAAATTAACTAAACCATTTCAATTGCAGTAAATCTCTTTTTTATTCATTTTACTATTCATGGTTACCAAAATTGTACATTACCCATTTTATTATGTATGATATTATGTTTCGTGAATATACTTTCCCAGTTAAGTTGCATATAAGTATGTGACATATGTGGACCATTCATGGGATGTACAAGGATCCATAAATGTGCCTCAATAAATTCATAAAAAGACTCTACAAAAATTTACCTAATTCAGTGCAATAGAGTGTATTAAAATCTTAAAAAAAAAGTATCTTAATTTAAAACCCTCGTTTTAACCGTATTGAAGATTATTAATTTCGAACAGCTTCCTGCCAATCATCATAACGACCAACAATTATACAAACAGAAAAGAGCTGCCTTCTGCCGATGAGTTGCAAGTAGAAAACTCAACGGATAGTCCGACATGAGAATTCGCTGGCCGCTCAATTGTGGACGACTAAAGATGAATAATCGATCGTTTAAAGTATGATTAAACAATGTAGGTTTTAAGGGGTTTTTATTTCGCTTTCTCTATATCTTTCTCTCTCCCTTGATCGGTTTTATTTAAAAACCGGCGTTTGCAGCGTGAGCTCGTGATCAAGCCGACTGAATCGGAGCACGTACTATAAATACAAGAAAATAAACGAGCAAACGTGCAACGAATAATAAATGTCTGTGAAATAATAAATCTGAATAATCGATAGGCGAATGCGCGCGCGTGGCTGTTTAATTAAAGTTGTATCAAGGCGATCGAGTTTTGATGTTGGAAAATGGATTATTAATCTGTTAGTTGACGCGGCGAAAGAAAAAAAAAATGGAAGTTGACGCGCAAAAGAGCAGGGCACTTAATTTGATCGAATCTCACGCGGAGAACAGTTAAGGATGAGGGGAGGGGGGGAGGGCGGAGGGAATTTAATTTTCCGCACGCCGACGTCAAAAATGGCCGCGCGAGAATTTGCCCAGAACGCAAAAGCGATTAAGGAGTTTGTCACGCAAATAGTAGAAGAGGTCGGTAATTACGAACAGTTCCACACGACTGTCCTTAATCGTCGGATTCCGACGTTAATTGAAGAAGTGGGAGTTGTCTCCTAACGAAGGTGTTTCCACGAATTGTCATTAGCGATAAAAAAAATAAAGTAGGGGGCAGCCTCGCAAAAATCTCTTCAGAAGAGTTTTCTCCTTTTTCTAATTAAAATCAGCGGGAAAGGCGACGTTGTTGCAACGCTTTTTATTGCCGTGTGCGCTTGTTGCGCTTGTTTTAATTAGGCGCCCCGAGTTCGAGCGAGTTTATGCAGGACCAGGGCAGATTTATGTCAGGCTCAAGTGAAGTTCAAGAGCCTCAAAATGTACAGTTCCTCCGTTGGTATTCAAATTTTCGGATAATTCTATCAAACCTTTTTTTTTAACTTTTTATTCGCCATCAGTCCATTTCAGCCGGTTGATTAATTCAATTTGTTGTTTATTTCATGTTTGTTTGTTTATTTATTTTATTTTTTTTTCGAACGGACTCTGACTGGAATAATGAATCTGACAAACATTTGTCCAGGCGTTATTTTGTATTCAGACGTCATTTTGTGCGAGAATGATTAGACAGCATAAACACGTAGGTAAATAATTCGATATTTCGGTCGCGGATTGGTCCGAATAAAGTTATCAAAAGGCGCTCTTGCAGCGACGTAAAGAATATTTTTGAGTTTACAAAACTCGCAGTTGTTCGGTATACAACGCACGTGCTTCTAAATGCGCCGAGTAGCCCTTTTATTTATCGTAACACATGTACTCCCTGTGAACGCGAAAAATACACATTCACAGTTGCCATCTCGCTGAACTGTCGGAGACTTTTTTGTGCCACCCACGAAACTATGTTTATCATCCGACATAAAACTGAAAACGTGCAAAAAAATAATCAAACACAAAGTAGAAGGACAATTGTTTAGACTCAAGACAGTAGAGACTGTCTTTTGCAATAATAATAAAAACTTTGAACTTATTTCGAGAATTTTTTTTTTTCACTCACTTATTAAACTTCTTAAAATGTTGTCCTGCCTTGACAGTATGGAGAGGTCAGATTTTTTTTAAAACAATTTCTACAATTAAATTATTGTACTATATCCTGAGGTGTTATTGCGATTCGACAGAATTAAATCTGAAAATAGATCTGATCGTTAATGCAGAGAATGTTTTTCTTAATCAAATCAAAGAATGGTGTCAGAAATTGATTATGGACGGAGAATCATTGTCTCAAAACAGTCATTTTCACTCAAAACAGAAGCTCATCATTTGATATTAAAGTGACGCATGACTAATTGCAGCTATTTCTATATTTCCTTACGTTATAGCAGTTCAACTCAGTACCCATAATAGCGTTACACTCACTTGCATAAGTTGGCATGACAAATTAGCCACAAAGAGATATTTCCAGATCTGTGCAACACATTTATTAAATTTAAAATCTAGCCTAAATCCGTCCCAGACAGTGCAAATTATAAACCGACGAAGCGCTTTTATATCTTCTTTTATGTATCAAATTTTTTATTAATTTTTATTTGTCGTAAAACTTTAAAAACTGCACGGTTTTCTTATTTACATTCATTTTGCGTTCGACATCAATAAAGAATTTAAACATTTGTAATTTTAATATCTCGCAATGTGGTGAACGGTTGAAAAAAAAAATTGCGCAGACAACAACGAAGTTGGAATTAAATGATGAATGTTTTAGTAACATAATTTTTGTGGACAGTCGTCCAGTGGAAAATTATATGTCAAGCCCTCAAGATCCATCAAAATATGGGGAAAAAAATTGTCATAACCCCCGAGGGTTTGTGGTGCATGTAATTATAGCCAAGGGTGGGGGGGAAAAAAAAACGTCTTCAATCAATAGGTAGCTCAAGTTACGTTTTGGTAAATTTTGATTATCCTAATTGGGCCGGATTCAATTAATCCAATTCAACTAATTAGACTTATTATCACGATCAAATGAAACGTCCTTGCTACGACACGGGCCTTTACGACGCGCATAATACCGTAATGAAATTAGCAATAAAATATCCTTGTACTTGAAATTTGAAATTCCTCGAGCACAGGAGTTGGTTTTCCCCGCTGATGAAGTTTATTAGCAGTCCGTGGTTTTACTATAGCAATGTCACGTGACTGGCATTATTCTGTTACACGCTCGCGTTTGTTATGCTCCAGAGATCGGATGGTTTCGAACTTTTCGTCCCTGAAACGAGATGTTCCAAAACTGGCTCGAAATTCAGCCAATTTGCACCGCCCTCTACATTGAGACTGATGCCCTGATGTTTTAATCTCATCTTTTCAAGATGTTTGCTGAACATGTATTCTGAACATACAAATAAAACCTGACTATGAAAATTGAACGAAAAAAAGATAACCGGAAACGAAAAAAAAAAAAAAGAAAGGTTGAATGCAAGAGCGTCATTATTGTAATAGACAGAAAAAAAGTATGTCGCTTTGTATAATGGAAAAAACAGTCGACATCGAATATTCCGGACACCTCTCTTTTCGTGTTGCAAATGTGTATCATGTTGCTTTGAAATAATCCCGGATTGATTTTCATGACTTTTTTCAAAATGTTGTTTCCCTCTAATCTCCACGCGATCCTTTTGGATTTCCGTGGATTATTCACGTTATACCGTACCATTTTGTAATTATTTCTCGGTGCTCGTTCCCCCTTTTTTTTTTTTTTTTACACAGCAACACATTTTTATCATAAATAAATGAACGAGAGATTTTCCACCTGATAGGCAAACAAATTGTCATTCGATGCACGAAATTGAATCACGATAATTTTTATCGCGAAGCAATAAGTACAAAGATTGTTGAATAACAACAAAAATAGTGCGGCAACAAAATCATCATGCTGAAATTGAAGCAAACATTGAAGACCAAAAAAAAAAAAACAAATTTGAAAATAGAATGCTGTAGATGAACAAATTTGTCCTTTTTCAGATGTCAAATTCTCTTTTTTTTTTTTTTTTTGGCTTTTCATTATTCCAGCATGGTAACGTAAAATGAAGCAATATTTGTTTTCCCCGTATCGGTATCAGAGTTGAGTTTGATTTTTCATATTATGACAGTGCGTTTAACTTCATTTTGCAAAATAAACATTCGGTGAGTTCAGTCTGTAATTGGATACGCCTTGGTGTAATAATAGTGCTCCGATGTTTGTCGTGATTCATAACGAGATATCCGGGTCCGGTGCTATTTGCAGACGTTCTGCTTCAGATCTGAAATATGCGATTAATTAATAGTGCAAACTCAATCACGGAACCGATTCCACAAAGCCGAGCCGGGCTATCGTTGAATAAAAAAACGACAGAGCCTTTTAAGATATTAGACGTATTGTAATTGTTAATCAGGACCACGTCTCTTCCATCTAAAATATTCAAGGATATTAATGCACGCAAGAGGCTATTATTTCACTGTCAAGTCGTGAAACATTAATCATCCTTTTAGCATTCCGTAATATAGTCGATATCAATGCCTGCAGTCGCTAAGTACACGATCGTACAAAAATGCTATTCAAATAAAAGATATTCGATCGGACAGCTTTGCTGAGTAATCAGATGCTATTATTGGTCACATTGTAAAAAGTATTGAAAGTATTTAAGTAGTCGGACATATATTAAACATGATAATTTTATACTCTTCATGTAATATGGAATGAAGTATAATGCAATTTCACAGAATAGAATTTGTTTAAATTCGACGGGAAAGATTGAGATCAGTCTTCTAAATGTAATTAGATTAAAATTGATGGAATTATAATAAAAGATAAAATTATGAACTTAAATCATATAAATTGAAAAAAAAATTGAAATAAAAAAGAATAAAATTAAAACTTTTGTGAACACATAATATGAGTTCAGCCGTGTGTTTCGACATTAAAGAAACTGTTTGTTTCTTTTTTTTACATTGAATAGTTGGATTTTCGGTATATTCAAATTTACAATAAGTTCACTGCTCATTGGAATGAATTTTTTTGTTTTTTGAAAATATTTTCAAAACCATTATACACAAAGTGAATGAGATAGTTAAATAATACATATGATGGGGGATCACAAACTCTTCAATACAACTGTCGACCACGTACATTTAATCAAAAATTCAATCGAAACAAAAAATTCCAAACAATATGCTCTTCACCTATAAAGCGAAAAGAAATAATTCGTGCTTTTAAATAGAAACTAAAACCAATCTAGTGTAGAAGCTACGTCTATAAAATGTTAACGCATATTGTAAAAACAACTGTATGTTTTTAAAGAAACATCATATAAAAATGTGTATGCATATGAATTTTACATTGCTATTGTAAACATATATACATGAAATATCTGATAATTTTAGTTACATTATTTAATAAGATATAAGATATGGAATGATGTAAATAATATTGCGGCATAGTTCTATCTATTTTCATCTATAAATTTCGATTTTCAATAATTAATTGAAATAAATATCGTGTTACAAAATTCCTTTCAATATTACTCGGATTTCCATTTTTTGAAATTCGAATACTCGCGTCAAAGCTCAATCGGCCGTTTTGCTGATCAAATGTTTCGAATTTCTCCAGCCGGGTAACCGAAAATTCATAAATATCTATACACATGTGTCCTCTTAAGGGCACAACTCATTAATTTTCGCACTAATTAGAAGAGGCAATCACAGATGATTGCCTAACGTCTCCATGAGAGACTTAGCGGTCTGCCAGGACAATTTCCTCGACCAGTATTTAGAGTATATTTAGATATATTTAAATATACCTTCCGAACGATATTTAAAAAAAAAAGGTTTCTCATTTATATTTCAAATAGATTTGAATGTTTAATCAAGGGCATAAACAATTTATACATGAGATCGGGAAATTCGTTTCGGTATAGCGACGTGGAAAAATTCAACGTCGCCATAAATTGTTGGATTGTCATGTGACCGACCCAAATAGACCCTAAATAATTCATTTAAGGAAGCATGTCAGTTCCTTTATTTTCGCGGCACCACCTACTCTCCTAACTTTGATTTACTGTAACCTGGGCATCGATATTCACAGGCTCCATAACTTCTCCAGCAAGTGACAGCGCGTCCTCTTATTCCCCGAAGGTCTGGCTTACGCCGGCAAGAAAAATTTTGTTGCACTTGGATGTGTCGTTGAGGTCAACTTTTTTGCCGCCGATAAATCTCGAAATTTGTTTCCACGATCCGGGTATTTTCAGTGCCACCGATTTGCACTCAAACTCGGATCGGGGCCACGGCTGGGTAGACACCGCATGCGGCCTTATAAATCAGCGGTAATAAATAATGTCCTGAGCAACTCCGCCTAGTATCTTCCATCACTTTTAACATTCCCGTTGCATACGGGAATATGTATAATATGGTTCAATCAATATAAACCACTCCGACCATCAACGCCGTTTCTTCGAGTTTCTTTTTGAGCCGCGGCAAATAAATCAGGAGTAAGAAAAAAAAATGGAAAAAATAGTTTGTCAACTCGAAGTGAAATTGTATAGAATTGAATTAAAAATTGAAAAAAAAAAGAAATAACTTTTACTCATTCGTAACATGTATAACTTTTCATTTTTCATATTCATTCATATAAATGACAGTACGAAAAAAAAAAAAAAAAAAAGACGAACTCATATTGTAGAATCGTTAATGCTCAATCTGGCAATTAAATATTTATCCCGAGACCAGTGAACTTATCAGAAATTCTATTTTCGTGATATGTAGGAAATTGAAAACCATTTCCGATGATGTCCAATAAAAGCAAGATTACTTCCTTCCAAACTGTACAACTTGAAACATCTGCGTGATCCAGAACTAATCCAATAATAATTGACAACTTGTAAATGTCAGGAAAAAAGACAGACAAATTTATTTTCCTCCAAATAATAAGGTGGACGGAAAAAAAATTGTTGTAAATACACATCGAAGGCGGAATTTGAGTTAGGTGAATTTGGCATAACGCGACGCTTATCTCGCGCATTTCTCCGGCAGCTCATTTTCCCCGTCTTGGGCTCGTTTCGCATTTTATCCGCGTCTTATTTCCGCGTTCTCCAAAAGCGCGCGCGATTCTCGTCGCTTTGACAATTCTTGCGCTTCCGTCCAGCTTGCGTAAAACATTTTCCATTTTTAAAGGACCGTGCAAACGCTGGAGATGAAAGACAATTTTCCGTTTGAATATTTATGCGTTGCACAATTGTACGTTTAAACGTTGTTTCCCTTCTCGTGGGCATGAATCTCATTCTGTTTATGCATTTTACGTTCGCCCCAGCTTCCATTATTGAGAACACATCTCTTTTGTAGAAACGTTTTTTCAAATTGGTACTATCATTTTCAACTGCACCGTCGTTCCTCCATTTACTGAAACCCAATACTATGATGCGTTCCGATAAACGTTGTCTTCTTCTTTGAATTAGCTCGAATTATCGCTGAATTATTTTTCAATACTTAAGATTCTTTTATGTAAAATAACGTTAGATCAAATATAATTACATCAAATATTGTAATTTTACAAGCAAAAACTAAAATTGCAAAACGTGGAATGTTATTTTGCAATTGGAATGTAAGATTACATCAAACCTGATGTAATTCTGATAAAGAAAAATGACCGGGAAAAATCTGAGAAAATTATCGAACGAATGCAAAAAATATTCTGGTACTTTGGTGAGAAAAAGAAAAAAGAGGATTGTCAACAAAAGTGGAAGAAAAAAAAAAAAAAAAAGGTTTTGAGATCGATTGACATAAAACTGATGAAAAAGTTGGTGATTGGCAGGTCGTGATATTGAGTTTGCTTAGTTTCAAAGGCGGAAGGCGCGCGGACCGAGTGTGAGGCGCACCGAACGACGTATCAGAATTAGATTTTCTTTTATGCGTATATTTAAACGCGCTGTCTAGTACGCCGACTTCCCGGTGGCAAAAGAGTAGACAGCGCGGATACGAATTAGCGCACATTCTCCGACCGGTGCTTCATTTTCCCCGCTCACTTTCATAAAGGGGATGAAATTTTCATTAGCATCCGGGCCTAGCATGACTTCGCGCACAATATTATGCGCCTAATTACTCCTTTATTTACAGTTCCATTTATGCGCGCGTCCGCGGGGCTCTCTTGTCATTTTCCCAGACAGTGTCAGCCAACATTCAACCGATTTTGCAATCGGTCCAACGTTGGGTCAACATCGCCAGACAACTTCAGATGGTTACGTTGTTTTATTAACTTCAAAGAACGATGCAAGATCAACGTAAAAGTAACATGACTTTACCACACAGAATTTGTTCATTACCCTAGTAGAAAAAAAGACGGGCGTGCCTTTGAATTTTTAGGGCCCTTTGTAGGCAATTCAGGGCAAACCAGAAAGAAATCGAGCATTCATGAAAGCCAAAGTTGGACCTATACATTGCCAATATAGGTTTACCCTGTTTGGGCTCACCTTATTTGGCCCTACTTAGACCTATAAAAATAAATTAAAAAAAACTAATTCGGGCTGATAATTAATGCCTCCCCTTTAAATCGCCGAAATTCGGGCCTAATCAGGCCGAATATGGGCCTTGTTATATTTAATGAAATAATTTAATTCTGGGCAAAATTTGGTTTTCCTAATTACTAATTCCAAAAATAAAAATGTGTTTACATGCTAATTCGTTCGAATTAGTTTGAAAAAATTTTGAAAATAATTATATTTTTTCTTCCATGGAAAATAAAATATAAGTG
>JAQQRF010000403.1:0-142377 GCA_030523145.1 Trissolcus brochymenae
AAAAAAAAAAAAAAAAAAAAAAAAAAAAAAAAAAAAAAAAAAAAAAAAAAAAAAAAAAAAGATTTGCTACGCCTTCAGTTAAAAGTTTCAACAATGAAAGACCAAACTTGTTTTTAGAATGTTGTATTTCATTTTCGATGGAAATATTCTATACTAATAATTAACGTACATTAATTATTGTAGATTTTTTTTATTTAGAGTTAAATATAAGAAGTTTTTGTTAAAAAAAAATGTTTAAAGACAATTATATTTTTTCGTATTTTGGAATTGAAGAACTTTGATTTGTTTTGTTCAATTAGTATGTCTCGCAAAAGTCATAATTTTTTTTTAAATAAAATAATTTATAAGAATTACGTGCAGTGTACTATGCTCATTATCGAAATTGTTGTTAATATTGATTTTAATGTACAAAACAAAACATTTCCCAAAAGGTACATACTTTTACGAGCAACATGTTTATAAAAGCCCGGTGTCCAGAGATGACTCGAATTTTTCATACGAATGTTTGAGATACTGTTTTAATCAATTCACCGCAACATATACTCGTTGCTCACCCTATGATGTCAAAATTATTTTAAAAACCAAACGTAATGCTCAATCTTAAAAATTGCAATTGCTCGAAAAAGCGCCTTTACATTACCATAATTATAAAGAAAAAATAAATTTTGTGTTCAACATGTAGGAGAGGTTTAATGTGAATCCACGCAAGTCTGAGTTTGCAAAAACACGCACTTACGTATACGTTTTGAAGATCACATGATTTATTTAAGTCTTTTAAAGAGTTTGAAGGCTAAATTTTTAAGGCTGAGCTTTTTTTTTATACCTCCGTCTGTGTAAAACTGAAAGATATTGTAAGACGATATTCTCGCGTTCTTGAGATTGCAACAAAACGATGAAGACAAGTTAGCTCCTGACGACAAATTCTCATAACGCTGCTAAAGCGCAAAAAAGAGAGAAAAGGGGAGAAAAAAAACTTAAAGATTGGATGAGAAATAAACATAATAAAAAAAGGAAAGAAGGAATCAGTGAGAAAGAGGGATTGTCTCTCGCGAAGAAGAAGGAAGGAAGAAAAGGGTGGTGTGTTGATCGGTTTGTGCAATGGCAGATGACAAGAGCAAAAGGAGTATAACGTAAGAAAGTATAAGAAAAGGAAGAAGCGAAGGAGAGAAGAAGGAGAGAGGGAAGAGGTAGAGAATTGGTCGGAGCGTGCGTTGGCGCGTAATGCGCCAGCTTACCTACCTCTCACTAGTGGGCGTGTCGCAGGTGCGCGTGGGTGGAAGGGGCGTGGTTCGCTCGCCGATTGGACCGGCCCCTCCCCCCATTACCGGAAACAGCCTCTGCATCTCGCGTCGGCAAAAACAATATCGCATTGCGCGGCGTTGCAAAAAGTTGCCAGGTGGCATTACGTTGTGCCCGCCAGGGACCAGGGTTACTGCCTCCTCCGCGCACACTTCTATACTCACTCACACACACACACACACACACACACATGCTTGTAATAAGCCAACATTATACCCATTTTTTATTGGTAATTTATCTGATTCAGTTTTGATGTTTTGCTTAGTATTTGTGAGTCTTTTTTCAAAAGAATAAAATTAAAATGTAGATTTTTTTTCCCCCCAGACGTATTAAGATGATGAGTAGGCTGATGCTAACAAACAATACGTCAGTTGATTGTTTGAACAATTAAAAAAAAAAAACTAATGTAAAAAAATAATGAAAACGTTATCGTAATAGGTTTTAAATTGAGAAATTATCCCGGAATAATGTTCTTTGATGTTTTTATTTTTTTTATATTGCGTATATTGAAGGTTGAAATATTTATTCGAATAATGATTTTGTATTGCATACATGAGAATATATGTGATTATCTTATGAACAGAACTTTTGAGTTTGGAAATTGAGCCCCTGTGAGATGCAGACCATACACACGTTTATGTCACCATTCAAAGTAGTTATGACGTTTATCTGACGTTCATATTTCACCAACAAATTTCAAAATTTGGGGTGTATTGTTTACTAAAAAAAGGTAAACCCTTCAATTGCATATAAAGTATAACTATATAAAAAGCGCGAACATATAGGTACATGGATCATTATTTTTTTAGAATGATGATACTTGTGATAAACAACCCGCCGTTGGATATAAAAATTTTTTAAAATTCATCAAGTTTTGAAACCATAAAGTAAAAGAAAGTACATTTTACAAACAAATTGTTACAAACTTAAATTTACTAATAAATTTATTATTTGTTGTTTTTTGTTGATATATCAATCATAAGATACTTTCAATTACATGTTCCTTTATCATTTTCGAATTTAAGACAAATGTTTTTAAGGTAACAACAAATTGTATTCATCAATTTTTTTGTTTTCAGAATGAATGACGAAAAAAATGTAGTCTTTTAGTTAATTGAAAATTAATTATTACGAGTAGCATTTTAATCCTTTTCTTTTCAGTTACTTTTTTGAGTACAAAAAAATTGTCATAATTTTTTTTTTAAAATATCAAGTAACAAAATTCTTTTTCATCCTGTTTGTTGATTTGATGATTATAAAAAACGTAAACTGATGCAATTGATGTTCAAATTACATCTCAATTTCTGACAAACTTTTATCCCACTTACATAAACAAAAAATGTGACAAATCAAAGGGTTTTAGGGCTTTAAAATTTTATGTACGGATATTCCCAAACACGCAAGTTACAATTAAAAAACGATCATCTTAGGTATAAATACGGTCTGTGCTCTCAGAGGATCGAACTCGTGAATTGCGCGCGGTGCAGTACAGGTATAGCGATAAGACATGCCGATCGTCGGAGCGCGAGTCACGATCCCCGGGGCCGTGCGGAGCGCCGGCGCGATTAAAATCGAAATCGAAATCTCGAAAGCTGCCGACGACAGGTTTTTACGAGTTTACGAGCTGCAGTGCAGTAGGGGCAGAAAAATGTTAGCGCTCGCGTATTCTTTGCGAGACCGCGTGCGCGCGCGAGACAAAGACAGGGCGAAAAAAAGGGCCTGGCCGTGGATATAAATTAATTAGATAATTAATCCTGTATTGGCCTTAATTGGCCCCTGTTAAGTGTCAGTGTTCGGCTCGTAATCTGCGCCGGGGCATCGCTGCTGTCGGGCCCATCTTTATATTCCGTAATCCTCCACCGGACCCGTCATTGGCTTTTTAGATTCAAGATAACTCGAGATTTAGCAGATCTGATATAACAGTCGATAGTGCGAGGCCGCGCGCGCTTGTAAAGGCCCTTTATCTCACTACTCTATTGCCTCGTATCGCTAACTTTTGTGCCCTCTTTTACACTGGACCTCACAATTAGCTATATCCATGTTCCCTCATCAGACATATGATAATTCGTATCCTAGAATTCGTGAACAATGCACACTCACTATCAATCTATACACAATTCAATTATATGCATTTTCACAAATTGTCTTTTGTGTTTAGATTCTTTCTTCATTTGTCACTGTTTTTATATTTGAATCAGCATGAAAATGTCAGTCACAGTTTCCGTAAAAGATTTACTTGCAAAATTATTTGTTTTGCACAACCTTTTGCAAAATCTGTCGAGATAAAATATGTTTGCACTATTCAATCATTCATATCTGGTGTCAGTATACCGTAATTCGAATGCATTCGCAACGTTGCGGCTCGCGGAGCTCGTTAAAGTGGAAAGTTGCACCGTTTGCTCGTAAAATCTGGCAAACAAGCACGCGCTTTATCGCACACATTGACTGTTATTACCTGTCAATACCATTGCATCCGTTTTCTTGTACAAATAACAGAGAAATTATTTGCAACATCAACTCCGCTATATTTTCTCAATAAACGGAAATGTAACATCTGTATATTTAAAATTCCATCGTTTGATTCCCATTGAATAGAAATCGTCAATTTCTCAATGATATAATGATATTTAATGCGATGATGTAAAATGTGCAAATTTGTGCAAATTGTCGGAGAAAAAGTGCGGATGAAAACGTTGCGTATGAGATTTGTTAGGTGCAGGTGACAGCGAGATAAGCAAGGCAGACTGTCAGGAGGAAAGATCTATGTACCATCGAAGCGCGAGACGCGTATCAAAACAGTTCGTGGTGTTACCGCAGCGTGGCGTTAGTAGCTCATTTTGTGATCGAACAGAAATATCGATCTGAAAGGCTCCGATTGCATGAAATGAAGATCCAACATTTGCAGAACAAGCTGCTGTTCAGTGAAAAATGAGTAATGCGAAATGATACAATACTTGAACGTTACAAAAAAGTTGAACGGTGTTTAACTTTATTATATTGAAATATTATTAAATTTATTTATTATAAAACAACACTTGATTTTGAAAAATAAGATTCTTTGATTACAATCTAATTTATAATCAAAATAATGATTTTTTTAAATCATAAATTAGTCTGACTATTTGAAATAAGCGTGGTAAAACAATGCAGATTGATACTTTCATTAAATCTGAAAAATAAATTGTATAAATAAAAATTTGCAACATTTTCGGTTGGAATTTGTTGCGCATGTGTGTGTGAGTGATTGGCGTAGAGGTAAACGACGAAACATATCAAGATAGCGAGAGTACACGGACACATATTCGGGAGACACACGTATACGCGTCCCTAATATAACAGGTTTGCGAAAGAGCGCGTGAGTGACTGATTGATCTTTTGCTACTAATTCGCGCCGTCGAGCCGATCCACACCGGCCAAGAATCCGTCGATTATTAATCAAAACGTCAATCCTTTCTTTGGCAAGCACACTGCAAGAGACAACGTCCGTGTCTTTCGAAATGTAACTTCGTAATCAGACAACCGTTATTCGACGGATGATAATCCTTCTGTGAAAAAAAGTACGAGTTCAAATAATTGATTTGCTTCGTCGGACTTGCAATAATACGCCGTCTCTTAGTCCAAAGAGTTTTTGTCAGTACAATTTTTGTCTCTCTTCATTTTACATTTTCATTCTTCCTATATTTTGCGAAACATTTTGTCATCCTGGAAGGAAACATTTAGAAAGTGCCGTCCTTTTATAACAAAAATGTTTCAATTCGAACAAATAAAGATTGCTACGGAATGCAAGTTTATTGTAATGTAGATTGGTTTTTTAAAATACGATCAATTCTCAAAACTATCAATTTTATGCATTTCACATCTAGACGCATCGGACACTCATGAATATCCACCACTATACGCAGACATATAGAATGACATTAAGATTGGTCAACATCTATTTTCGGACTCATAATCTTCTATCCAGTTTGTATTGTCTAGACTCACGTAACAAATTGCACCGGCACGTAATATAATGTTTAAATTTCAGATTATCTTCTTGTTCTTTTCCACATCGTGTCTCCTTTTTAAGCGATGATGCGTGATAAATAACAACATTTTTAAGAATTCTGCATTTTTTTAAACGCTCTTGGTGCAATGTCATAAATCTTGACTTATACTTGAACTTTTTTTTTCAACATATAGACTAATATATGGTTGTAGACTGTATGTCCGACGCAATCAAAAAATACGACTGTACATATGTTGACAGTACCGAGTGCGATTAGGTAATCATTATGATTAGAAAAATTGTGTTGTTCAATCGGATCGAGCAAAATCATTTTTTTTCCTCCAGACGTTTACAGGTTTGAGTTTGCGTAAAAATACCTTTCAATATACATTCGTATATAGTCAAAGTGTAATAATCACGCAGGCTTTATGTGCGCACAGGAAATCTCTACGGAAAATAATATATTTCATTGCGCCGGAAATGGTAATTTTGCACATTTCTGCTGGAATTATCATAATAACTGGTGGTTACTTGCACTCATTAGTATCGATTTGTGATTATCTTTTATAGGATCAACAATGTTGATAATTTGAACCTTAATTTTTATAAATGTTCGTACAGTTCTTCAGATAAGAATAATATATTGAAGAAAGAAAAGTTATATGCAACGTTCAAAACATTAACATTTTGCTACTATGCCTAAAATGTAAAACAAATTTTAAAAATCTTGCTTTTGGGTTAAGAATAATGGAATAATTGATATCAGATCAACACAAAACAGTAAATTGTGGTAAAAATGACGTCTTTTCTATAAAGTGATTATTAGAGAATCGGAATAGGAAAAAAAAAACTGCGACGGTTGTTGTGTACTGAGATGTACTTTTGATCTTGCACCGTTGCATCAGAACCAACCTGACCCATGAATAAATAACCAGTAGATCTAGTTCGACGTATCATTTTTCTCGAGTACTAATTGAGGAATGTCGTGCGTGCATTTACCTATATAAGCGGAACACGACATTATTACAAGTACGTGACGGTCTGAGAGTATATAACCTTAACGAAAAAAAACTCCCGCACTCATTAAAGTACCATTAAATTAACTATAAAGTATTATCCTATCATTATTTAATTAAAGTCTATAATTGTACATTGTAAGAGGCAATTTATGTTATTACCAGAACAGTCGTATCGACACCGCGACGTCGATGGTATTTGTGTTGGGATTTCGCGAAACAAAGTTAACATACAATGAACTCTGCCAAGTGACAGCCCTGTCCAGAAATAAATACAATTTCTGCAATGTTAACATTTGTTTTATTCTTTTTTCTTTTTTTTCTTTTGGTTTCAACTTTTTTGTTCAACTAAAGTGAAAATACGTAGACGATTAAAAGGAGAGTGTAAAATACGATTAAAAAAAAATAAATAACAATTAAAATATCGCGGTTTTCGTAGTGAGATATTTCATAAAAAATTGAAAGTAAAATATATACTTACAGTCTGTGGGTGTGAGAAAATATAATTAAATTCAATTAACAATGGCGAATTAGTTTGTTGGGATTGGCGAGTGTCAGACAGGCGAAGTCAGACGCCGTATGCGGTGAATTTCTCGTGAAAATGCCTGAGGGTTCCACGTCGGCGAGCACCGGTCTGCGATATGGCACAACTCAACGGCGACATTTCCGTTGTCCGTCGGAAAGTAAACGGGAGAAGCGGCCATAGCATCCTTTCGCGGTAAACGGGGAAAGAAAGATTCCTGGATAGCAAGAATAAGTGTCTGTCGAAGAACTTGATAATAAATGCGTATACAGAGAAACAAAACTTGAGTGAAACCAGTATTTAGTTGTGCGTAGATCTGGTCGCGTACTTTTCTTCGTGATACTTCTTCGAAATATTGCACTTGATCTAATAGATATATTGAAAGAATTACGTTCGTATATAACTTTTGAATGTTTATTTGTTCTTATTAAAAAAAAAAAAAAAAAAATCAAACAAACAAAAAACACTTACGTTTTGAATACAAAATTGCAGTTTCTATAAGAAATGAAAAAGATGCGTTTTTTTTCAAGTGAAAGTTTTGTCATTCAAGATAACATTAATTTTCATGTTACGCTGAAGTTAATTATCCATCTATAATTCTCGCAAAATTGCTTCGATTTAAAAATTCATCATAAAACGTATAATTACATACATAGTGGAGCTGAAAAGTTGAATGAAATTCTTTTATGAAACGCGAAAGGATGCTGTGAGATGTGTATCTGCTCGCAATCAGGGTACGGGATATGTTATTTGTTTAAAAGTGGCTGGATGTTGCATATGTTGTAATTGTGCAAAAGACATAAAGGAATACGAAAATGTGGCATCATGTTGCAACGTTAAATCACTGCGTACTTTAATTGGAACCATAAAACGCGCAAATTTTGCGTCTTCTCTCTCGATTCATCTCACACAATTAAAGTACATACATTAAAAATGCTCGTAAAACATATAACAATCATTGTAAAGCTGGTATTAATAATCATGGCATGCGAGTCAACCTTTTGTCTTTAATTAAAACATATTTTTCAAATTGCTCGTAATGTGGCTTTCTTTCGAGGCAAAAAATTGATTGAACCCATCATTACAACGAAAATGGCTCAAAATTGTTTTGGCTTCTGAAATTTCTCAGCCAGATTCATCTTATAATTTTCTGTGATATCGCATTAAAACTGGATGATGAATAATTGAAATTTACGACTCTTTTGTCCAAACATATTTTTATTTACAACTTTTTTTACTTAAAAAAAAATCCAATTTTAAATTATACCTTTCAAATTGTTTAATATTTCTTTTTGATGTTTTATTTCATATCCTATAGTATATTGAGTTCATTGAGATTTGAAATTGATTTTGGTCGTATAATTTTATAAGAGAGATAACGTGAGAATCATATCTGTGGTGTTACGGTATGATCATTGAATTTCCGAGAATGACATGACATGCTGCATCCACACAGCACAGTGGCAATAGTTGCAGAAAGCTATCCGGCTGTGTTATTTGCAGGACATCCGCGCCACTGGGCATCAAGACAGTTATGACTCTCCCTTCAGACTGGTCGGCTGTTTTGCGGTCTCTCCTATTCTTTTGTTTCATCTAGTCTGATAAACAAAGACAAGACATCAAACTCGCATGAACAAAGATCAACTTATATATATTCCTCAGCTTTGTTTTCTCGTCTACGCCCTTTCTTCCCTCTGTATAATCTTTCATTCATTCTGTGTCTTAGTTCGATTCCAGTTTTTGCTCGCGGAATGTAGTTAAATGCAATGCACCGCAACAACTCCATGTATATTTCTTATAACAAACTTCATTCAAAGTTTTCATAACTTTTTATACAATGTTCACAAAAATCACTATTTTTAACGTCTGAAAAACAATTTTTTTTTATTCTTGCGCGAAGGAAAGTGTTACTGATAAGATATTGACGGTATAATAAATTGTGCACAGTGGAAGTAACTTTTGAGAGTAAAAATTTAATTAAAAAAGAAAGTCAGAAAACGATTGTGAAGAATATTTACAGGTCATTTGGGAGCTTTTGCTACGCTATAACTTTATAGGTATTTTTTTGCGCGTGTAAGCCTGCGAGTTCGTTGAGAAGAAAGGATACGATATGAGCATGGGTATGAGACGAAATGACTCGGTGAAACGAGAACGAGGCATTCTTGAAAGGCGCCGACTGCGCGAACGGTAGCCATCTAGACTGTACCCAATTATTCCGCCGTGCTATACTAAGGCCCGCCACCGGCTCCTGGGTATCTGCGTTCCTCTCCACACATTCTCTTTGTCTCTTCGGGTGCTCTCTTTTAAACTCCATCCTATGATCGATACATCCTTTTTATCGCTGCTTTTTGCCATTCGAACGACCAACTTTTCGCACTCCTCCTTTATAGTTTTTGACAGTTCACTGATGATCATTCTCTATTATTATTACAATAACTATTTTTTTCAAGTTCTCTGCGATTTGCATTGATAATTCGGCGATTTAAAATGGTGATCTTTTAGCCTCCTAATTTAAAAAAATGATAATTTATAAGTTTCATTTGTCTTTTGGAAACAAAACTTGAATATAATTATATATTTAACTAAAATAATTTTCATCTATTTTGAAATCTGATGTCGTACAATTTCGATTTCCAAAGACAATGCTTAACATTTACGCAAGTTGATTTTTATATTTAATATAATATATGATTGTCGTGTTGATCATCGAAGACGTTTCTCCCTTATATGAGAGCAGGACGGCAGCATTAAGGATTGTATTAATCAAAGACTGTCAGCGTGACAAAGACCGACACGTATTTGTCGGCGCACGTTAACGAAGGGTGAGAAGCGAGATGAGGGCGGTGGGCCGGAAGCCAGAAAGTCGCGCAAGATCCACGACGTGGATTGTCGGCTCGCTGATTCTGCCGATGACGTCGAGAAATGAGGCAAAAACCACACCCGACAGACCGACAGGCTCCGCATTTTTTCGCTCAGCCGAAAATGCGTGAAAAAAAGAAGAAACTCACTCACGCCAAAATGCCAGGCCATTTCTAACAATTGAGTTGAACATTTTCGTTCATTTCGTTATCTTTTGTTTGTTGATTCTCATCAATCTATATTTGTAATAAACTAAATCGATGCAATCAATATGATTAGAAAAAGGAAAAAAAAAAGTTGTCGAAGCGATGAATAAAGAGATGTAAGTTGTGGGGTATAAAAATGCTGGCGATAGAATCGTGCATGACCCTCGGCCTGTGATATATTTAAAGCGCCACGATACGCATCGGTTTGGCGAATCAAAGACTAATACACCTTGGAAGCTCGCGCGGTTAAATAAACGAACAAAAGTCAGGCCTGCGACTCGCGTGTACGCGGTGCATTATCTCTGTAATCTTGGTATCCGTTCTGAAGCTACCGTGATACGATTGGTTTTCGATCTATCCAATTTATGTATACAGCGAATGCCGTTTGCTTTTATTGGATGTCGGACTCGATTATAATAGCAGTACGGCTCCTAAATGGCCCTTGTTCAACAACCCTCAAGTATTTCCAATATCCTGCACAGGATTCGCATCTCTCACTCTTCTCCCTACCATCGCGCGCACCTTTACCTTCAACCAGAACCCTTCTCCTCCGCTCGTCAAGTTCATTCATGTCTCTTGGTGCCGAGGACCTCATTACGCCTGCTCAATGGACCCCTCTCTCATTCCATCTTCGGCGCCCTTCTAGCACGATCAAGCTTCATATTCTCCAACGCGAAAAAAAAAAAATTATCTATTCGGTACAATTTAAACAGGCGATTATCTAAATTTTTAAGATGAACAGTACGGAATACATTACACCCTTAAATTTAAGAGTTTAATGTATTTTAATTTCAAAATGTTTTTGGTTGTTTTTTCTCTTCTGTACAGACATCACTTTTAAGTTATAACAAAAAATTCAACTCAACTATACTGTTAGATTTTAGTAACTTTAAAAATGTATCTCATTTTATGTTTCGCCCAAATTTCTCACGACAATTTCTTGAAACAATTGTTTATTTGATATGTTTAAAACAGAGGAAGGCAACACGCCGATTTATTCGATCCGATACTTTCGTGCAATTTCCAAGTATAACGTTTTTTTTGCAAGCGCAATAATTATTTATCTTTATTTTCAGAAGAATAAAATAATTTTTGCACTGTGTATCTTCGTGCTATAGCTAAATAAATTTAACTACTCGGTCTTACTTTTTGCGCTGCTGGTAATTTCATCAAAATTACAGTCATTTAATTTTAATGCAAGAAAACGAACGGAAACATTGTAACAAAAGGTCAATTGACTTGGCGATAAATTTATCATCATTAATGTGTATCGCATTTAATTGCTTTAGCATCCCTTTTTTGTTCAACCGTAAACTATCCTATCGTTAACACTATGATACATAAAGTGTGCATTAATGAAACAATTTTATTTATATATATATATATATATATATATATTTGAAAATAATATATCATTTGAACTTTCGTATATTGTTATATACGTAACTTGTATCTGTATATTATTTTTTATTTCATGTTGATTTCGAGTCAAAAATTTGGTGAAACATTTGTAAATCTTGTAAATATTTGTCATAAAAACTAGGTTACAACAAAAAAGCTATTCGTTGAAAACTACGGCGTAGTTTTAATTTTCGGAATTTTAAATTTGTTTTGTTTTTTTTTCGCTCAGAAGTATACTTAATTTAACGTGTTTCATTTTCAAGACATGATTTTGCAACCTGAAATCATGAAAAGCAGCAGTAACAAAGCATGATGTTGAAAATGGGATGATTACAAAGTGATGTTCAATCATCTATTAACCTCTAACGTAGTAATTCTCGCATACGTTTTGAAGAGACGAGAGGATGAGCGTGGCGTTTAACGGTAATGGGGATATTTAGCAAAGCAGCCGTGGGCAAACGGCGGGGCCTGGAGAATATTCGTGAGCATCGCGCAGTTGCTGACCTCGTCCTTTTCCGAGTATCTGTTTTAGTCCGAACGGTGTATAGCCACGGGCAACCCAGTGCCAATCAATTTCCCGCTTCCTCGAAAGCGCGTCCACACGCTTCTGGTGTGCATTACGCAATCCCGTTTTGCGGCGGCTTCCTGTTTGAGAGGTCGGCGCCAAAGCGTGCGTTATGCATTGCCAAATCCCCGCAGGAGCACCGATTTGTGACTCTCGTGACCCATTTCCCCGGAAACAAAACTCGCTGGCTCATTATCATGCCGAATTCCGAACCGATTATTGAGCGTCGCACAATTATTTACACATTTTTGTTTGATTATAGAGAAGGAATAATAATTTACTTGCGCGCATTTTTAGGCCAAAAATGTAAATCACAAGGTTTGATAGCTTTTTCGGGAAGTGAACGGTTTGGGTGCTACGCTTTTGAGTGACAGGTCGCCCCGATTAGTCATTGATGGTCAATCATTATTTCTCTTCAAAAATTGGCTCTCTTTGAATTTGCTCTTTTGTCAAGGTATGCGACCAATTTTTTTCATGAATTTAAAAAGTACTCTCGAACTGGTTTCGAGAGTTTTTGTTTTTTTTTTGTTTGTTTCACCATCTTTTGAAATGTTCGGAGTTCATTAATAGAAGAAAATTAACATCGACAGTGCTTTGATGTTACTTTATCCTTTTCCCTGAACGACATCGAAAAAAAGAATGCTGCGAAAACGTTTTCTAGAATCAATCGCGCAATTACTTTGTTCTTAATGGCTTGACTATGCGGGGAAAAAGTAATTCTGCAATTTATCGAAATTTGAGTCTTTCCAAATGATTATTGCTTTCAAACTTTTGGCATCTTGAACATTTACTTCTTCGTTGATAGAGGGTATGGACTTTTAATTCATGTTCGTGTAAGTTAAAAACTTTCTTGATTCGTAATTTGAAAACATCTTTTTATTTAAGACTCCTGTTTTTAACGCGTACACATTTTTTTGGCAAAAAAATTAATGGTTTACCCCTGGTGGGACTCGAACCCACAATCCCCGGTTTAGGAGACCGATGCCTTATCCATTAGGCCACAGGGGCTGATGTCGTCACGGCACATTGTGATTCGGTGCGTGGTTGTGTTCATAACTTTTTTCCTTCTCAAGAATCCAAGACAGCCATTCGAATATTTTAAATGGAATAAAAAAAAAGTGTAATAAATATATAGCCAACAACAATGGCACCGGTGGAAATAAAAAGTTTTTCAATTATCGTAAGATAATCGTAAAATGAATATCGAACTGCTGACCGCGAGATTAGAATAAGAGATCCGTTTGCTTTGCGGTTGTAAATCGATCTTGGGAAATGGCTCGCGAACCGGTATACACTGTGGCTTCGAAAATGATGGCCGAAAAAATTGCAAATTACAAAACGGTGAATGGAATGTTCGATTACTGCATGATATACGTTTCGAAAAATAATAAGCTGTTGCGATTCGTCTCTGGAGGGCAACTTTCAGCCATAAAGATTTAGCGTAGATCTCGTTATATTTTCTGTCAAGCAAAAGTGAATTGATACTGCTTATCACACAAAAATCGTTTCATGAATATTCCACTCACTAGTCGTCGCGTGGCAAGATAAAACTTCATATCGTGATAGTATATATATATATACTATGATTTGTTTCTCACTATTCTTTTTTGCATTTTTTTTACTTTACCGATATCAATCTACCGGCAGCTATTTTATTTACAAAAAATAGCACTTTAAGATCTTTTTGATAATCTAATCGGTAGAAACTTGTTTTGATTAATTGGTCAAGTTGTAGGTTTTAATTGTTTTTAAAATAAACCGTTTAAGTTTTGTTTTACCTGTTTTTTTTTTTTTTTTTTTTTTTTTTTTTTTTTTTTTTTTTTTTTTTTTTTTTTTTTTTTTTTTTTTTTTTTTTTTTTTTTTTCACGCTGAACTCGGAGTTATGAATGACATTTCCAGCGAACTCGTAAAATTGTTAATATTTTTCTGTCTTTTCTGTCTGTTAGCGTTATAAGGTTTTTAGTATCAATTGCAGATGATTTCCTTTATCCTTCGTCCTACTTTAAACTTTCCAAGACTATATTGTTACAAAAAAGAAAAAAAAACTGCTGTAATGCGGCCAACCAACAAAACTGACCGTAGAAACGGTTTTTTTTATTTCGCGTAGGGAAATTTGATGGTGATATTTATATGAGACAAACTTTCATCAAATCAATTTTGTTATTCTAATTTAAAAATGTAGTTTTATCGAGTTTTGCAACAGAAAACCAATTACCCGTTTATATTTAATCAAAATTTATTAATATCACAAATAAATGGTTGTAACAAAAAACTGGATTTGCATTTTGTGCATGCGTATAAGATAAGATACGTGATGCATCATGGCAAGTGGAAGTTGAAACGTGTTTTTCGATAGTGACGTGAGTTTATTGATATTACACGATTATTCGCGCTCCGAAAGTGCTTTTGCCGGTCGATGAGGGGCAGATGAGGGAGCATCTCGTGTAATATAATAACGCGGTAGCCGCGGAAATTAAGGCCGCTACTGATTACCTTTATAATGGCCATCAGGCCGCGTGTATATAAGCCGCTCGAGTGTGATTACATACAATATAGAAGTACAGCGCGGAGAGTCCGGGCAAAGTACTTTCTGATGTGGCCATCTTCTTGCCGGCGCTGATGAACCCAGGAGGTCGTTCTGAAATAAGTGAATAATTATTCACCGGCAGCATATGTACCGATAACACTGACGCGACACTTTCACCGTGCCAATAATGAACGAATTTCGACGAAATTATGGCAATCATCTGGCACATCGTCCAAGCCTGTAATTGAAACATCAATATACTTAGATCAGCTTTTTTGATCATTTCAACTTCTATAATTATACGCGCGGTTCAATGAAAAATCGCCTTTTTGCTGGGCTCCTCATCGCGCGATGCGTTTCAATTTCGCGCTTCAGAATTCATTTCTTTTTAATCGCGCCTCATCGAACTGTTTAAGATATTTAATTATACTTTTCTTTTATGTACCCTACATTCAATTTCGAGCTTCTTTGGTCGTTTATAATAAACTTGTCAATTCAATTTAAAGTCGTGAGAAAAAAACTAGAAAAGTTTATAAATCTTTTTTTTTCTCTTTGTTTTTGTATTAAAATCTAACTAAAAGTTGATTGTTTTTTTTTGTAATTCTAGACTTGAATTTTTTTTAAGATAATAATTATTACAAAATGTGCAAGAGTCGCTCTTTTGCTATATGCTATTATTCTTTTTTCGTGATTATAATTTTCTTTGAAGCACATATTACAAAGTCATGAGGAGTTCAAAATGTTTGAAACATGTAACTTAACCTTATCTTGCATTAAAAACGAGTTTACTCTGAATATAATATAAAAAAATGAAAAAAAAAAAAAAAAAAAAAAAAAAATTGCACGCATGATTGCCGATCGATTTGCGTCACAAAACGTAGAAGCGAAATCACGTTGGCTCTCTCCGGCGTTCACTTGAACTTGCACTTATTTTATACCTGCATAAGTTTTGTAAATCAAAGAGCAATTATAAAACGAAAACAATGATATACAGCTGTGGGCAATTAAAACCTCTTAATCTCACACACTCGATACGATGATCGTCATGATACGATTTTAATTCTGCATCCAGTAGCGCAAACGGGGTTGAATGAAATTGAATTAATGAATGATAAACATATCAACGAGAATATAACGATCGCGAGTCGGAGATGGGCGGAATAATGTCGCGATATTTCCTGCGTTATAATTCAATACCAACATGTTTATTCATCGTGCTAAATAGCAGATGCATTTTAGCGCCGTGACGTGTACACGCGCGTCAATTTGTATATTAAAGGCCCATCGATTATGATGCATAATTAATTTATGCTAAATCAAAGCGCGACTCGCCTTATAAATTATCCTGGCTCCATTCTGTTTGCGCCACAATTACATTCGAGCGCTTTTGACTATTCATATATATCAATGCATTCGTGCATCCGCCATTTTTCTTATCACCCACAAGGTCGCGGTGATGCAACCGCGATGATACACTTTTATTCGCGTTTCTCCCGACTCTTTTAGCTGCAGTTGTGAAAAAATCATTTCTCCATTTGTTAAAGATATATTGTTTTTGTAAACATTTGTTCAGTAATTGTAAAATGTTTTATCTTGAAAAATATCGAAATTGAAAAAGCAAAGAAAAAACAAATTGGACATACATTTCAGTTCAGATGCTTTTAATTGACGAGTAGACAATTTAAGTGCATTCTCGTAACGCTACATTGTGCGAGTTACCGATGCGTTCGTGTAATACAGATCCTCTCTATAGTTCGTCACACTCGAGGAAGTAAATATTTCTTCCACTTTTGTTGTGTAATTTGCGCGTTTTTACTGTGCTGTTTATTTACAAAAACGGATCTTTCACCGCAGATTACTAAACGGTTGCGTTTTTACTAACAATTATTATTCGAGTTAACAGATTATCGGGGAGTAAGTTTTTACTGTATCGCGCCCGAGTGTATACTCGCAATCTGCGCACTGCATAATAATTAACGGCTATGAGTAACGACAGGATGAAACGGGTGCTCTGCTTGATTATCACAAAAATATTCAATCAATGTACATACAATGATGAAATTTTATCCATGTTCAATGTGTAATTAAAGTATATATACTTGAATCTCTCTCACCGATGTTCGTTTGGCAATAATAATAAGCAAGTCATCATTCGAGATCGAACAATATATTGAATTGCAAAATATATGCCGAACAAAGGCCGCGATGACTTAAAGCGAAGCCATTTTGGCTGTAAAATTGGATACAAGCGTGTTTCCTTTTACGTGCATGTAACGATCGAAGTGAAAGTTGAAGTTTGAGTGTTGCGACTCCGCGATAAGTCGATTGACAATAGTGCCAATTCCAATATGTCTGAGACGGTCGTTCTCGAGATCGCGTGTTCTCGAGTACCGAACCTCAAGGCGATTTCTGAGTCCAAGGACTTGACCGTTGCCGAGAAAATCGTGCAGATCGGATGAAATGCCGCGCGCAATAAACAGCCTTGAAAGAGGCGACGCGTGCGCAAACTGTAGCGCACGCGTGTATACCACGTTTGCGTCAGCGATGCAAAAACAAAATCAAACAGTCATTATGCGTTTGTGACGGACGCGCCACAAAAAATACAACATTGTAATTTACTAATCACCTGTTTGTCTAGGCTGCAAAACTTTTTTCCTCGCAAACGTTTCTCAGAGGTCACGTAGCATCCATCGCGTTTTGCTATCACTCGTGACATTTGTGGTTTCGAGTGTGCATGACGCGGCATCAATCTTCCCTCACAAGCAGCACTGTGTGCTCGTCTTAATTGATGCTTAGACGTCGCCTTTTTTGTTATTTCACAATCAATTGTGACATAACCAAGAGCTTTCGGCGATTTCAAACAAAACGTGCAGCTACACGTGGTTTCGCTCACTATCACTTCAGTCGATAACGTTTCTTCTTTTGTCAAATTGTTGAAATTTCTCATTCTGACATTTCTTTGACGATCCTTTTAGATTGAATGGAGCTTCTGATGTACCGGTCAAACTCGGAGTTTAAATTTTTGTTCAATTTTCCTTTGGGTTTTGAAAAGGTAAATGCAAATTCATTTACAAATTTTTTGTGGTAATGTGAAATAAATTATTCTAATTCACGATTATCATATGCATTGAATGACCTGATTAGCTGGCCTACTTAAACAACCTGTTTATTTGAATGGAAAACAAGTATCATTTACATCGCCACTTCGACGATGTCAAAGTCACGAAAAATAATGACACAATTATGCACTTGTCATGTCGCGAATTTCCTCCACATCAGGACAATTAGATGACGTCATTGATCATTTTTTTTTGTACGATTATTTTGACATTTATAATAAGATTTAATCTCAACTTGTGTTATGAACTTGAGGTGAAGAAATTGGCAAAATAATATACATTTAGGATGGATTAGTTAGTTTGCTTTAGATTGGAAATTCAAATCTAATGAATGGAAACAGGTTTGAACTGTGGACGGTTGTTCGTCAATAGAGTATACTCCTAATACACATTCCAACCTTAAACCTTCAAAAAGTTGAGTGAATTTATTTCGAACCATCTAATATACATATCAAAAGAATCATCGTTAATCAATATTGTTGTGTTCACAAAATCTAGCTCGTTTTAATATTCGACATTAATTTTATTTTCACTTTAGCCTTGAACGTTAAATACACTGGTGTAGGTTATCCAATTGATCAAATCAGTCGCGTGAAAAAGTTTTTTTTTCTTTTTAATTTTTCAATAGTGTGACCGAGACGATAAATCGCAAGTAATTACATCATCGATTTGAGCCTCATATAATTTGGACATCAATTTGTAAACGTTCTTGATAATTATAAGTTTTATTTTGCACGTGAAGCTGAATCAGCTTTAGAATATCTTTTTGCCTAATCAGTCGTAACTATTATGATGAAAAAAAAAAAAAACCTCCACATTTATCGGAACATTCGTAATAAAATCAGTAGTTGAAAATGCAGTATTGTTCATTGAAAAACCACCTGTGAACTGATTATATAGAGGAGGTTAATTGAACGCAGTAATAGATTTGAATGCAAACGGCAGGTGAGCGTAAGAATGAGTCTTTTCCTGGTTACATTTCTTGGAGCCAAGAGTGGAAAAAAAAACTTGGAACAAAAAGCGAAAAGTGGCAAAAAAATGTGAATAACGAAGCGAAATTGCAATAAAAAGTCTGCTGTTATCGGTGGTATAAAAAAATGCGTGTCTTTGGACAATTTTTCACTGTCTTTTTACATGTTTTACGGAGGCGCGCGTCGCGCAGGTGAGTAGTAAGTTGAGCTGGCTCATTAATGTCGCGCATATATACATGCGCCGATTGGCATCGCGAGGTACGGACGTCGCATCGTCGTGCTATTGTACGTGCCAACAGGGACACGGGTTCACGCCCAGGAGGTGGGGCGAAAACTGCATTTGCACCACGCCCTTGCACATTTTTGTCCGTTTAACTGCGAAACGAGACTAACGACGCAAAAAAGCACACGTGCCCGACCGAAATCGACCGGGCTTCAAGTACACATCACACACGCACTGCCATACACTTGACTCGACGTGCATTTCAGTTTGATGGATTCCGTGGACAAGTGGAATAAAATATCGCATACACATTCAACAAAATTTGCTGTACATTTTATTCATTCAGCTGAGTTTGCAGTTGAAATATTGTGTAACTGAAATGAAAAAATTGATTGGTTTGACAGAAGATGAAAGTTGTTTCATTACTTTTGTAATCTTTTTTTTTTTAAACTGTTCTTGAAACACATTTTTTTATAAGTGATTGGATTGATTATTATTTGGTAAAATTTTAAAACTATCTACAACGAATTCGGTTGATTCATTTTGAGATAAAAATTAAAAAATGTTTAGTTAAGTGGTTCATTCAACATAAACTGACCAATCAACGTACTTGAAATTTATCGGTCATAGAAAAAATGTTAAAACAAATTGAAATTCTAAACTTGGTCGCTAAAGTTGTCGCGCAAATTATTGTACGACTGTTAAAAATATGTCAAATGTTTGAACAATCTGAGGAATCATTTAAGCGTTGGTTAGTTTTTCTTCATAAAAATTCCATTGCGCTACATTGTTTACAGTGATTAGAACAAAGATTTGGTTTAATTTTAACAGTTTCTTCACTCGACATAGCTGATCGCTGGGAAGAGACGTCGTGCATGGTATTTCCGTTGTCCTGCATTTCTTTCCCACAGCTTTGCTTCAAAGTAGCTTTTGCTCATACTATAAAACTCATATACATAATTCCAATTATATTGCACTGCTAGACAGTACTTTTTACAGACAGTTCTCATTGCTGAGTATTTTACATTTAAATATTCTGTAATTGAAATAAAAACAAACAAAATGAATAATATGTAATTACAGTTATTAGTTTTTTTTTCTAAACCGTTTGTTTATTTTGTCAAAATCTTTGATATTAATTAAATAAAAAATTTTATTTTATTAAGTTTAAACAATAGTTCATCTTCAAGCCACACGGAATAACATTTAAAATTAGTTCCCAACAAAAGATACATGTCACACTGGAGAATATATTTCAAAAACATAAATCTTCTGCAACATTCTTACGTTTCTTAACTTTGAAATAGCTCTATAAACGTATAATTCAAATTTGAAGATAAATAGATAGATTTATATCAAAGAGATCTGGGCTTTACTTGTATTTGTGTTGCGAGCATTCTATATATTTTGTATGTGTGCAGTTGTTCAGTAATTATATTCGGAAAAGTACAGACCCTAGTAAGGGCAAGGGTGGCAGCCCCAAAGACGCCACCCCCTGTCGCGCCCGGAAGTGACGCACATCTATCTTGTCCTTTGGACTTAGCCGTGCACTTCCGGCTTGCAAAGAATTCGCAAAAGAAGGAAAATGAGTGAATGTTGAACAACCGGGCGTCGTAAAGAGATATTCATAAGAAACAACAATTTGCAAACAAAATGACATTTGTGTTAAAAAAAGAAAACAGAAGTTCCAAACTCAAGATGAAACTTTTCACGCATGTAATGTTATTGCCATTTTGTTGTTTTATTGCTACTTTCGTAAGAGTTTAGAAGTGGATTGATTTTTGTCCGACAATGCGAAATATGTTTGGCCAATTAAAAACGTTTAAATTAGTTTATGGAGGGTTATCCGGATGTGCAGTTATTTAAATAATTGACAATGTTTACAAAAGCTCGCCGATGGTACGGAATCGGATTAGGTCCTCGTACGTATGGTGAATATTTAATCGGCTGCTTACTTACTTAAACTCAGACCGTGCGAGGCTTTAATTACAGCGACTACCCTTAGCTTCACGACCCTTACAATTATATCTCTGCGAGCATTTTGAGTGTATGCCAGCTGTTAAATTGACTTTAACCTGAAACAATTTTTTTCTACATTTTTATATATATATATATCATCAAATGTATAAACACATTTGCACTATTTATAACCTGCAGGCTCAATCTTTTGTTTGTTTCCCTCAGGCGATGGCGAATTTTCTAATTTCCAAAGTGTCAACGAGTACGGCCCTTGTGTCTTAAGACGACGGACTAATGATGATGACACTGTCTTATTTCACGTGTAGACGTAACGGCTCATTTTTCAAAAGACTAAAGCCTCTAACTTGAGCGAGAAGGAAAAAAAATCGAGGGGAAGATTCGGTCGACATGCAGAAGCTAATGTTTGGAACGGGTCGCAGAACATTACAGCGCAAGAAAAAAATGAACCCAAGCCAACGGGGTAAATGTGTCCCCTCTCATGTCTCTCATTATCGTTTTTCTCTTCATTCCGTTTGTATTTTTTCTTACACATGCGAATGCAGAAACCAAAATATCCTTAATCATATCTTCTGAGGTCTTGAAAAATTGCATTTACATTAAAAATATATTTTGAATAATATTTTGTTGAAATTTCATTTTGAATGTACGAAATAAGATTTGAGTTGAGTAAGAGTATAGAGTGATAGTATAGTGAAATTCTGTAAAACGTGGTCAAACTATGCTTATATGGGACAAACATGATCAAATATTTGGGTGGTGAAATATTTGCGCAGTAGCAAGTGATTTGAAATCCGCGCGCATTCCTGCCGCGTGGGTGGGTGGGGCGGCAAATGTTTTGGTTTTTATTCGATCGGCGCGACGACAGAGAGGCCGACGCACAAAATGCTCGCAGCGGTGTCTTTCATCCGTCCGTGCGGCTGTTCTCGCCAGGCGACCGCCGCTAACACCGCCTGCGCTCTTCGTCCATCTGCTCTTCCGATGCGTAGACATCAATCTCTCATCAAACCTGAACCTAGTCCAGCGCGCTCAAATGCCGCGCGCGGCTTTCTTCTTCAATCGCTCCGCAATCGGAATTTTCGATCCTCCTTCTTTTTTCTGTCTCGAACCCCCTTACCCAACTATGCCGTACTGCAATGCAACTTTTGTCGCTCTCCCAGACGCGATCCCTTTTCGCATCATGAATTTCATATCTCTTCAGAATAACCAACTACAAGCACACTTTTCAGACCTTAACACATCAACTTTTCCTTCATTCCATTATCATTATTTATTGTCATTTTTCATACATTTTGTTTGTTTGTTTGTTTGTTTTTTTTTTAAGAAATGTCAACAACTTTTTTCCCTTTTGATCTTCCTTTTAAGATCAAATGAAATTAAATAAAATTGAAATATTTTCGTTGTTTTTGTTGAAGTCATGATATTAAATATGTATTAATGAAATGTAACTTTTTTTGTTTCAGGTGAGTCTGCATTTGATACGATAACACGACTGTCAGCTGGTGGTAAGGTATTTGATATATTTTCTTGTTTTTTAATTTATAAATAACATACAGTTTCACTTTTTAATGCTAAATAGTTTTAACAGATTGTAGAAAAAAAATCGTTTGATCGTCATAAATTATGTTCAGCTTATGCAATGAAAATACTATTTATGAAATGATTGAGATTGTACGGAAGTCAAAGAATCAACTTACACGATTGAACATAACAATTGACATAAAAAGGAAAAAAGATCCACTTTAACGTAAATTGGGCATCGCCACTCATTGAATATATGTGAGACACAGAATATATCATATTTACGTCATTGTGTTTCCTCGTGCGAATATATGTACGAAAGCTAGTGGGGCGCGCTCAAATACCATAGATTTGATTCGCCCTAAATCCGGTTTTGTGTAACTTGCTACGTGTACCGAAAAACCGCGGCAACTATGATAAAAAAAGAAAGCGTCGCTGAAAGTGAAAAAATATATACATAGAAATAATATATACACATATTTTTGTACAAATGCAAACAAAAATAGACTAAAAAAAGAAAATGAAAGTATGAAAGAGTGAAAAATAAATTGCAGTGACAAATAAGAACTTTGAATGACAAATGTGAATCTGCCAAAAAGTTGACCGTGATTGATAGTTTTATTTTTGTTTTGGCTGTTTTTGTAAACGAATAAATGATATATTTCGTAATAGAAAATATGCCTCACAACAAGTGAAAAGCAATTTGTGTGCGGCCCTGAAACTAGGTGGAATTTCGAAGTTAACGGTTTTTCATGACCAGCTTAGCAAATTGAATGGAAATTGGTGTATATATATTTATATATCGAATTTCCATACCTGTGTTAATGAGTATTTTTTTGATCTGGGTCACTTTATCTCCTCAGTTGAATACACATATTTATTAATGAATAAATGTCTATTTGGATAAAAAAAAATTATAAACAATAGATAAAACTATTTTTTTATCAATCGTGCTAATTGTTGGAAAATATGGAAAAATTTTTAATATTTTGACACAAAATATCAAATTCGTATATCGTATATATAAATATAATGTGAGATCTATCATCAGTATGCTGTTTGTTTCTCCAAGATGAGTTTTTTGTGTTGACCTTGTCAACACATGAACCAAAAAAAAAGAACAAAAAAAAACAGTGTTTGTTCGTAAATTTAAGAATATATATATTTTTATTTCTAAAGAAATATTGAACGGTGACAATTTTACTTAAAAACATGATTTGAAAAATAACAGTGTAATTTTATAAGTTTTTTCAAAATATTGGCACATTGGCTTGTGTATTTTATTGACACATTAAAGTATTGAAGTTGAAGCGGATTGGTTTTCATCACCATATTGAAACATTGTCATAACAGGTTGCGTGTACACGAGAAAAGGACAGACAGCAGGTGCACGAGGCAGTCTATGCAGGTTGCACGGAGTTCGGCTAGTTCAATGCCGATCTATGATTGATAGGCAACATCTAACCTTAGTTTACATTGACGATTACGTGAGATATTTGTTACGTATGTAAATGAAAAAGGTGTATATGGGGTCAGCCGTAGTTGCAATACCCCATGTACCAATCGACTTGCAAATCAAACTTAATATCTTGAACGGCCTCTTGTCCTGACATTCAATGGATGATGCTTATAAAATACTTATTTCAAAATATTGCAGAGGTAAAAATATTATTAGCCAAACTATGTGCTGAACATAAGATCTTATCTACTTTTAACTGACTCATTCAACGCATAGTAATTTCAATTGTTAATATGTGGCTAATTTAAATTTGTCTGGAAAACATTTTTTTCATTATCACTTTATTGAGTTTTCATTTTTTCAAGTTTCCAATTATTAAAATCGTTTTAATTTGAAATTAAAATACGTTCATAGCTGGAAAATAATAATTTGATAATTATATGTTACATATTGTTTGTCGGTAACAAAATTTGATAAAAGGATCGTAATTGTGCACCCTTAAATTCGGCAAGGGTAGTTTTCGTATTACCATCATGCGGTGCAAAAGATCATGAAGCACCCCTAAAGTGTCTTACCCTCTTGGAGTTTGCCAGCGGTAGATAAAACAGAGCGTATCAACGGCACCCTTCTGGGGATGAATGAATCTCCGTTCAACCCTAAATACCATCTAGAACCCTGTAACAGCAGTTGATATATTGATCTCACGGGTTTGCCCAAAATTACGAACCAAAGAGAGCGCTCACAGTTACTTGGCATGAAAATATTTCAAAAATTTTTTTGCTAAGAAAAAATGATCAAGAAGTGCATAAAGAGTTCACATTTGATTATACCAGATAGCAGTCTATTAACTCTTGTATTTATAATGCATATCTGCATTTGAATGATTTCACAAACGAGAGAGGTAATTGTTATTGCCAGCATAACATTACTAACCGAAGTGTCGTAATTCACATCAATGTAAACGATAATATACAAAATATATTAGAACAGAGAAATCTAATTAGAATATTGGTTGAATAATTTATTAGTCAAACAATCACTCTGATTAGTCAATCGTTAGGTTCAATCGAAAATCATGAATTTCTGATATAATATAACTTGGTTTGAGATATCAGCTTTTCTTCATTTCGAATTACTTTAGCAGTATGAAATACTAAATTTTCTTTTTCTGTAAATCAAACTTTCATTAAACACGTACGATTAAATTTTAATTCCTTCAGATTAAATTCTGCTAAACTTGAGATTTTTTTATGAAAATTCATGTAAAATACGTCACATCTATTCGTTCACTAAAATTGATGAATTTAAAATAATTTCGCTCACTTGAAATTGGGTTTAAGAATTCGGTTTCTTTCCCATGGTTTATATATATTTGTAAAATATTTATACTCGTAGCCAATAAACATAAAACTTTGATCGTCTCCTTTTCTCACCCGGATCGTTACGTTCTGTTTTTCTTTGGAAATTATACTTCACAAGCTCTATAGGAGCAGGGGCATTGGCGAAGAAAGAAGAACAAAAATACACAGTTTTCACCCGCCGCGGGCCACTTCTCGTATTTTTTTAGAAAATACTAACGCTCCGTCAGCGTCGTCTCGCGAAAGAATGGAAAAACAATATTTTTACGTATCGTCGAGGATACTTCCACTCAACGTTCTTTGTATTTTTTTACTCGAAATTCACTCTTCGATGATTTTATATTAACATTTTGTTGTCACTAAAGTGTTATTTTTGCAAAACGCGCCCAAGATCTTTCCTTATAACGGTCAGTTGATGTAAATTTTAATTACAGATGTTTTTATTGAATTCGTTACATTTTGTGTTAACCTTTCGACAGTTTATGATATTATTTTGCGCTTTGAACTAGTTTAGCAGGTATGTTACTAACAACATGTCTGGAAAGTTGAACAATTTTATTTATTATTAGATGTAAAATTTGAAATTGTACGTTTGATTTGAAATTAATTATCTAATCAATTGACCTCTTTTCTAAAAAATTAATGTAACAAAATAAAACAAAAGAGGAGGCTATCAATAATTTGTCTAATTTCAAATTCTCAAAATTGATCATGATTTTGTAACCATAATTCGTTTTAGGGTCAGAACTTGATCAAAAATGTCGAAACAATTTGTAATTGACAAAACAAAACTATGAATGATGAAATTTAATCTCGATTTTCATTTCTTCAAATATTTTCAAGATACTTCAAGACTATTTGCGATGTATTGTCTGTAATAGTTGAAGGGTCATAATGTCACATGAATATCAATTTGATTCAAAATATACACACTTTTCATTTTTTTCAGTTTCAAAATACTTTTTCATAAAATCATAATGAAATTTACATTCAAAGTTTTGAATACTAGGTTTCTGTGATACATTTTCTATGATCAAGTTTCTAGTTGAAGATTCAAATTCAAATAAATTTATAACTATTAAGTTTTATTATATTAAATATTCATATGAAATGTATTATTCAAAACCGTGTTGCAAGTATGATTCAAATATTCTAAGTTCACATAATGGACTAGTAAAATTAACAGATCATTTGACAATTTAACTTTACAATAGATAAAAAATAAACTATCAGCCGTGAATTGGCCACGAATCCAACTTCAGGGTATCATCAACTTCAAAGTGAACTAGAATGTCGAGCGCGCTTCGCGCACTCTCTCCGTTCAAATGTTGAATGTTAATAACATTAAATATCAAAACAAAAAAAACGTAAAATAATCTATTACCGAATTTTCTAGTGCGCATGTATTTGCAATTGCAATTTTCCGTTGAATGCTAATAAACATTGAAATTGAATATAAACAAACAAATCGGCCTATGAAAAAATTGACGCGTGATTGGCCACAAATCCGACTTCAGAGCAATCAACTTTTTAATAGGGGTATAAAATTTGATAAATAAAATGATTATCAGAATTCATAAATACAAAACAAATTTGTTTCGTTGTAATAAAAATTATTTTTAACAACATAAATCATTTTTTTGTGTCTATTATAATTAAAAAAATTCACATGCAAAAATTTTTGTTTCCAAAATGATTAAATACATAAAAACGACGCAGTTTTGGTAGGAAAAGTTAGACGCAAGGAATGAAAACATATACACGTCTATAGAGTAGATGGTGTTTGATATAGACCACGTGATATCGTTTAGGTAAAATCAATGTGAAAAAGACGTGATTGAGGCGTGCGTCTCTGGATTGGCGGTCACACCCCATCAACCTTGAGACTGTCGCGCGCGTCGTTGTCGCAGGGCGACAACCCTTGGGTCGGAGTCGTCTTCGGTCGAGGTGAGGCGACTCGTCCTTCAAGGGTTTCTGGCCTTCTGCTGTCTCGCATCCCCTTTAACAATGTTTTCGCACTGATCCTCTTTAACGGATCGGCTTTTATTTAGGCTTCTTCCTCGCGCACACACTTCTCGTCGGCGTTGCGAGTAAGAGCAGGACGATAGATGTTTAGTCGGTGCGACCTTTAAGCAACCCTCGGGATTGTCAATGCCTCCCCCACGGAGGACGAGGCTTATCGATTAAAAAATGTCTGCCCTTCAAGACGGCCTAGGTCACGACCCGTCCGTCATGAGAAGGCACTTTTAATGCGTCACGCACCAACACATCTATTGCGCGCCCATCATCCCCGAATCAGGGAGCAACCTTAAAGAGCCACTTCCAAGACTCTCACTTTAAAACCACTTCAACTTTTTTTTTTTTTTTTTTTTTTTTTTTTTTTTTTTTTTTTTTTTTTTTTTTTTTTTTTTTTTTTTTTTTTTTTTTTTTTTTTTTTTTTTTTTAGTCAAATTGGTCCGCCGGAGGAAGATTGACATAAATAAATAAACTCTGAACAATACACAAACTCAAATTGGCATCATTCCATAATTTGTTTTCAGCGAAAAATGCTGAACAAAAGCAAGATATAAGAATTGCGCTGAGATGTAACAGTATATATTTATGAACGCAAACAAGTTTTTGTTTAACTTGAAAACAAGATTCCATTTTTCAATCAACGTGTAATTTTATAAAAGTTGCCATTTAATGGCGATATGAGGTCGGGTGTTATTTTTATTAATAATGAAAATTGGCTTTCAATAAATTTCCAGCGCACCGTCGAATACAATGCATATATTTTCGTGCGTATATAAAATCATTGCACTGATTTTTCAATATGAAATTACAAAATAATGAGGAATAATAAGTTTTTAATGAAATTAACTGTCTTGCGATACTTTTTTTGTTAGTTAACCAAAGATGCAGACATAAACAATGGAATTATATTTGCTCATAACAAAATTGAATTCAATACGAATTGAGCTTTCTGTTTTTTTTTTTTTTCGTAGGAAGCAGAAGGAGTTATAAATAATTTTGTATTTTTCCTCTAATACTGGCCTTATAAAAAACAGGATTATTAAAGGTATGAATTCGAACATCAATTAGTAAACTAAACAAACCACATTTCGATTTACCAAAATCATAACGAGTCTGAACTAAATTAATGCCAACAATTTTGCACCAACTCTATACTCCTATAATTGTCTTGTTAACGGGGAAATTTGTACAAATAACTCACAGCCACATTTCTTGCAATATTCACGCGGTTAAAACTTTGGAAATTGACATCAGATCTTTGTTATAAATGTTACATTTCAATCTGCTAACGCCATGATTAAATTAATGAAGGCAGTAATTGGAATCGCATGATTCGTTGGTTTTCAATTTAGCGAACGTAAGCACTAATTGATAGATCGAAACATCCACCATACATGTTAACAAAAAACAAAACTCAACTAATGAACGGCAAGGAGTATAAGCTTAAATAAGATCGTCATTAAGACGAGTTTGATCAGAGTTGCACAGGTCAATGAATGAGTTTTTATTTCATTGTACAGATATTTTTACGAACCTCTATTAATTATGGATGCTTCCATTATTTGCAAAAACAATCTCGCTTATAGTATTCACCACTTTTAATCCCCTTCGTCTATCGCTAATCAACAACTGTCTCAAGCAATTTTCTACGACTTTTTGCAATTAACCGATTGGCACTTTCAGTATCCCTTTACATAATTTATGCCCGTATTATCGTTTAGTGTGAAATATAACATGCAATTGTCGTATTGTTGGTTGACCATTCGTTTTTATATTAATCGGTTGACGAACAAATCGGACAACTGTATATATTCAAACCAGTTCGATGCTTTTTCAATCGTTGGTTTTTTCTCTCAATTAGGTTTTGATGTTATGTTTTTTTCTTTTTCTCCGCTAGCTTCGTTTGGATTTTTCTTTTGTTTCCTGGTATTTTTCTTCTTTACTTGATGTCGCACGTTGCAACGTACACGAAAGACAAAAGAAAGCACGAGAGAGCTTTTTTTTCCTCGTCAGTTTTAACGACATAAAGAAGTGACGCAAAAGGATGATTTCGCAGTATAAGTTTAGCTCCATCTAGCCGCCAGATGGAGCTGCTGTTTTCATTATTTTTTTGCGAACTCTCGTACATATACTTTGCTTTAAATTAAAACACTTTCACGGTCGCTTCCATCACAGCTTGCACGACCCAGTGTTTCCACTCAATACTTGCAGATTCAAGGCGATGGTACCTTTATTATAAGTCTTTGTTGCTTAACTGAGGAAGTACAAAAAAAAATTCTTTTTGTGGGTTATATTTTTAGAAGCGTTATTTCTTTTTTCCACCTTTTAAAGAACGTTTCTTTTGTTACGCACAACGTAACACTTTGTTTATAACTAAAAAGGCAACAATTTATAATAACGTGCAATCGGTTCTCTCCCTTTGTAAAAAAAATAAATCCCCATTAATTGCAAAATACTTTATTTAAATTTGATATCCAGTTGACATCATTGCACTTTTTTCATTTTGTTTCATCATACACTGAGACAAAAGAACCTTTTTTTGTTTAAAATAAAAAAAAAAAAAAAAATTGTCGAAGCAATTTTTTCGCAGTCAAATTGATACTGCGAAGAAAAAAAGCTGTACGAGTCAGAAAAAGCGCCGCAGCATTCGAAGTTAATAACTTTTCCGTTTAAGAAAATGAAAAAAGGTGAAAATGGAAAAAACTGTTGGACTATCAAAAGCTTTCAGAATCAGCGAGTGTGAATTATTCGGCAAAAAATGGCTTTCCTTTAGTATGGCCGTGGATCGTCGATATAACGCTCGCGATTCTCGATGGACGATGAAATGTCTTTAGCTGCGACATAATTTAGCGAGTGCGTGAATGCGTGGGTGGGTTTTTGAGACAGGTCAGGCGCGCGCCGCGAAAGCTGAAGGGTGAGCCGCGCTGAGCCCGAGCTTTGAGCGAGAAAGAAGGACGATGCGAAGCGAACAAGGACGCACAAGCGTGCCGTCTCGTTTGACGAAGAAAGAAGCGAGATAATCGATAGACACGGCTAGACGCCGCCCCAGACAATCTTTTATCGTGAGCTTAGGACACCGCGATTCTTAACAATTTACACGACGTGCTGCGCGCATCGAATACAAAAATCTGCCGATCCTCGTCGTCCTTACTACCCGCAACCATTTCATGCTACACAATCGTTTCAATAAATTGATTAATTCATTACCATGGAAAGTTTAACCAATTTATCTTGAATGACTCTTTTTTTTGCAGACTATTTTCAAAGAAATTAAAACAGTCCAATTTCTTTCATTCGTTGATGCAATTTTATGTTTCAATTTGGAATAGTATATTTTGTTGACCCAGAAAAACATTCCCTTGGTTGTACTTTTCGAATGAAGTTTATTGTGAAAACATTTTTTTTAAAAACTGTATTATTATATATAAGCCAGTCTGTGGGCTCTTGCGCTGTACAGAGTTCAAATGTTACTTCTATTTTGTTACTTATTTAATGGAAATTTGAAAATGCCACGGATGTTTTTATACTACAAATCTCATCGAACTTTGGGGTTTTTTTCATTTCATATTCTATCAGTACACCAATTATTTCATATTCTATCAGTACACCAATTATTTCATATTCAATAAAATTATAGAAATATTTTTATGCGAATTGAAAGTTTTTCTTTTTTTTTTTTAATTAATTCAGTTTCTTTTCAACTCAAATAGGGGAAAAATGATACAGAATGAATTAATTGTTTCCAAGGTGTAGATGCTTCTAGGGGTGTATCTTTTTAGCAGTATAATATAAACGCACGCATCACCAGCAAGAATATATATAACGTTGGCGCAAAGAGAAGTCAGCGAATGAAAAGGAGCTAGTGAAAAAAAAAAAAAAAAAAAAAAAAGAAAGGAGACGGCGGGGAAAACGGGGGGGGAAAGGGGGGAGAGGCGAAATGTCGGAGCGGGCGCGAGGAGAGGCAATAACCAATGAGGACGAACTGGGCCACCTAAGACAAATTTCCAAAGGGGTTGGAGCGAGTTGGAAGATTCGTTGCTTCTTTCTTCACGTATATTGCAGTTTTATATACGGCGAGGCTATGTGGTTGTTCGCCTCTGTGTTGGTTTAAGAAATCGAAATCTCGCGCGATCACCACTGAAGGAAAGTCGCGGGCCTCGAGTATAACTATAGGGGTTTTATGTAGCGGCACACCTGCAAGCCCACGTCCGTGTGTTGGTGAGCGTACCTACACAGATGACGTGGCTCTCAGGTGTGCGTTTTTCATTGCTACATGGGGAGGAGGACCACACGCGGCAACGTCGCCGGGGGAGGCAAGACTGCGGGTGGAAAAACCAACCCCAGGGGTGGTACTCTGGGAGAAATAAGAATCAAGTCCTGGAGCCGCGAAGGAGACGCAGCCAGATCTAGGTCGAGACTGATCGTCGCCGGCGTCCCGGCGTCTGGCGCCTTGCTCTCGCCAATTTTCAGGGGAGAAATCGAAAAACTCGAAGATATACGCATATATATTTAATTTCATCGTGTTCATTTTGATTCAATGACCAGCCTTTCGTTGAGTTGATTATTTTTGAAGTAATTAAGTTGCGGTCGACCGTCCGTGCACTTTAATCGTCAGAAATGCTGTGGAAGATGTAGCGACAGCGAACTGACGATTAAAGTGCGTTGTCGGGAAAACCGCCGAGTGCTGCGGCAAAGTTGAAAGTTAGTTACATTGGAGGAGTTACCCCTCATCTGCATATCCGCACCCTTTTCTCGACCCCCGCGCGTCCACCGAGCGCCACCGGCGAACTGCTCAACAAGTGGTTCTTCAGTTTAGCGCCTGGCTTAGCGCTTCTTTAATTTTCCGCGCCCTTTCGTCCGCTGACCTAGTCAACATCGCCTCTTTCTCGCGAGCCGGGATGTCATTCAATCCCCGCAAGTCGCAACCAAGAGCGCTCCAACCCCTCCGGCCGATATCCAATCTCACCACTTCGTTTCTTTTTTTTTTCCTTCGCTTTACTCGTCTCATTATGTTCACTGTGCCTCTGTAATGCAGTCATTCGATCCCTACTTTTTTTTGTTTTATCTTGTACACGCACTGGTGTGGGAAAAATTATGATTACACAAGTTTTATACGTTGGTTTGCAACGAATAACTTGATCCTTTTTTATTATGACCATTTTGTACGAGTCTCCAAACGAATTTTTATTTATGTTTTGAACTGATATTTTTGTCAACTAAAAATGTTTCCAATAGTTATTGCTTTTTGAAATAACATATAGTACTCGTTTTATTAATTAATTCGAGTTTGAAATAGAAAAACGAATTTCAAAATATAGTAAATTTTTTTTCTTTCTATATATCCAAAAGCTCTTCCACGCATCACCGCGCTCATTTTTTGTCCAAGTTGCTGAAACAGAAACTCTGCTCTCTGTAAGAATTTGTTGGCCATTAGCTGCTAACAAGTTTCGCATCATTATACGTGAACTTGGCGAGACAAACTCGTTGATGAAGGCCGGATTCATTGATTTTCTATAAATCAGAAACCGGGTATAAGGAGGCTCCCCTTATACAGACTTTTGGGATATTAAAATTCCTGCCTCGCATATTCAGAGTAAACACAGTGCGACAACGACGATCAAATAAAATTATTTTATTAGGTGCATTAGAATCAACACGACGGTTGCCCCTGCTTGCCGCAAGGCTGCTGCGATAGAAAATTCGCGCGATGATTTACATTGGACGATTCGTCTGGGGTGGCTTCTCACGACGGAGGCACACGGATAATGGGTGTACTGAGATGAGGGCGGGAAGCGACAGAAAGAGAATATGAAATGAGAGGAGGAGGCGAGTGTAAATAAAAAAACGGGCAAAAAAGGGTTGCTCGGAAATACGGTCAATTGTGCCGGGCTCTTCCGGGCGCCGCCCCGAAAAACCAAAATACAAATAATATTGTGCGCGATCTCACCGCAGCATAAACAGAGTGAACGGTTCCACAAGGTCATTTAATGCGAGTGTGAAGCGATCTGCATCTGAATGGTACAATGGTAATTGTGGATGCACCGTTATATACAGCTACTTAGCGTCATTCAAACGGAATCTCTGAGACGGCAAATTTCGCATAGCATGTATACGTTGTGCCATGACGTCTCTGACCTATCCTCAAAGCTGATACCACTCGAGCCTCTTCGATCTACCTGTCCCTACTTTGCGCCGACTATTGTGAAATTCGTTCGGGCGGAGCGCGCACCGACATTTCATCCTAGGCTCTTACATTTATATGGCTCGTGTCTTCTTTAAAACGAAATTGCACAGATTGTAGCGAACGCATCAAGACTCAAACGAATGGCCAACACTCTTACAGCTAACCGAATTTTGATTTTTCCCTGCTGTCACTGATGCTTTGCGATCCTCCGATACGAGATACGTTCACAAATTGTGCTCTTCGGCTTGCAACTTTGCTTGTCAATTATAGACCTTTCCCCATCATGCGTGCTTGTGTTATTTGTTTCGTAAACATGATTTTGACAAATTCTTATGCATTATCAGTGATTTATTTTAATATAATGTAATGAAACGTCAACTGATCTATCAATGGATCATTCGATTGCTGGTTACTGGAATTTAGGAGAAAAAATATTTGACAACTCAAAAGCGGTTTATAGAATAAGACTGAAGGAACTTCATAGACGTTCTTCCAAGCGTGAGCATTCCGGTTGCTTGAGTGTATGTTTTGGTTGCTTCATCTTTAATGTATCAACGCGTGATCAAGTTGATGCGTATTCAAAGAAAAATCATTTACAATTGATTTTCATTATTTTTTCTTGATTCGGTGAAATCTCAAAGTTTATATTTCGTTCGATCAATCGTTCGGTATGTCTGTGTTGCAGTCAGCAGGCCAGTCGTAATCAGACATGAAATATATACATTTGTTCAGATCTACTAAAGGTTCAGACTGATGAACAAGGTTTTCAAGCAGGGCAAAGTGTAGTTGAATCGTATCAAGTTAATCAAGTGACTTTTAATGTAACGCAATCAGAGTCGGCTAAATTCGATTTTGTAAGAAGTAAAATCGAATGAAGCAGAATAAAAACGTTCTAAATGTTCTAAACTCGTGTTCGAGAAGTGGCGCAGGTGCAAAAAAAAGTGATTATCACCTATTTCTGACAAAATGCAAAAGGGTTATAAATTTTGTCTAAATGTTGATGCAAAAAGTTGACTCTCTCTAGACATAGCGTGAAATGGTAAAAACCTAGCTGTAATGTGGATTTGATTTTTTCCCTATATGTATATTTTTATATATGCAATAAAATAAGATTGTGCTGGGGAAGGGGGAAGCAAGCGACATGGGTAATCAGTTGTTGGATGCGAATGCATGTAGAAACGGGCTTGCGTGGACCCGGGAGTAAATAAAGTCTGATCTGAAGTGACAAATTGGAATATAGGTGAAAAGCTCGGAGAGCAATCAGTCGGAATGGGGGATAGCCGATGCATCGTGGACAAAATTTGTCAGGGTTGACAACGCGTGTGCACCTAGAAGAAAGTATTGTCACGTCGGTGGACGTAACTCTGAGATTCTGAGGGATGCATATGTATGGGGAAGCGTGTGGATCGCAGACAAGGAAATGAAAGAGTGAGAGAGAGAGGGGCGATGAGATGAAAAGAGAAGAAAAGGATGTAAGAATAAAAGTAGTGTGTAGAAGAAAGTGCGCGCGCGGCGTAGCTTGCAATCTCGGACTGTTCGTTTTGGGGTGTGCGCGCATGGTGCAGTGCGCAGGCGATAAGCAGCGTAGGGTTTTCGCGAAGACGGAGGCGCCCCGTCTCCGTCTCGGGCGCCACGCGACAGTCTTATTATTTCCATTTTTCCAATTCGTGGGCCGGGCGCCCCTCTCCGACGGGCGCTCTCTCGTCGGCGCAATAGCTATATTTATGTGTTTCTTCGCGGGCACCTGACGGCGCGGCGTTTTTGCTCGGTTGCGCGGCCGCGTCTTCGCTGGCTTGCTCTCCTTGTCCAACCCCCGCGTGGACCCCGCGGCGCCGCGTCTCGCAAAAAGGAAGTAAAAGAGAGCAGCACGACTACGACTACAACTACGACGTCGAGGCGAACCGAAGCGTGCGCGCCTTTCCTTGGCAGCGCGGAGAGAGCGCCGGCTTCCGCTTCCTTATGCTCCGCCGCGAACTGCATCAACCAGTCGCGCGGTTCGCCCGGTCGCGCTCATATAAGAAAAAGGAGCTTCCGAGGCGCCCGCACGCAACTCGCCGCCTCCGCCGCCATACAATCGCAATTTGCATAGCGCTATGCGCGAGCCTCGTTAAACCGCGGTTTTGTGCTACGACATTTCTCGTCACCAATTCCTAGCGACACGGGGCCATGTTCGCAACGTCGCGGACGCCGCTCGATCGGGCGCCCCCGATGCCCCCCGGTCGCGGGGGCAGCCGCCGTCGCAAGCCCTGAGCAACCGCGACAACATTTCAAACCAACCGTCAACCAAAGTTCCTATTTTTCACCCTAATAGTTGTTAACGAAGATATTCAATAACGCACGCCGCGTCAGACCGCGTGGCCGCACAAACAACGCTCGACATTCCCGCGCTAATTAGCCAGCCAATTAGAGCCGGCCCTGCGTAATGAGCTGCGCGCGCAAAGTTCCTAAACACCGCGTCCTCGTGTCACGACACGAGTTGTTGCTTCAGACCGTCGTCGTTTATTCATACGAGGAGACTAGCATAGAGCCTTCCATACTTAATAGCAACCCAGGACTAGGTATACATCATGCACACCGATAATACAGTGACATACATCAATTAGCAAAGGACTTGTCGACCATCTCACAGTCTGCAGTCGCGTCCAACAACCATCAGCAATAATTCCCCCGCCCCTCGCACATCCACAGCCCCGCTCGACACTTGAATTACGCCGCGTCCTGGATACGCAACTTCGCATTAGTCCCCGAGACGACGAAGAGTCTTGCAAATTTTCTTGGATTATATTATAATATATACAAAAGGAAGAAATCTATATTGTATAGATATATATACACAAAACGCATAAGATATAAAATTATATATTCTATCTACATACAATATACATCAGAATCCATTTATATATACATATACTTATATATATATATATATATATGATACAATTGATATAGAAATAACAATCCAGGATGGATATAATTCATATTTTACGAGGTCCGAATGGCAGAGGCGTGTGAAGAGTATTTAAAAATGAAGCAAAAATAAGAATAAAGAAAGAAAAATAAAGAAACTAGACAAGAAACTGAACAAGTGCAAAGCGAGTAAGAATAAGATAAAAAAAAAGAGAGAGAGAGAGAGAGAGAGAGAGAGAGAGAGAGACGTGGTCTTTTGCCGCGTGTTGATTTTTAACTGAGATCGCGGTGAACATGTCCACCGTGAGCGTCGTGTCAAATTCGTCAGTCGAGGTCGACAGCGAGTCCTCGAACGACGAGACCTCGAGCAAGGACGAGAATCGAGCCGAACAGAAATTCGACCGATTCCTGCCGAACGAGTTATACAAAAGTTTGTTGGCAAGTGCCGTGCTCGGCAAAACCGTCCTTAATCGCAATCTCAATTTCAAGGACAACTTTGCCAATTTGAAAGACAACCTCAGCGCCCTCGGCGCGCTCAAGGAGTTGAAAGACCTCAAGGGTCTCACCATTAGCAGCGTACCGGCTTTCCCGCGAAATCTCACGCGTAGACGAGACGATAATGATGAGGTTAGACGTCACCGATACGTTTATTATTCTACTTTTTTTTCTTTTACCAAGGTTTTTTTTAACTACCTTCAGTTTTGAATGGAAAAATGAAATGTTTCAACTGAATTTTCAGAAGGGAATGTGTTCTTTTTTTAAACATGACATAATATTTATTATTCATTGTAATTTAACAATGTTTGTTCACATTTTATATAAATTTTGTAGCAACATTTTTATAATAATCAAAAATAAAAATTCATATTAATGTTTTTTTTTAAGAGTTTTTATAAACCACAAATTTTCTATTTATAATTTCATCTCCCATGAAACCATTGATTTCAAATGCAAAATTCATAGTACATTTTAAAAAATTAGACATTTAAAATTTTTTTCTTATAAATACAAAAAAGGAGGAAAAAAACTTACATTGACAAGTTCTGTTCAATTTTTCGTCAGTTCATCTCATCAATAAAAAAAAAAAGTTGACTTTGAAATTGTGCATTTTAAAACAGCTAAAAGTGGTTATTAAATTATATTTGGTAAAAACCAACAAAGGGACACTTTTTACATTGGTGATACAGATTTTCCGACGATACTTCTAGTGATAAAGTTTTCTCGAACTTTTGCGATAAGAACAAAAAATAACAAAAAAAAAAAAAAAAATAACACGTATACATTTAAATGTATACGTGCAATCTCTGAACATATTTCTAAAAATGTTTTTTTCTAAAATACTTAATTAAAACAAGGATTTTGTGAAACAATAGCATTGAGAAGTTAATAATTATTTTTAATGTGAGTTTTAGATTTAATTAAATTATGAGATCTTTTTCTTATATATCTTATATATTTTTTCTTGTTACTGACAGTTTTGTTGATAGTGGTTTAACTGAATATATTAGTTGCATTGACTTATTGTAAACATTTTTAAACAAAATTTTAGGAATCTATTATTGTAGAGAATGTTTTGATATTATTATATATTTTAATTATATTCTTCAATATGACGAGTTCAAAATCAAAATAAAAACGAGCTTTCAAAGCATTATATATCTTAACAATAAATAACTAGTAACTGCACTATAATTAAACCGAAATGTTTTTAAATAATTTTGTTTATAAATAAAAAAGTTATGCAAATGAAAATGGTCATAATTTATTGATTGATTATACAAAGTAATGATTTTAGGTTTCTTATTATATAAGTTTATTAAAAAGTTGCGTATCAACTTTTTCTACCAGTAAGCAAGACAATCCTTCTACGTTTTCTTAACATTTTAGCTATTATCTGATAAAACTCTTGCGCCCTTGCGTTTGCCCACAATATTCATCCAATAAATTCATTTTCGCTGTAATCAATATTTGCATAATTAAACTGTAATTCACTTACGCATAACGTGATTACACGCTAGAAATTGTATTCACCACCACGAAGGGTTTGTTGTACAGTTCATTCCAAAAAAAAGTACAAAAAAGCGCTTGGAAAATAAAATGAAACTAGGAAAAGCTCAGCTGTATTAAAAAATGGGCAGAACGCAGCAATAAAAACAAAACGCGGACGGTTAATCAACGTTTATCAAACAAAGCGGGCATTCTCGAGAAAACATTTTTTTTTTATTTTACGCTGGACGGTTATAAAAAAAAACTGTTTTACAAAACAGTTACGAAGCGAAACAAAAATTAACGACAGTTGATTGAAAAAATCTCATTTTTCAAGAACTCTCCCTATTCTTTTTGAAAGGTCTATGCACCGCGAGTTGTCTGATAACGCGAAGCGAAATTGATGGTTCGCGTTTAAAACGTCGTATGAAATTGTTATCAAAAATATTGTAATGTCGAAAAGACAATTTATTTCGCGTGCAATTTCGACGCAAAACTCAAAGTATAATTGAAATTAACTTGAATGAATTTGAAATCAAATGTAAAACAAACAGGTATATTTACAACAACAAAAAAGAAGAATACAACGAACTTGGTGCATTGCATACTTTGTAATCAACCGGACAATATTGGTTTTTAAATCGCTTTTGTCATTTTAATCGCCGTACCATATTTTTCTTCTCCCGCAGGATTATTCCATTTAACTATTTTCTTATGTACATTTGTTTTTTTCTTGGAACGTATAAGTAACTTAATGAAATAATTATTGTTTTTGTTCGTAATTGCATAATTTGTTGTAGAACGTGACGTTAAAACGAGTAACGTTGGTATGAAAGACGAAATAAAGGGGCCAGTTCGCAATAACAATTATTGTCGTGTGATTTGCGTGAAGCCCTTTGTGCGAAGCGACCAAGCATCCCCTGCTTTTGCTTGTCGCACGCGGGGTAGTTCGCCAAGAGTCGGTAAACACCGGCCACCTCGCTGTTATAACGACCGTTCTCACGGCTTGTGTGCTGGGCTCGCCAATTAACGATTAAACATCCGAGTACTAATTAAATCCCGTCCAATTAATTAACCGCTGTTGGCGCTACGCGTTCGAAGAAATACGCGCCACGGGGACAAACGCGCGCGGCTCCTGTATTACGTCGGATCAACCTATACTGCCATCACAAAACTCATTGTTCTCTCGCGCGTCAATTGTAACTTAACTTTGTAATTGGAACGATATGGGTTTACATTTTCAATTTTTTGTTCTAGTTTTTTTTCCTCGTTCGCGCACATTCGAGTCATAATTTATTTGTTATTCATGCAAACACGCTTGTGATTGATTCCGGACAAACCATCCCGAAAGAAAATGTTCATCGGTAATGCCAAATAAAAGTAATTTGAAACATTATTTTAAATCATAAATTGAGTTAATGATTTACTTTTTAGGATAGAAAAAAGGTTTTACCTTTAAAATGTTTATTTCATTTATACTTATAAAACATACTCCAGATACACACAAATTATACAATGCAGTATAATTTGATTAATATTTTATTATTTTTATAATATTTTATTTTATTATTAATCAATAAATTTTTCATGCTACTTTTTACCCCCAAAGCTCTTAAATCTGCGCTTCAACAATAATATATGTACGTTACTTGTGTACATTAGGTATAAAAACGATGCGTCAGTTTTTATACTCAATTATTACTGATTACAATAAACTGTGTGCATTACGGGAATTTACTAAAAGTTGAATATATGAAAAAAAAAAAAAAAATTTTGAAGACAGTAAATAAACTGAAAGTGTATTTGCGCAAGTATATGATACGAATATTCATGTTTTAATCGTAGAAATTGAATTGATTTTGCAGAAAGCATCGTTCGCGTGGTCCGAAGGTGGCGAGGAAGGTGGAGGAGGAGGCGGTACAGGAGGAACCGGTAGCGGAGGAACCGGCGGAGCAGGAACCGGAAGTGGCGGACTGGCACACTGGGTCAGTGTTATGGCGGAGCACATTCACAATCCGCATTCCGCTTCGGGGGTTGCTGGAGTTCATCATCAGCAGCAGTCCCCTCCTCAGGCACCTTACCCTTGGAATAACGGCTTGTCGAACGACGTAATTATACCTTCATTTGAATAATTACTATATCAAATATTTTTTACTAGAAGAAAATTCGCAGTATCTCGTACCAAGATCATGTTCAACAATTAGGAATATATTAAAAGGTTTCATTGAGCAGGATATATTATCAATAAGCACTGAAAAAAAAAAAAAAACAGTCATCGGGACGAGACACAGACGTGAAAAAAAAATGCACAACGTTAGGGCCGTGTCAATATTTTCCCGCCAAAGAGTTGCTCTTTTTACATTTTTTTTTACACAGCTATTCATAAACAAATGCATAAAATTAATAATAGTAATATAAAAGTATAACTTAAAAGCCACCGATCTGCACTGAATTTGCTACATCTCTGCAGACCGCCAGTCCGTAACAAATCAAATTTACATCGTCGCCCTTTACGTAGTTATCGTTACAACGAATAGTGCTGTAAAATAGCTTTTCCGAACCGCCGGCACGATGAATAAATTAACAAACGGAGCGAAATTAAAGGGCAATGTAGCTCGAGGGACGTTAACGGCCGAGCGCACGTCCTCGTAATGTGAAAAAAAGGGATGAAATCGCTTTTTACAGCCGGAAGCAAAATCGAAGATACAGGTGAGTGCAAGTGAGACAAAAGAGTCGCGAGTGACGGTTGGGTGCAGAAAGAAAGAAAAAAAGGGGTGAAACAAAATGACCCGGATGCTCCGAAGACACCACCGTTACGTGGACGGCAAAAAAATCCTTTTTTTTTCATCCATCTCGCTTGCTTCTCATCTATGCAAAACTTCCCCGCGCCCTTATTTTGGTGTTGTTTTTTTTGCTCACCACTCCGCCTGCATAAATTTTGATGATGAGAATGAAAATCAAAAAAGAGGGGCAGCGGCGAAAAAAACGCGGAAGGGTTGCGCGTAGAACTAAGCCTTGCGCGGGGGGATAAATAAAAACGGAAACGTGAAAAAAAAATTTTGTGCCCGTTTGGGGTCCACAGTGACGCGCTCCGCTGCTCATTTGAATAGATATGTACTGCGGCGAACACGAAACACGCGCTTATATAGCCGCCGGTTCAATTCATATGCAGGACAATATTTTTTTGTCTTGCATTTTGTGGAAATTGTCCGGAAGAGTGATGGCGGAAATGATAAGCGTTCGGTTGGTTTTTTTTCTCCTTTTCGGTTTACTTTCAAATCAAAAGCTTATCAAATCATGCAATTTGAGATTGTATTTTTTATAGTATTGTGTACAATTGAGAACTATCTTCTCTTTTTTTTCTTTTTATTTGTTTGAAAAAGTAATAATCTTTGCTTTCATATCGCATTTTTTTCAAATACAGGAGTGAATTTTTTTGTTTGCAATTAAATTTAAAGATCTAGCATAGTGCGAGACAAGTATCAGATTACATAAAAGTGTTTTATAATGTTGTATTTGTGGTAATGCGACATTTTTCGTTCTAGCTTGCAAATTGTATGAAACGCTTTGTTTTTATTTTTTCAACCTTAGTATAATTTGAGTAGATAAAATTAAATTTAATTTCCAAAGTTTTGGACAAAAGTGATTGCATTATTGTTTTTACATTTTTTTTCAAGCAGTACATTAAATCTCAAACAAAATTTTTATTTTTTGTTAAACACAAAATTAATTTTCCAAGACCCTTTTTTTGCGAAATTGCCTAATTACATCACTCATGGTTAATTTTATAATTCATCGAAGTGTCACGAAAAAAAAAAATGAGAGCTTAAAGTGAAACAAGCTGATAAAACCAGGCTTAGTGTACATTTTAGGTCTATGAACCTATTAATCCACTTTTTGTTCAAGTTACAGTTGACGTAACATCGAAAATAAACTTGAATAGAGATTGAAACAGAATTAAGTTTAGAATTTTCTTTGATATTTTCAATGACCGTTGCAAATTAACAATACAGAATGCATTTTACTTTTTTTAAACCTAAAAAACACACATTTGTTAAACAAAAATCTTTGACGAAAGACTTCAAAGACAAATTTGATTCATGAAAGATGTAGCAAAAAATAATTACAATGAGAAAACAATGAACTATAAAGATAAAATAGTTTGAAAATGTTTCATTAGTTTCTTCCGAGTACGAACTTTGAGAAAAAAATTTCAGCATTTTATGTAATCCTTTGTAATCGCAAAATAAAAATTCACGAAGAAAAAAAAAGAATTCTATGTGACAGTGTTTACGAGAAAATTGAATTAGTTTCGTGTGACAATTGCATCTGGTGTTGAGACCCGCAATAAATAAACAAAGACAACAAGCTAACGAGAATTGCGAAAAGAATCGTCATTGAATGCGCGCCGGGTCGTTCCAACACCGAGCCCAGGCAAGATACGTTATACCATAGGAAATGAAAAAAAAAAAAAAGATGAAAAAAACGCAACAGCAGTTCAGCTCAAATTTGAATATCGCGGAGCAAAAAAAAAGGGAAGAGCAAAAAACAATCAAGAGGAAGTTGTCCCCTTGCAGGCAGAGTGTTTCCCTTTTCTAAACGAGTCCTAGCTCAGCGTCAAAGAGTTATACTGTCAGACGGCTCTACAAACAGCCGCTGTGCTTTTCGTACAGTCATTCGCGCATAAAAAATTTTATCGGGTGGAAAACAAAATCATTTCAGTAAACATTGATTATACACTGTGACTTTCGACTCAGTACATTTGTTTATAAATAAATTCTTTTTCTAATTTTTTACAAACTTTTCAGTTAAGAACATAGACTAACAAAAACTAACAATCAACAATCTCACAATTTTTGCATATTTTCATTTTATCGCTACCGTTAAATAAAACAGTCCAGTTTTGTTTTTATTCATTTTTATATCCAAGAGATTGCAAATCGATACTTTGAATTGTACATAGGCTTCCCATGATAAAATGAATCGGGTTTGAAAACAACAAATATGATAATAAAAAAAGAGAGACATCTATAGGAAAAAGGAAAAAAAATGCTGAGGAGCGAGAAGTTGAAGAACAAAAAAAGGTCTGGAGACATCGGGATGAAAAACGCGAAAAGTGTAATCTGTAGACAAAGGAGTAGCAATGGGGTGTCCCGTTGCATCTAATTATCAGGATGAGCATCAGCAACTCGGGATGCAAAAGTGAAGTTGGCCCCCAGTTTCAATGTCAATTGTTCTTTGAGAACATAAGGAGACAGCCAGAAACGCGACGAGAATACGGCGCTCGTTGAAATAAGAATCGAAAGGTCGTGCGAGGTTTGTTTTCTTAGGAGGAAAATTAGGAAAGGAAGAGAGCACGCTGACAGCACTTGGACCGTGTCGCGGTGGCGTGCACAAAGAGAAAAGGCGAGGCATTTGAATGTGAATGCGCGGGCTCTCGAGATGGCTTGGGAGACGTGTAGAACCTGCGAGCTGGTTACGTTTCCGGGTACCCTCTCTAACCTGTTCTAGTCGCGTCCCCCCGGTCTGTCGTTAAGGCACGCACTTTTTGCTTGATAAGTGTTCATGCCCGCAAGCCGACGCGTCAGAAACACAACATATCCTGCGACAATAAAAAATGATTTAAATAATCCGCGTGGCCCATATGCCCACCGAGATATTCTCACGACGCGACAAGAAAAAAGAGCCGAGGCCCCAAGACAATCGACCAATCTGCATACCTACGAACCCTGTTAAGCACCAACCCCTACCCTCTTTTTTTTTAATACTCGCACGCTAAATAACCTCTGTCTTCGATGCTAATGCCCCGGCACAAATAGTCTTCTATTCTGTTGCCATAGGCCGGTGTTTTCAAATTTGTTTTTTTTTTTCAAATTGTTTTTTTTGGTTCTCAAAAAAGGCAAAAAACAATAAGATGAAAATCGTACAGGAACCACCATCGTGCAGAAGCTTGAAATTTGTGTTTCATATTGTGAGTAAATATTTATGTCAAAGTAAATTCAATAAGTTTTCTCTGTTTTAACTCGTAATGTCACACGGTGTGACAGCGTGAACTCAGCAAAGATTCGAAAATTCACGAAAATGAAATACACTGGAAAATAAATTTTAGCTCGAGATAATGCAAAAATATATATATATATATATTTCCTGGTCACAGTGACGTTGAAGTTTACAAATTACCTTGTTTTTGGTAAAATATTCATTGCAAATATTTTTAAACTTTTCTGCATACTGTGTTTTTGTTTAGAATCATTTTTTATTTCGATCGTCGAAACACGGGACATGATTTTTCGTTGACTTTTTATACTGCCACAGCAATTAATCCTGTCATTTGTGAACGTGTCTTGATATAAAGGTTGAAACGTGAAATTGATAATTGAAAATATTTTTAATTTCTCACAGTTGATGTTAAAGTAAAATTACTCTCCCTAATTTTTGATGATTCAAAAAATTCTATACGTTTACAAAACAATATAAATTGGAGGATGATTAAACATAAATGTTACTGCATTTTTCACACGAGTCAATTGAAATATAAAAAGGAGCAATAAAAATAAAACAACTAGAGAGTGACACGATTTTGGAAGTAAAATTATTGTTTTTATATTTTTATACGCTTCAAGCGATAATGTATGAGTCGTTTAAAAAATGTATCCGCTCAAAAGTAATGAATTACAAATCAAATGATTGAATTGAAAACTATTTAACTGCTACACTGACACTGATTGGGAATGTTAAAACCTCATTATTATGAACGGAACTTCATATTTAAAGAATTTTTGTTATTCAAAACCCAATTTGATTGGATGCTAATTTGAATAATTCATCGAATCGTTAGAGATGCGAATAGATTGGTATTCGATTAAACATGGAAATAAATATTCTATTTTAATGTCATATTTTTGGCACGTGGTTGGCCATCAGGTCGCGAATTATTCGCACAATTTCGTCGAGAACATTTAGCGGGATAAAAAAAATTTAAAAAAATAAAAATATTGTTGTCAGTTTGCAAAAAAAAAAAAAAAAAAAAAAAGTAAACGTACTGTCAACGTACTCGAGCCGAATGCATAATTCATGGAATCAGAGCGACGAGAAAGCCCGCGCGACAAAATGAAGATGCAGAGTGTGTGTCACCGCGAAAAGTGTATTGGACGCGTCGTGTTGCGATGTTCAATAATCCGTCATTATTACGAATAAACGTACTGCAGCCTCTGTAATCCGTCATTGGCATGTCGTTCGCCCAGCGGGTGGTCAACCCTTCTCGGCTTTTTTACGCACCTATGCCCATAATCCCTTAAAACGCTTACGAATCTTTAGGATAATTTATCCAAGGCGGCATGAAAAAATGCAAAACGCGCCGAAAGCAGGGTGCATGCGATTCTGCTATCTGAATCTTTAGGCAAAGATGCAAACAACCTCTTATACTACCCTTTCGGATTATGTAACGAAAGTGCATCCCGACTTGCGACGAGCTGTTATCCCCCTCCCGGACGGAAATTAAAATAATGAACCCCCGAAGTAGTCGTCGCCTTAGGCACCGTCCACTGCAAGATACACGTACACGGCACCTATGCCTCTTCTTCCTATCTTGTCGGCCTGAGAAAAAAAATGTGCTCACTCATTTTTAACCCTACAAAATTTTACGAGCCTGTTATTTTTTACATTGTGGAGTAATAGTTTTTCGATATTGAAAAAACAATTGATATTAACTGGAATTAAAATTTGTTCAATGTTGATGTCATATCTGTTTGATTAGACAGGCAATCGTGTACATTTTTTAAGGAGACATTCTGATTGTAACAACAGTGATTTAAATAAATTTATGAATCATTTAATATTGACTGTAAATGTCAGAAGTGATGAGTCTATACGATCCCTTCACGTCGACCCTCGGATAGGGTAGTCGCACTCATAATTTTCTCAAGTTACGATTCGCATTATAATAAAAATACAAGCAAAACTCGAAACTATCAAACCGCACGATAGACGTTTGAATATATAAAATATACACACGATTGTTATTATTAGAAATCGTGGCATTAAACTAATGGCCGAATCTCATTTCCATACTTTTTATTTATAAGTAAATGGTTTAGTACTATATTAAATTTGCAAACTTCAAACTGTTTTGACGTTTATGAGCAACACAAATTAAGACTTAGAAGAGGAGAGTCGTCGCTTAATTCGTGATGTAAATCTTGTAACGGACTTTTTTTTCCTTTGGAATGTCTTTACGAATGAAAAAAAGTGTCCATCCTCATTCGAGCTCAAGGGTAGTACAGTTTCCCTTTCCTCGCAGAACGGCTAATGAAATACTCGAGACTTTTATTTTTGCATGCCAGTAACTTTATTTCGCCTAGCATCAGCCAGGAGGAACGAAACAAAATTGTGAACAATGATAGAGAAGAGAATAAAGGAATTACAAAGCTGATTTGGCTCGTCGGTAACAAGAGAATCAGAAGCGAGAGACGGGGACGCGAAAAACGTGACACCGTGACTCCCTCTTTTCTTTTCGTGCCTCTCTCTCGTTCTCCGTCCGACTGCCTGCTTCCTTCCTTCATTGTGTCTTTTCAGATACATTTTTTCACCTTTTTCCGATTGATGAAAGCGTCCAGTCACGTCTACTTCTTTGTTTGTCACTGCCATCTCGTCACCTGTGAACATTTTTCAGCTACCACGCGAGCGTCACTCTGTTTACGCGCAATTCAGCTCTTGCATTACATATTAATGTACCAACTATTACTATTTCAAAATGAAACAATCATTGTCACAGGTTGCAAAAGGTACAATTCTTTTTCAACGCATTTTTTATAACATTTGTTCTTGAATTGATGCGACATTTTCATTCAAAATGATAAACAATCTAGTACAACTTTTGTGAACCAAAATTTTCGTGATGAAATTTCATTTATAAAAAATTCGTAATGAACATTGTATGCTCAAAATCTTTTGTAGTTAGAGCAGCATGATTTCGTTAGAGTTGACTCTTTTGCTTGCTGATGAATCGCAATTCATTTTGGAATATTAATCATTCCCGATAGTTCATAAATAAAGTCGTTGAAAGTGAGACGTCCCAAAGAATACGCCAGACGAAAAATAATCGACTGTCATTTTCCGAATTCTGCGGATAAACAATGGCATCCGCGGCTTCGGAAGGTCGTATACATTGTCACAACATTTGGGCCCGGTCAAAGTTATGGGTCCCGCAACGCCGCAGCTTCAGCTAGGGAGCACGATCTCGCACAAGGGAAGCTCGTTTGTCAACCCTTTCATCATCGCCTTGGTTATTGTCGCGGTGGGCACTCAGGCGGAAAAGTTTGTTCTTTCTGCGGTGCGATCTACACGACGTTGCAGAAAAAAAATTTTTGCCGGCGATGATTTTGTCACACGAAGGTTAATCGTATTGTCGTTGATGCTCATTGTTAACCATGTGATTGGAAAAGCTTATGCGCACTTTTACAATCGCACTGCGCCGAATTATGCTGGCGGATTAACGTTAAACACAGTCATGAATTTTAATAGCTCTTATATATTCGTTTTTGCAAGACTTGTTTTTCTTATAAATTATGGCCTAGTATAGTAATTAAATAATTAATCTTTCTTTTAACCATAAATTTGACCATTTTCTTTGAGACAGGAGTGGAAAAAACTGAGTGTTTTTGTTAGTATCATTTTCTATCTTTATTAATATCGAACTTTCGTACTTTTAAAAATGAAAGTTTCAGTTAGTGATTTTTTTGATTAGATTTTTTTTCTAGTTGATTCTCACGCTCAATAAAGTAACATGTAATGATAAGACTATTCACTTCCTTATAACGTACAATAATATACGTTGTCACCAAATTAAAGTCCGCATCTTGGTGAAATTTTTTTGCCGCCTATTTTTTGTGCCGCTTCTTTGAAACAGCTTGTACAACTGCTGAAGAAAAAGTAGACAAAAAAGAAATGAAAAAACAGTGGCTAGAGACAAAAAAAAGTACCGAGAGGATATAAAATGAGACGATTGGTGGGGCACGTATGCAGATGAGTAGGAAAATAGAGTACAAAAGGGCCATAGTCTCACGCTATTGTGGGCCTCAGGTAAGATAAAGGGTTGGGCTGTGCGCGCGACCCTGGCAGAAGAGCAAGAAAGGTTCACCCCAGACGTGCAGCGCGCCCAGTGATGTCTCTTTAATTTTTATTAATGACGACGAATTTGAATTTTTGCATCCCTGATATGGGAACCTGGCCCTAAGTATCTCGTCGCGGCAGAAAACGTGACGCCATGGCTCATCTTCGCGCTTAAGACTAATCGCAGAGAAACAGCCTGTGTGTCATCGAAGTCATCCATCATAATTATATTTGCGCCGTAACGCTCTGGATCACGACACCAACGATTTCGCGAGCAGTCACATCCAGCTTGTCTCGTTTTGTTACTCGACTGTCACCTTTTCTCCAAAACGTGGCAATCATTACTTATTCGGATTTATTTTTCACTTTCATCAATTATAAGAGATCTCTTTTTTTATCTCTTAAATCAGCAGGCGTTTGCGCAAATGAAACAAACAAACTAAAATCAATCAAACATTCGATTGTTACAGTTGAAATATAACCTTTTTTTTATCATGAATTTGTAACTTGCATTAAACCCCAATGACGCGATGACTGACAAATTTATCGCGAGCTCAATCGAACAAAAGTAGAATATTAATTTTTTGTTTATGATCGAGCAAAGTCGAGCAATTCAACGAGTAAATTGTGCTAAGCCGAGATCATAGTGACGTGACCCCGGAGCACAGTAGTCTCAGTGTTTTCGGGCCACGTGTTTCCAATGTGACGAGAAACAGACGTTGTAACTCGCGGCTGATCAGTCAAACAGCGCTCAACCGGACACTCGACGTGTAATGAGCAAAGCCTGTGGGAAAAAATGACTGCCGGAAATATCGCGCCTTCACGAATCTTAGCGATCGTCATTTATTTTTTTTTTTTATTTTTTCATCTTTATGATCATTAAATTTATCCATTTATCAACCCTTTTCCTCTACAAATCATTGGTAAATTATGGTCTTTAAAGAGGATACACATTTTTTTGAAACTATTATAAAATAGTAACTCGAACAGTGTGAGTGTTTGGATAAAAAAAAAATGATGACCTGTTCAGTGCTCTTAGTATGCCACCTGGTATTTATCAGATCTGATCATGTTAAAACTCGTACGGTTTTTTTTTCACCGTTACTCTTTTTGAGATCACATTTTTTCATGGTAGACCCTTTCTAACGTAACCTAATTGTGTTCATTTGTTAAGTGACGTGTGTTTGTTGAAAATAATTTCCGTCCATTCGTCTGATTTTGGTGGAAACAAAATAAATCTGTTCGTTCTATAGCTCGCGAAACTTTTGTAAAAATAATTGTGTTTTAATTCATGAAAAATTTGTTACAAATATACTGACAATGAAATTTCAGTCTCATGGTTAGGACTTTGCCTAGTTATGTTTTGAAAATGAATTAAGAAAGTGTCAACTTGACTAAGTGATTTTAAACAAAGATCCTCAAATGACTTCTTAAGAGGGACAATTTCGGGACCTTTCATTTGTAAAAATAGAAAATGTAAAAGCTGTGTACAATAACAATTGTCATCTTGGAGTAAGACAATTTAGCTTTTGACATTCTTAGATCTATAACTGTTTCGATTAAATGAGTTCCCGTTAGTCCGGGAAATTGAACGCAGACTCTTTTCATCAAATCAACTAATCTATCATGGCTGTTTTCAATCATTCACCTGACGTATTACCCTAATACGAAACGATAACAATGAATAGTAATAAATGTGCGAGACTATACGAGATTAACGTCTAACTGTTCATCTTATCGAAGCTGACCTCGTATTTTGTAATCGTCCAATTCCAACAGCGTCGCATCTTTTAAATGTGTTCCACTATTTTTGTAAGTCTATTCCACTCATCACTTCCCGTAGCAAATTTCTGCTTCATTTACATGTTTTTCACTTTCTTGTGACAACTTTTGGTTTGAATAGTTACACAACCAACTGCAGGGTGCACGGAAAATGACACCACGAAGGTCTCGGGTGACACACTCGGGTACAAAAATATATATCGAAAGATTGATGCACCTAATGACGTTAGGTCCTAATAATCTCGAAATGTAAGAGCCAATGCCCTGTGTCTATTTTTGTATTTCTCTTTGACCATTTTTTTTCCTTCCATATATGTTAGTGTAAAAAACTTGTTCTCACAGGTATTTACATATTTTCATTGCTAGCTGTTTTTTATCTGTAGTTGTAACAAAAAGTGCAGCTTTGATTTTTCTCTTAAACTGATTACACATGGACGAATAGAGAATGCGCTTTGTTTAAGAGGTCAGTCTAGTGTATAGACCACATAAAATTACAAATATTTATTTTGTTATTTTTGTAAACCTCTCCAACAGGTAATTTCAAACGTGGATTTTTTTTTATTGAATAAAAGACACTTTTTCTTCACAAATCTTTTTTTTTTTATTTAGATTCTTTTTATATAATATAAAATAAATAATAATTTATACAATACCATACGTGAAATTTTGAATTAAAAAAAATACAGTTTTACAAAGTGAAAATTCGGTTATTATTTTCGAAACGAAAAATTTCTGGTGTAATAAATACCTTGTCGTGTATGCCGAGTGAAAATTTACTAACAAGCCAATATGTTTGTGCTGATTTTTTTTGTATCGGTAATTTTTTGATTGCGGTTTTAAAAATTCGCACAGCATAATTTGTGCATCTGAGAGTGAGAGGGATTTGAAAAGTTTTCACACTGGCGAATAAGGGGCAGACTGTTGGAGCAAAAAATCTCAAGTCATCTCGTTCCCTTTCAACGTACAAGCACTGAAATGCTGGCGCGTATTTATCCAGATGCCGAAATGCGATACGAAAAGCAGATAATAAAGTTGTTCCGTCTGCTTAGCATGTTTAAGGGTTACGTAACGTTGAGTGAATGATTGCGTACCCTAAATCATCGTCGTTTAACCGGACGTAATTGATCTGATGGCACAACATGACAATGGCTGCTTAATAGCGGTCTACTTTTGTGTCACAGGTAGATTTTGATGCATCGACGTTCACCACACCGCCCATAGTTCAAATCTGATTTCAAAATTAATGATGAATTAATACAGGCAACTCAAAAAAGGGAGCTATCATTTTGACTTTGCTATCAAACATTCACGTTATTGATTCTAGTTATACAGATATTACCTTCATTATTATTTAACAGTTTTTAGTACGACTGGTGCACAAACGAACAACAAATTTTATTTTTATTCAATTGATTTTTTGTTTTGTAGAAGAAAATTTTATGAAATATTTTTTTTGTGAATCACTAAATTAGTTGGTATACAATTTTTATCTCGTTTCTAACATTATTCATGGGTATCTCTCGTCGGTATTTTATATTTGTCAGACGCCATTTTGAATAATGCGTATAGTGTCGTGTATCGATCAACTATTAGACGATCCGTCATCTCCGTCGAAAGCATCGGCTATGCGTTTTTTCTGACAAATCATTCAGTGCCATTATCCGGGCCACTTGGCGTACAGAAACTTTAGCCAATGTCCAATTTAGGAAAGGTGATCTGCGACAAATAGAAAATTTCACCAACCAAAAAATAACAATTTCAAACTATTTTTATGCCCTCGTTATAAAATTTGCTCGTGATATTTAATTCGATCCCTCTTTTTGTCTTTGCAATGTGCTCGACTTTTTTCAACGCAAAAATGTTAAATTCAACAGTTTAAACGGTTATTCTTATACTCGAATGTAATTCCAAAATAAGATGCGGTAGTTTCTGCTATAACTATTATCACACGAATGCAACATTTTTATCGCAAAAAAGTATCCCACTTTTAAAAACAATTAATTCTACGTAAAATTAGAACTGATTGTTGGTTCGAATATAAACTTTTGGACGGTGAATATAAAATAAACTTGAAATAGAGAGAACGAAAACAATTTTTTTTACATATTCGACGGTAATTGTCAAAGAGGCCAGACGGATTGGGAGAATTAATTTTTTACAAAACGCCCTGAGCTGCAGGGCTTTACTTTTATTTATATTTTTTTTTTTGAAATATGATTTGCTTGCAAAAATACGTAGTGAAATTAAAATTCCGATTAACTGTTCTAGTTAACATAACTCACACACATAAACACATAAACAATTTGTATTATTTTTTTTTTAAATCATTGTCCCGTGCTTCTTTGTATCAATATAATAAAGACACCACATATAACGTAAACAATATAAAATCAATGTAGGTATTATTTTATAAATAGTTACATCGATATTATCATAAAAAAATCGTGAATGTGTAAAACCGTGGACTGTGTTAGTTTGTGTCACACTGTCACTCAAAGTGTAAATTGAATGAAAATTTGTTTCTGCCTTTCTCAACGTTAAATTAATGGCTTCTAAAATATCTGTATACATCAAACACGACCGTTGTGTGAGATGAACGAAAGAGAGCTTTAACGGTACATCATGGTGTGCAAGTGTCACGCTTGATTGGACAATTTTTTGACACCTCTCCGGTTCCATATATATGTTACAAATCAACGTGTCTTATTTCTGCTCACCTTCGTATAAACAAATTTATGATGCCAAATTAAAAACCTGCTTCCTATTCAAAAATTGCGGAACCGATGGTTCCGTCTTGCAGCCTGAAAAAAAAAAAAAAAAAAAAAAAAAAAAAAAATTAAAGTAAAGAAATCCAAGAAAAAAAAATTATTTCCGAAAAGTTCGTTTTCAATAAACTCGACTGCTCAGAAGAATCACTTTCCCTGTATAATCTCGTGTGTAGTGAATGAATCGCGTGCAACGGCGTCATAATGTATCCTAACCCGGACAAAACTCAGGATATTGGTCGCGTTATTCTTGCGCTGCGCTCAAAATCGCAACCTTCCATTGAAAGTGGCAGTCATGGAGCGGACATTCTGTGTTTGGGGCCTGTCAAGACCGCAAAAACGTATGTACGGCAGCCAGCAGGTGCCTTCGCGAGGGGCTTCGCGCAGCAGGTGCACACACCTGCGATCCAGTTGCGCACACTTCTGCTTTTAGTTTGCAATTTTTTGTCAAATTTTTTGTTTTCTATCAACGTGTATATACTTTTGCTTTTTTTGTTTTGTTTTTCTTCTCCACGACGACGAAAGTGATTGAGCGCGCATCACGCACGATTTTTATGAGACGGAAGCACCCGTGTGTTGCAGGACGTGGATCCGTTTCGATGAATGCAAAAATAACCGACTCAAAAGTGGAAGTCGAGTTACAATGAACCTGTTCCTAACTTCGAAGCAACTTCATCCCCTATAACTTTGCACTTTGTCGGTGTATTATAGAAAGAAGCACAAAGACTTTGATTTCGCGGGGGAAACAAAAATGTTGCTTCTAATCTAATAAGAAATTGATGTACACGTGATTTTGTGAGACCTCATTTTTACAACTTGATGCTAAATAACAAAATATAATTCCGTCCAGAGTTCATCTCGCGGCCATTCTCCCCTTTGCCTAAAGAATATTTTATTATGCCCGTAAAAGCCACGAAATCCCCAAAGCATAAACACACCAACACCCACCGATAAAGCAGACGCGTAAAACCCACGCTTATAAACCTTATATTTTCATCGATAAACAATTTTCAGGCGTCACATTTTGCTTGGCATTCCTCGTTGTGCAGCTCCTCGAGTCAGCAATGAAAAAGAAAATTGAATAAAAAAATCCACTCCTACCACTGGGGAAAAAAAACACAGTCAGAGGGTTTGAAAAAGTATTGAAAAAAAAAAAAGAAAAAAAGAAAAAAGAAAAAGAAAGCAAAATAAAAAAAAAACGTACACAAGCATGAGTGAAGAAAAAGAGAAAAAAAGGAGGCAAAGCTAAGCCATGTCACTCGACATCGTTGACGTTCGATGGTCCGAAAAATGTCGGGGAAATTGGAAAAATGGTGCGTCGCGCGCGCAAAAATATCTGCATCCGACGTAATGAGGCCTCGCTCGAAGCCGCGCCCCCCGTCCTTTTGTGCCGCGAATGTCGTCGCGTTTCGCGTAAAGCCGCGTATCTCGTCTGGCTCTGTTATTTTTGCCCTCCGCCGCGTCCCTCGTCGACGATCACGTTGAGTGCGCCGGTGAAACAGCCCCTTAAAACGGTTTTACTGCTTTGCACGGGGCGCAACGACGTCTAGACGCCAGGGCCGTAAAGTTTGACCTACTCACCCCCATCTCCAGCGCCAACCCACGAAAACATCCCCGCTGCGTCGCCGCACCGCTCAACCGTCTCGCTCGCGCCCGCGTCTCGTTCCTCGAAGCGAGCTGCGTCCTTTTAACGGCGTCGTTTTGTTCCGACATTCTCACTCAGCAACTAGGCCAAAGGGTTGAATGCGATAAAATGCATGCAGAGGGCCAAATGCCGCTTCTACACAGTTTGCGGCGTGGCCCGCGATGCTGATATTGGACACCTGTGAAAGATCACGTTAAGGGAAAGTGCTCGGATTTACTCATTTTTAAGGGTCACGCGCACAACTTTGAGAGAGAAAGCGAACCGAGTTTAACTCTCCACGCGAGCCGCTTACACTTCCAACTTTACTATCCAACCTTTAAAACCAAGATAAATGAATTTCAATATAACTGTGACGTTCACGATGTCCTTTTTGTACACATTTTATTTAAAATAAATAATGAGCGCAAAAAATGATCTAATTTGATTGTTCAAAGTGGGATTTGGAGAAAGGGGATTTTCTAAAACTAAGAAATATATGATCTCACACATCGTCGCTGCAATATAGTCCCAAGAGATTTTTTTTTTTATTTTTCAACAACCATGACGATTGAACCACAGATTTCAAAAAGTAACAAATTACTTTCAATTCAATGTGATCGTAACTTTCGAACTGTTTAAACTTGAAACGGAAAATTAAATTGGTTGGTCAATTCTTGTTTGTTTGTGCTTGTTTTTGAATTAAATAAAATCGCGAGTAAAAAAGTTGAATAAATGGAGAAATTGCAATGAAAGGAGATTAAAATATATCGTAGATGAGGGATGCATATAAGGAAGAAAAAGTCGTCGAATGTAATTAAAGCGAGTTATTTTTGTTGGAATAACGAGCTGTCTTGAACCGGGAGACACAATGTGAGATCGGTATTGATGTTGAGAGGAGATGTGAATGGAACATGTGACTTTATTCAAGACCCTGCCGAGTGGAGCTCGGATGTGGACACCACGTGTTACAGAAAAGGGAACGAAAATGAGCCGGGAGGGAGAATGAAAAGCAGCCGACTACGAGGCATTAGGGTTACACACGCCAGATAACATGTGCTCCGTTCGCGCCACCCGAAATCTATTTTACGATTGCAGATAAATATTTCTACACTCAAAAGCCGAAGTCACAACTTCTCTCTCGGTCTTATGAGAAACACATAAATCGTCGGCGCAACGCATACATATAGACAAATAATAATCGTTTGACTGACGTTTATGATCTTTATATCCTTTTATTATAATTTTGTTTACGGGGCTATATTTGATGGTCCAATTTATGCCTTGCATATGAGATCCTCTACCATAACAAAAATATGACGAGAAAGCGAAATCATATATTTTATGTATTTCATTAGAAATTTGTTTATTTAGATGCTAAAATTATTATTTTTGTCATGAAAGTCTGCTTTGACGTTTTTTCGTCACATTTTTTTTTCGCGTGTCTACGATTTATTTATTTGATTGCTCTTTGTCTTTTAGCTTCCACGCTTGTTCTCTATCTTCTATACGTTCTCATCTATCGTGATCTCATGACTCCTCGAAAAGAGCCGTAGATATATACCTATACGTCACAAGCTATACGGAGATATTGGAAAATGCTCGATTCTTTGCGAGTTACACTTTCGTACGTATCGTAAATATCGTTGCCTGAGTTTCGCGGATAAAATGACAGACAAATCGATTGTTACAATTCTTTTTTTCCCAGCCAAAAGAGCATTTAGATACGCAAATTTTTTATGACTCGGAAAATGTTTTATAAAACGTGTCCGACGACATTCAAATTTGTCTTAAAACATTAATATGGAAAGTTACTAACAGATTATGTTCGAAAAAAATTGACATTTCAAAATTTCCGTATGAAAGTATTGCTAATAAACGTCTCTTAGACATTCACAGTACATACATAAATGCACATTCATTTGAAATGTAAAATTGATCGCATCTTATGATCCACATGTAATTCAATTTAGACAATTGTTCGATTGACTATTACTCAATTAACGAATTGATCGTTAGTTTTTCATGACTTTCCTAGACAGCATCTGCAAAATTTAAAAGCTGTCTTTGAGGTTGATCTTATCTCGATCGTGCGAAAGAATTTGAATAATTAGTTTGGTTTCTTTCATTGTCAAATCAACGTTCACCATATTTGGATATTTTTTTATTGATAATGAATCATATACACAAAAGTTGAGTTTGCCAGACAGAGAGAGAGAGAGAGAGAGAGAGAGAGAGAGAGAGAGAGAGAGAGAGATGGTGTATATAAAATGAACGGAATGTTCCCAGCAAAATAGAGTGATACGAAGTTAACTTGAAACAGAGCATCAAAGGACAATTGAAATTAGAATTAGAAAAAGAGTGAACGAAGGAGAGTGGAAAGGAAAATGCGAACGAAACGCCGAAGAGAGAAAGAGAGAAGTTCTCATATTGTCGATGATAAGGTAGTTTGTCGAAGAGACGAGACGTTATCTGACCGTAGCATCCGCCGCCGTTATTCGCGTTTACGGTCTCGCCGGTCTCGAGAAACGAGCAATTAAAGCATCCGCATTGTAGACTGCGCGGACGTGTATGGGTAAAATTAAATGAACGTCGGGATGGGAAATGCATTTTCCTCGCTGGCTCGATATATGCGGTATCGCGAACGACGCAGGACGGCTGAGCAGGCACAGTCGAAGGAAGGGGGCGTCGCAGGTTTATGGGTTTCGCGACCGGGTCGCGACTATTGCGCGTCTGCTGCGAGACTAGAAACCTCCAGCTTTTAGCACGCTAGACGAGACAGGGGCTTTGCGGGACGCAGCCGCGCCGGACAGTAAAAATTTTACTGCGAATTGTCTGCAAACTCAAACCCCCGGGCACACACTAGCTATATGATCGGACAAAAATGGCAAAAACTGGTCTAGGTCAGGCGCGCCGCTCCTGCCGTTCGCTTGTCTTCATCCGGGTCCACACCGTCTTTCAGACTTTTACAGCCCCCGGGCGAAGAGACGTCCGAAGCCTGGTGCACGGTAATTGGTTCGACCAAATAGCCGCTTTCCGAATCGCGCGCTAACCTCTGCGATCAAACTTCACGCCCCAAAATGCCCGGGTCGAAGCGCTATGTTTGCATTGCGCCGCAACTTGGTTCGGCTATTAAACAACTTATCTCATCACATGGCTACTTATTCTTTGAACGTTCTCGCTCTTCGCAGTTGTTCCGGTTGAGATTTAGTGCCCTGCCATATAAAACATGGATTTTATATCAAATTATTTCAGTTTATGATTCAAATTAACCTTATATGCCGATTATACGACGTTTTTACAATTTAGGAAGAAGAGAGTTCTTCAAACGTTTGTTTTTCTTATTATAGAATCAGTTCTTTTATATTTTAAGTTTGTTGAGAGATGTCTAATGAGGTTTTGTCACTTTTAGGATACTGTTAATTGAGATGTTTTGGATAGCACTGAATTACATAAAGAGGACTAAATTGAAATGATTGCATACTGTAGAGGGTGCAGGGATGATCGCTATATGACCGAGACACGAATCCCTTTCTTTGGGTTATCGACCATCGGGATCCGAAGCCAAGTGCAGTCTCGGAGTCACGGAGTGGAATCAGAGCCAACTGTTGAATTTTATCACTCTCGCCCTTTTCATTCGCGCTCTCTCATAATAATCTGCCCTCGCATGTGTTACACACAGAAGCACTCCGCCGACGCACGTGTATAACTTTCTTGCTTTGAAATAGTTTTTGGGTTAAAAGTGAAAAGAAAAAAGTCACACGAAAAGAAGTGAGATGGAATTAAACTTAAAACGATGACGTTTATAGGAACGCACGCAGTCCTCCCCTAATGATATGACCAAATTAGAGCTCACACAAAGAAAGATAATTTTCTTGTGGACGCATCAACAGTGAGAAAGATTTATTTTATTTGTTGACTTGACATAGATAAAGATATTGTAAAATATGGGTGAGATATTTTACATAAAAGTGACAATGATTTAATATATGATGAGTCTTTTTTTAAATTTAGTAAAAAAAAAGAAAATTGTGTTTTACGAGTGAATTAATTATAAGTAAGGTAATTTGGTGAGGAAACCGGTACTTATGAGAAGAGTCGAAGAAAAGGGAAAACGCGAAAAAGAACAACGGGAAAAAAAGGTGAAAAAAACACGTTCAATTTGTCCATGCTGGTCGTATTGTTGGGCGCACGAAAATGTTTTTCTTTTTGTCTAAATATACGGCATAAAATTCATGAGCGTCATTTTTTCGTGTGAAAAATTATGCAATCTCGCTTGAAATTGTTTTGTGCCCACGTCTCTAAATTGGCCGATGTTACACGTTCGGTGCTGAAGGTGCTCTCCACACGTGACGAGATGGAATACTGAGTACTCGCTCCATATAATCGTAAAGCGCGTTGCAAGCCCTGAATCCCTGCAGCATTAATGCGCGAGTCCTGCAGAGTGTTTTAGCCATTGCGAATCCCTCGAAAGTTCATGTTTTTTTTTCCTCCGCGCCGTGGCTTCGCAAAATCGACCCAATCTCATCGTCCAGAACCGATAATGTCGATTTTCCCAGACCCGAACGTACCTCGCGCTTATCAGCTTCGCTCCAAACACATTCCTCAATTTATCAACAGTGCTGTTTCTTTCGTTTGATCGACAGCCTGTTTTTTATTGTGCTTTATTTCTGACGGCTAAAACAAAAGAAAACTACCCCTGATCTATGATAAATTATCAAATTTTCCAACTACCTGGGATAAAATTATTAACCAAATAATGTATTGTTTTTTGCCATATATAAATGTACCTTTTGTTTTGCCATAGTTACAGAAAATTGAATTCATACAGTCCAATACCACTGCCACAAAAGTTTAAATATCATTTTATTTTAGAAAATAATATAGTTATATCTGTCGGAGTGTGTGCTTGATGAAGTTATCTATAATGGAGAAAAATGAACACTGAGACTGTAACAAAAGAGAACTAAAAAAAAAAAAAAAACAAAAATGAGAAAATAACAAAGGGGTTAAGTGCGAGGTAATTAGGCAGATGAAATCAGTGCATTGATTAAGTAGATTTATGCAATAGGTGCATCGGTCTCATTAACTCTGAAGCAATGCACGCCAGCTGTTGTTAATTAATCAGAGTTGGAGCGAAGGTGCATTAGCCAAGTGTCAAGGGTTTGACTGTGGATTTGAACTGAAACGAATTTTATTGTCGCCAGAAGAGTTGAAATTTGACCCAGGCGCATCATTTAGACGCCAGCAGTCTGACAAATAGCCGCGATGTGACAACTTTGGTCTCGAAAAGTGTGCGACTCCGCGAAATCAGCGCCACAAAAGCACACGCTTTTAATGAAAAACACTTTTGTACAAATTTCAATTAAATCAACGAACGGAGAAGCCCCGAAGCTATCAAAGTGACATTTTCGAGGCACCAAGTTTTAGATCCAAAGTCAAAATGCAACTGTTAGTTCCTTATTTTTTGAATTTAATATTTTTGAGGATATTTGTTTTTGTCTAATCAAACATTTATTGTTGCAAATTTTCTCACAACATTTGAGATTCGTTTTCGAGTCTTCAATGGTTTGTTAGCATTTATTAAACTGCCTTAGTTATCCGCGTGAAAAGAGAAGCAATTTTTAAACTCATTAATCAAGTAGCGATATATAATTACATCTCTCAATTTTTAACTTGTCTGGATTTTTTTTTCTTAGAAACAGTTGAAACAGTAGGCTCACTGGAACATTTCCTATATTAAGAAAAAAAAAAGTTTCGGACATCTGACAAGTATAGACATGTAGACGACTGATTAACGAATTTCTTTTCGCCCCAAAAATAGAATTTCAACTAAGCCCACTCTATTCAAATGAAGAAAAAAAATTATTTTTATAATTTATTCAAAATGGAAAATTTATTATGATATTACGTATTCGTTGAGGATAATTGTTTTTCATACGATTTAAAATGAACTATTTACAATACTGAAATAATATTAAAATTCATTGAAACAAGCAAATATTGATTGGGAGGAGTTTAAATTTTTTGTCATAAATAAAATTATCCGATCACCACACAAACAAGAGACTACTCGCATGTAACACGATTATGAAACCGATCAAAATGCATATAACCGACCGTTTATATTGCAAAATTTTTCCAAGAAAATTGTACCGCGTCTCGAAAGGTTTATGAAAATGTTTTCCTTTTCTTAAGTTTAAAATAATGTGAATCTTGATATGAATTATGAAGTAAAGAATTTTATAGTGCAAAAATTGGACACAAGCGATGGCTATATGCCGAGATGGAATCTTCTCTAGAATAAAAATATTTTGATACAAGCGAAATACTTGCATGAGTTTCACGAATAAGAAAACGTGCCGAGTTACTATATGCATATATATAATGATTTCTTATTATTTGCTACAGATCAGATTCAAAAATCATAATTTTAAGATTGAATCTCAAACAATTCGATTTGATTAGAAATGTAAATATAACTTATAAGTAAATTCACCATCAGTATCAACTACTAGAGTTAGTACAGAGAATATTACAGTAAATCCGACATTAGTATTATATTTGCACGAGCGATATTGTCCAAGTTGTCAAATGAGTTTCAACGGTGATTGGCAATATATGTTTACAGTGTAGAACAATAGCTATACAAACGTCAAATACCATATTTCTTTGCTTCGTTCAATAGAATATATATTTGGTGGTGTCGTCTGCGAGCATGAATATTGAATAAGCGCGCGTATAATTATTTCTACAAGCAAATCTGAGTCAAAACAGGAGAACATTAACAAGTTTAATCATTCGAGCCAAAACCAAGCTTTGCAGTGCCAACTCAAACAATTGCGATCCCCCACCGAGTGCCGTTACAAGTTACAGTATACCAAATTAATGAACTGTCATACATTCTAATTTGCGCGTTTCTAGATGGTACTCATTCTGCCTAGTTAATTCGGGGCATACAATTAAACCATCCATATTACCGTAGCATCCGGCTCGCTGCGTCCTGTAACCCCTATATCAAGTCCCAGATTATCATTCCAACAATTCCTTTCACTCTGATTCAAGCTCAAATTTTGCTTACATTTCGGCTATCCCTTACCTACACACACTTGCCGTTGTGTCATCAATTATCCGACTGTCAATGTTTTACCAATTCTATATACTGATAACAAAAATTGGATCTAGAGGGAAAAATTCAATTATCTTGAAATGAATATTTCATTTAATAAACAAGTTTGTGATCATCATTAAGAAGTGACCTACTACTTTAATTTTGACCCAGATCTGTGCACAAACTTGCGCTAATTTTCTGCATTTGAAACTTGAGAAAAAAGATAATTAGCTACGAGAAAAACAAACACCCACATATGTTTCACATGTATCCTGAAAATACACACACACACGCTTCCGAATTACAAAATGTACATGCACAAATATAGCAAATACATTGCACAATATCGTACTTGAAATATTATTAAAATTCATTCCAAGCAACGTTGCATTCATCTGAAAACAATTTCAGATAATGCACACAAACATTTTGAAAGACCAAGACCGTGCGATGTGAATGTTAACAAAGTGATATTGATGTGTGTAAATATCAGATTAATATATCACGATGTTTGCGCCTTTGGTAATGATGGGATTGTATTTGAAATTTCAAGTTTGTTTGATGAAAATAGATAACAGGATTGGATAAATAAGACAAAAAGTGTATTTCGGTGGAAGCAATTTGAGTTTCAAGTTTGGAAGCGACGTAAGTGAAGTGCGTAGATTGTGCTAGGTCGAGACTGGACCTTTGCCGTTATTGGGCATGAGTTTGATGTGTGGGTCTCGGTTAGATCTCGCGGCTGTGTCTGCGTTTGTGCACGTCTCGCCGCCCGTCAGGAGCCCCGGAGAGCACCCACCATCCATCCGCCCGGCCGTGGCTCACCCTCCTTTCGTGCCGAAAAAAGCAAGGCTCCCAGAAAGGACGCCCGGCGTCGTGGCGCTCTTTGGCTGATCAATACGTCGCCTCGTATACGCGAATGGACGGTCACGCATGTGCACGATGCTGGTTGGGACCGCTCTTGCCATGCTGCCGCTCGCCTCCTCCTCGTCCTTTTTCTAGGCTGTCCGATTTTTTTCCTCCCGTTTTCTCGGCTCTCGTGCATTTTTTACGCTTTTTTCCCCCCGCCGTAGCGCCGTCGCTGCCACCGCCGCCGACGCCACCACCGCCGGGCGCGCACCCAAGCGCACGCCACACACACACCACCGATGAGTGGGAGTGAGCGCGAGCGTCCGCGAGAAACTACAGAAAAGGAGCTTTTTTTCACGTCTGTGCATGTGCATCCACCACGTGTGCGATCGACCATCCCAAGTACAGGGTCTACCAAAAATCTCGAAAATTTTCCAACCTCTCGTCTTGTTACGTTTTTCCAATTGTTACAATATTCTTGACATATTATTTTTCTAACCTCTTCCTTGACTTCTCGTAGATCATCAAGATTAACTTTGAAATACCATAATGATGAAATGTTAGAAACAATTTTTTTTTTTTTTGCAACGATTACACTTTCTAAACTAAACCAAATATACCAAAGTTATTCCTTCGCCTCGACAATACATCTTGCTATTCAATTACACATGTCGAGATCGTTGTCTTCGAATTGTTTGCCCGAGTGTGGGAAAATAGATTGGTACTTGAGAGATTCAGATAGCCGAATGTCATCTAAAGAGTTTCCTACCAAGTGGTGTAAGGTGTTCTATTCACTTCACTCCATGTTCATAAATAGAACCTAAACAACATCAGCCGATCCCAAAATCAAGGTCGACAGCCCCATTGCGAAACCATTTTACCAACCATTTTATTTACCTGCCATAAACTTTTCATGTCTCTGTAAAATTTCTTTTATGTTCACACCAAGTCCCTTTTTTTTCTTTTACAATTACCCAAGTTGGAATTGCGGTTGGGCTGAAGAAAAAGGGCTTCGACATTTTGCCAAATTGAGATTTGATTACGTGCGGGATAGTAAATTAAAAAAAAAAAAAAAAAAAAAAAAAACAAATTTTTTTTGTTCTCTCTGCATTTAATAAAGTGTACAATAGAGAAACTTTTTTTTCTTCTTGCATTCTATATAATATGATATGATTAAAACGCGTGCGTAACTCCTTATATATTTGACTCGACCGGGCTTTTGCTTAAAGAAATAAGTTGAAGCCCAGAGGAATATAACGCAAGAGGTCAACCGATCGCAAGGGACGCATTTTCGTTCGCTTGAAATTAAACCAGTTAAAAGGACTGGCTGGAGAAACGTCTGACGTAAAAGTGTAACAAACAAAGACGTGAGAGCGCGACTATAACAAATAGCGTTGTACGGCGCGCGTATCAGCGCGACAACGAAATTCGAATCCATCGCGGCGGCGTAATCTTGATCGATCGCGTACTTATAACGTTTGTCAAGTAGTCGGTCGCGAGAACGCTTTTATATGCCGCGTGACGTGAAACTTTTCAAAAAATGCGACTACCCAAGAAAAGCTCAAAATATTACAATTTCGCCAACTCGCTCAATTTCGTCGAAGACAGAGAGCAAAGTTTTATCAAAAAGTTGCGCGACATAAAATATGCGTATCGCGATGCCCGCGCGCCAAGTTTGTTTTGCTCAAAACTTTTCGTCCTCTCGCGGTACGTAAATCTAATCAAGCCACTGGGCCTGATGATACCGAGTGTGAGAAAAAGAGAGATGCCGCGGCCCGACGTCAGAGTGTAATTGTCTGCGTTATCAGTGCGCGCGTGGTATAAAACGCCAATATAATAATGCGATACGTATCGTGAGTACATTTCTCGCGGGCTGAAAATTTTGATACAGCCTGTATGCTTGTATTGGTGTGCGCGCTCTGCTCTCTTTCCTCCTCGCTCGTTCATACATGGCAAAAGAGAACAACGGTCTTTTGCGTTTTTTTTTGCCTCCTCTTATTCGCTGCCTCCCCGCCGACTCCTACATTTCCACCCATCCAACGACTACGTCGGGCGTCGGCGTTCTTTTGCTATCGGGCGCTCTCTCGACTATCGTAACACCGACCACCACCATCTCCATTGGCAATACCATCGCGAGTGTACGCGCATACACATAAAAACACACACACACACATACCGACTCTTGCTTTCTCTCTCTTTCTTTTTCGTCTCTCTATGTATATAATACACTTGAGAGAAACATCATCTACGCGCGAGGCCACAACTCTTTCCAATTTCTCAGCTGGGGTATATGTATATAGATGCGGACATGTTTTTGGTTCGCCCAAGAGGTCCGCGAGAGCGGCTTAATTTCACGTCACCCCCTCCGATCTTGCAGCCCCCGCGCGCATATATCGACGAATTTGCGCGTTCTTTATTTCTGCTTTTGCTCTCGCCTCGTCTTCCTCTTGCTCGCTTTTTTTTCGCCAACCTCCCCGTGCGCTTTTTTTCCTATCTGCCTCGACTCGGACGACCAATCCGTGCCTCCGTCGATCGGGATTGCCTTCTCCTTTTTTCTTCCCACCAAAGTACATATCGATCTTCCCGCACCTGGACGCCATTGCCTGGCCCCGCTGGATTTAAGGCAAAAGGGTGTCGGAATCCGTCCGATCTCTGCGGCTTTAGATAATCTCGTTTGCTCCTCCAGCACCGCGAATTACTACTCATCACGCTGGACTTCGCGATCATCATACTCTAATGTGTACTCATGTCCCGTTCCTTCTCACTGCCAAGGAAATCCTTTATTCTTTTCCAATGTTCGCACAATCTCGCGCTTACCGACCTTAGCCAACTTTTTTACTCCTCACAATAAGAGAGGATCAAAAAAAATTTCGTCAAACAAAGCTATATCGCAAGACAAAGTTGTGTAAAGAGAAATGATACTTGTTTATGTAGTTGATTATAATTAGGTTGAACGTTAGTTTAAAAATATTTAATTAATATCCTCTGTACAAGGTCTGCACAATTTTGTTTGTCTCAAATATATATTATTATATACCTTTATTTTCATAATATCATGCAATTGGTTTCATTCAATTACAAAAATATATAAAATTTGCTTTAATTAAGTTATTTAAGTTGAAAGAATAATAAATCATTGATAACGGATTTACTCGTTCATTATCATTAGTGATTTTATTATTATTATTACAGACGAAATAATCATTTTTAATTGATGATCAAGTTACCGTCATAAGAGGTAATTAATTTCAAATAAAAATTGAAACTTTTTTTATCCTTACAAAACATTTCATTTTTTTGTTGTCGGAAAAGTATGTTTTATTTTCAAAAGAAATAAACTATTTCCTTATCGGGACTAGTTTGACTAAAAATAAAGTTTGCTTGTGCACCAAAGAGAGTGATCTTGAGTATTTTTTTATTGATCAATGTAAAAACTGGCATTAAAAATTGTATAACATTTTTTGATCTTTGATACTAGTCAAATGTTTACATAAAGTAAGTTTTATTTTTCTGCTTGGTCTAACATGAATTTCATTGGCCATACTTGCGATTAATTTTTTTCGCATCTTACCACAATATATGAACCAGTTGATTTGCCGCGAAAGCCAAATCGCTGCAGGGCTGAATGCCAGAGAGACTACTGCCTGAAATGTGATCAATATAGTGGCAACATTGAATGTATGTCAAATAAAATGTAGTGATTGCAAATTATCGTCATGATGAGAAGTCATCTGAAATACGAAAAGTTAGAATTTGAGCTTTACACTGAAATTGGTTGCAAGATCTTACAATGTTGTGAATATGAAACATTATCGTAGAACCATGGGTCGTTTGCTTCCGGTCGATGTATAATGTTAATTAAAAAATGTATGCAGAGCGTGGAAATGGCATTGAATCTGAGGCCGGATTCCCGCGACACTTGTTATCGATCAAAAAATACGAAGCCTCCAAATTTAAAAATAAACCTGCGTGAGAAACAGCGAATGCGAGACGCGCAGCAACAGTAATTGGAGCGTTTCCCCAATATTCGTTCGAAACACCAACATCCCTCGGCCTGCGACTCCCCCTATCGCACCTCGCCCCCTCTCATTCGTTTGGTCTTTTTTTATATTTCTCCGTTTTCCCCAGACCTCTGCATCTTCGATTCCAATAGAAACGTACAGATCGCACGATTTCCGGCGCGCGGCGAGCCGCAAAAGGCCGAGCCCGCGAACGACTCTCAAGTTTATTCTTTTTTTCTTTTTTTTTCGTCTTATGTTGTTTTGTTTTACTTCTTGGTCAAATGATTTCCCGCGGGGTCGACACGCGAATGCGGCCGAAAAAATTATTTTCATCTTTCTCAGAAAATGATCGCGCAAGCCACCTGTGCACGGTGTTGATACTTTTTCGAGCGACCCTTCGTCTAAAGATGATGACCCCGTTTCCCTTCCCAGGACCCCCCGAGGCTGCCTTCGAAGATTCTCCCACAGTATATCGTATATACGAGGCTGTTTATTGACATCCCGAAGAATCCCTGATCTAAGTGGAAATTCGTGTTTGACGGATACGATGTTCCCTTGTTTTTAGAAAAACTACGAGATGTCTCAATTTGAACGAAATTAAATGCACTGGTTAAGCCAAGATCCGCTTCCGGCGTCGTTTTTAATTGCACCGAATGAATTCACTCACAGAAATAATCTTTTGAGTCAAAATTTATTTCTTGAACGTTGGTCATTTGGCAATAAATATTATACATTTGAGTAAAAATATTTTAAACTATTTGAAAAAAAAAAAAAAAACAAAATTTTTAATCCAGATTTCAAAACAGTAGGCTGATGTAGAGTAGAAATCTTAATTCAAAAATTTGAAGTTTACGCGTCAACATTGACGCAGAACTGTAGCATATTGTAGAACTATTTTAATAGTTTTAATCTGCATCATTTTATTATTTAATTGTTTACTTTGTACTAATAAATTAGAATCTAGTATCATATAAAAATAAATTGTCAATTTCCTATATATAGAAATTTGTTAATTCTGGCAAGCATAAAAATTGAAAATATAAAAGATAACACTCAATATAGACATTACATTATTATAACATTGATTTATATAAATATAAATTTTTTTTCTAATATCTGTGCAAACCTATTTTTTATGAATTGATAGAAAAACACAAAAACAATTAAAACTAATGAGTATATGAATATACACATCAAAATATTTGTAGTGACTGTCTCTCATGTTTTATTTTGCGATGAACACGATTTAATCTTTATTGCATAATCTAACTTCTTGACTCAAAATTTTAGCGTTCAAAATTTTTATCGTTTTGCTATTAGATCTTATTTTCTTGGACAAATGTCAAGATGTTAAAAAGCTTGTTGAAAGATTTTTTTCTTGACTCAAATGGTTTTTTCTGTGAATGTTATAACATGAGCTCATTTAAAAAACGATGCCCCGTTTCTATTAACTACAATGATGTAAACAATGTGCTGTTTGCTTTGATTGAAATTTTTATTGCATAAATGATTCGCGAGCGAGCAAGCGTGAAATAAAAAGAAATTTTAAAAGCTGCAAATAAAAGTCAATATCGACGTAAAAATGAGATAGCAACATTCGAAATGACATACATAAATGAGACCATTCTCTTTGCTGAAAAAATTATACAGTTTTGATATTCAAGTGAATTCGGCTAAAAATGATTTCACGAACGGATTAATTCCGAATGTCCGGAAAACGTCACACAAAGTCATTCGAAAAAATGACAGTTGTAAATTTAACGGGATAATTTAATATTAGGAAGAAACGACAGTACTAAAAATTCTAATACCGTTATAGTATATAGTTGTACGAGTGTGGAAAGTTGGCGTTTTCCGTACACGAGTGCAACATGCTATTTTTTTATAACAAGTTATAAGAAAGTGCCGAGAGAAAGTATCGATATCAGTGCGGAAAATGGGCATTTTTAGCACTGATATTGGGGCACTTTCTTAACACATGTTATGAAAAATATCTTTTGATTCAATTTAAAAATCATGAGAAAATGTCTCATGCATACAAAATTAATTCATTTTTTAAATTAAAATTCATTGTTTTTCAAAAACAAATTAATACAATTTTCATTGATTATATTAATAAGATAAATTTAACAGAGCTGAAAAATGTGCTGCGAATGTTGCTTGAAATACTAAATAATTTTTTCTTAATTATTATAATATTATATTGTTATTGATCTTTGTATAAATTGAAGTATGTTTTTAATTATTATCCAGATGTATATTCTCCCTTGAAAGGCTCATCGTTATTTTTCGCTGACCTTATATCGAAACATAATAGTCATGAAGCACTAGTAAAAATTTTTTGTCATCCCACCAAATACTTCTGATGTCATTTTATGAGACTATATAAAACACATGATTAAAGATTTACCTCAAACATTTTTGATTAAACTTTGCACAATTGGATGCAACCATATATTTTTTCTTTGATTTTAATTCATTTCGCTTACCAAGTAAAAGAATTTGGTAATTCAACGCTTCTGAACTTGTAAATAAAAGCGAACGTTCTTTATTTCTCAAAAAAGTGTTGACACTGTTCATTTTGCTGTAACGCAGTTTAATTAAAACTTTTTATTACAAATTTTAGACATATTTGTCTTTCATTATACACATAAGTGAATGTAATATCAAAAATACACAGCATTTTTTAGTGGCTGGATTATTTTTGAATTCTTATTTTAGATGAAAAAATTCTGACGCTCACAGTTTGGCAAGCACATAACAGGCCATACTCAGCAGCATGTTCACACGAATTTTCAAAGATTTTACACTCCAATCCTAGACAAATAACAGTCGAACGCTAAAAATCGTGCGACTGTCGAACAGCGCTACTAGCGAATGTTGCATGGTCACATAGCACTTTGCTTAAGAACACTTATCAAAGTTTACAAAAAAGTGATTATACGTGCAACTTTTCTATTACTATTTATAAATAACATGAACAAAAAATGTATAACATAAATTAGTACAAAAGTATATTTTTATTGTTCTTGGGGCAATGTCTCCTAAAAAGTACTGAAAAGTTCAACTGAAATAAAGCTGATTGCGTAATGGGTGCGCAACACAAGACAATCTAGTGATCTCGAAGGCTTATGAAAAATCAATGGAGCGGCGAATCGCACAGGCTTTGGTAAATCTCAGCCAGAACGCTAGAGACGGCTGTCTGGAGTGCGATGTCCAAGGCCGAATATCGTCTCAAGGTCAGGTGCGTGGGGGTGGTGATCTGGCTAGATCTATTATGTCTACGCGCGATTACGCAATCGGCCAAATGATGCGCATCATGTAAGTTACGCGCCCACGCATAAAGACGCACGCAAGCGCGTCGACAGGGACAAAGAGCGTACTCGCTCTCTCGAGGCTTGTTTATCTCCATAGAAACCCGAGTGATGTCCAAGGTCACAGGCCTGCCACCCCCGCTCACGGCTAACCGTCTGTGTTATGTCTAGACCATCCCCGTCACAAGTGCGAACACCACCCTCCTCCCCATCTAGGTATAAACTCTTCACACCATTTCTCATTTACATGCGAAACATCTCGAGCCTCCGATGTCTTGTCGACGATTTTCAACTTCTTCTTCTTCTTCTTCTTCTTCAATTCTTGCAGATTTCATCTCACTTGATTAAACAAACTACTCCTACTCTCAAACTGGATTAGTTTTTGCAGAAATCTTAATTTGCAATGGTTTGTTTTTTTTTTTTTTTTTCAAGCGAAATTTTTTTGTCGAGATTTTGTTTTGAACAGGCGACGTTGAATTTTAATTAAATAAAAAGTTAAGTTAATTTTGAAAAAAGAATCTGATTTGGATGTTGCCAGAAAAATACGAGACATTAAAGTTGAGTATGACCCAATGTCTCCATGACCCAACTAAATCCGACCTACCCTAACTCCTTCAGACGTTTCCGTATGGCATTATGCCTGCAGTCTCTCGCTCTTCTTCGTATCTTTGAGCGCTCGTTCGATTGCACAAGCTCAATATATACATTCACTGGAAACAGTCTACCTACACATAAAAATTTCGAGAAAAAAAAAACTTGGATGATGAAAAAGTTTTGCGAAATTCAATTGAAAATCACGTATCTATTTTTTATCATAATTCGATTGAAAATTTGAAATCGACACGAAAACGCGTATTTCTTTCAAGTAAAATTCACCGCAAACGTTGCGTTATATATTTTTAATATGATGCAAAATCGAAGTGAGAGATGAATTACAGCCAGACTGAAATATGGCTTTCTAAAAACGCACTAAATTCTTTGCACTCACGTCATTAAAAGTGACAATATTTTTTCAGAGTGTCTAGTCTGTTTTCCTTCGTTTTTCGTTTCTCCATTCTTTTTCGATTTTTTTTTCGCTGCTGTAATTCGTTGTTCTCTACGTCGATTTCGCCCATTTCTCATCGAATGTTCTCTCGTCTGCTTCACAAGGGGTAGAATACGTACTGGGATGAAAACGCCGACGTTGTAACTCGGTCATTACCTTTGCCATCATACGCACTTTGTCTCGGTACAATTCTACCTTAAATTTTTTACGACGCTTCGAAAAGCAATCGATGCACCAATCGTTCGTCCGTTTTTTTATGGCTCGAACCGAATTTTTATCAGTGCACGTAATAACAACGTAAATTACTCTTATAATTGGCATGATCAGATTGTCTCGGTGAAATTGTTTGTTTTTTTTTTAATCGAAAATTGAATTAATTTTTCTTAACAAAGAAATTATACACAAACTTTAATTAGTCGTTTTATGAAGGATAGTTATTATTTATCAGCTTGATGCGTATGTATTGAGTTTGAAGCTCATAGTTTGGAAATTTGTGTAATAGTTTGAAAAATCATAGTTAATTACCGAGTTAGAAGAAAGTTTATGAAATAAGCTCTATTATTTTTTTTTTTGTTCGCAAACAAAGTTGATGAAAATGTATCTAAATTATTGGCATAAGTCACGAACCGACAAGCAGCAGGCAGGACTACATTCATGAATTATTCCACCGCGAAATTGGAAATACACGTCTGAGAAGAATAATTCGTCTATGCGTGTACAAATATTATTATATGGTCATGATTCGTATTTTTATTCGATAGTCGCCAACTTTGAAGACAAACATGCGATGATTTTGCGTTTTAAAAATTTGACATTATTATTTGCATACGTCGGCAACGTAAGTGGAATTTTCAATCAGCTAAATGATATTGAAAAAAAATTGTTTAACGTTGATTAATCAGTGACAATTTGTCGAATAATGTATTTTTCCAAGTAAAAACCCAGCGTGTAGTGATATAAAGTAAACAATCGTGAATCATGGTAATACTATTCAAAAGAATCACGAGTATGTAAATTCAGATAGTAATTATTTCAATTACATCAATTTTTTGCCTTGCGTTTATTAGTACAAGCAAAAAAACTGACGAGATGAAATTACGGCTGATCTATATAAGACGAAACAATTTGCGTTTATGAAACTGTCCACATTATGTTTGATGAAATGTTCGTTTTACAAATTAAAACTTGTTTTTTTTTTCACCATCTTTGTTCTTTTGCGTTTAAGAAAAGTATATCTTTTCTCACAAAATTCAATCTTTCTACATATACACTTTCGGTAAATGGATTCAGAATGTTACATCAGTTAAAAAAATATCTTATCGAACAATTATATTTTATATCACGCGAATTCAGTTCTAACGCACATCGGAAACAACAAAATATTATGATTAACGACAAATTGACGATAATTAACTCACGAGGTTAATTAAAAATAATACAAAATTATCAGTTCAGCAACTTTTACCTCGAAGCTCAGTATAATTCATGGTTTTGTATATACTTTTTATTAATATAAAACCAGCAACAATCCGCGTCAGATGACTATCGATTTTTGTTTTTCATTTGCTACGTATGAATAAATAATTAATATAAATTATGAAAACGGTCGCGACGTCAAAATAGTAAAAAAATGATGGAATCGCGATAAAAACTAAAGCATATAATGGACGATCAATATTATAATATTAATGGAATAAGAGATTTGTTTTTGAGTGAAAATTGACGGACTTTTAATTTTGTTTCAGCAATGCAACCCCCACGAAAAGGACAGCGACTACTGGGGTGGCGGACGGGGAGCAAAACAAGGCTACGAGGTGAGACTACTACTTTGAAAAAATCGCATTTATTTTTCTCTCAGCCGGAATCGGCGTACAAGCATTCTACTCGGTAAAGCGCAGCATTTTTTGTTGCAGGCCAAGATGAACGCAGACCACAACCAGTTGCAAAAGGGTGAGTTGCTCAGATGTTGAATTTTCAATTAAAATCTGAAAAAGAGATTGAAAGCGTGAAACGACGGCGCTTTATTTGATCGCCTATATTTAACAAAGTTGAACGATGCATTTCCAAGTTTACTGAAAAAATGAGAATTCAAATTTCGTTCAATTTATTTCATCGTAACTTGCGAATTTTTCTTTTTTTTTTTTTTTTGCAAAATAACGACTCGAGATTTCATTTGATATCAAAACAGCTAGGTTCATGACTATAACTTGAAAAAGTATTCATTAATAGCTTCAGTGAAACGAATCGCGATTTTACATTGTTTGTGACATGAGAGCTGATTGAAGAGAAAGAGTATATTAAGGCGAAGGGATGATTCGAACATGATTTAGCAAGCTTGCAAGTTCTTGTGTTATGATGACTAAAGAGACTCAGGTTTTTTATTACCGCGATTTCTTATGCTGTATATATGCGTCACTTGACAAATTGAGCGTGCAATTTACTATTTAAAACTGAACGTCGTATATTCTAGTTCTTTTTGTCCTATCGCCCTCACCTCATTCAGGGCTGGGCATTACTTTTTCCGTCCTGAATATTACAACACGGATCAGAGCTACTGTAACTTTGTCTTTCACACGTTTTTTTTTTCATCAATTGCAACACAATGAATTCGAATTCTCAATGAACAAATGTGTCGTACAATTCAAAGTCTATGGATTTATATTGAAAATCGTTACTGCGCGTAAAACAATGATGCAAATTCGCAACGTGAGTTTATGTAGTCGCTCGAGACGTGTTACATTGCTACAAATCTGTCAAGCGGGACTGTTCCGTGAGAATTAAAGTGGAAACTATAAATTTTTAATCTGATGTCCAGTTTTTTCTTGTTCGCATGTAAAGGAATTGGTCGATCGGAGAAATTTGTTCTTTCATTGGAACGTTACAAAAACGTCGCATTGTTAAAAAACATTCGAATATATATTATATTTTCTTACAATGAAAATGTTATCGCAATAAAAACGTCCTAGACGAATTGCATATGCTTGTAACATCAAACAATGAACTAAACAAAATCGTATAAACTTCGTTAAAATATGTTGTCTATTATTTTATTATGACTATTGTCTTATATTAAAAATAAATTAATAATATCAAATAAGTATTCCAGTGCGAAAATAGTTTATAAAAACTCTTTGCGTTTGTAAATTTAATGATGTAATTTTGACATCGTGTAATCAACACCGGTATTCGAAATGAGTTAACTTGGTTATAATCAAATTTTATTTACGTAATTTCGTCATTGTGCATTACAATTCTATTCTTTGATGTTTGTGATTTTAAGAAATTAATACATTATGATTCGTAAATTGTTTATTGAATGTTGTATATATTATTGCAACTTTAAAATATTTACGTCACAATCAAAAATTTATTGAAATCAAATCGCGTATTTCCGTTTGAAGACGAGATAATTCCACTGCAATCAAACGTCACTATAATATATTCTACAAATGGGTAGGGAAGAGATCAATTCCATAAATATCTTATTAGCAAGCTTCCGATCTATTCATGGTATAACATATACTTTATTACTTAAATTTTAAATATACTGCAAACACCTTTTATTGCAACCGTAATTTGACAAAAAAAAAAAAAAAAAAAAAAAAAAAAAAAAAACAAAACGGTAGTAGAACTTTTAATGAAATACCAGTTCTTGTAAAATTTTGTCAAAAAATCTTGTTGACATCGAACAGACGTTATTGGAAATTGATCAACAAGCTAATAAAACAAACTTCGGAGTATTGTTGCAACACTCAACTATGGTTTACATGTAATGAACATTTCAACGCAATAATATTTGTCCGCTTATTTCATGGTGGGTCATAAATTTCAAGATCCCATCAATCTCATTATACTTTTTAACAATAAAATTGACTTGGCGAATAAGGTAATACGAAAGAGCTGTAAAACGTTAAAAGAAATTCAAAAACTTGATCGTTTGACGTACAATGACCTAGCTGCGAAGGTTCGCAATTTTTTCATTTTTTTTTCGTCCCTCTGCTTGACTTGGAGATAAAGTAATCGGCGGTTTTGCGCTCGTAAAAGGTAAAGCACGTTTCCATAATGGTGTTTTCACTGTCAATGCTTCTGTCACGCGCTTACACCATCCGATCAACCAATTTTAGAAACACTTTCCCACTATGACGATAGCATCGACAAAAAGGACACAATGATTTTTTATGCGCGCTTTTGATTTCTGATTTTAGTTTTTTTTTTTTTACTTTTTACTTATTAAATCAGTTAACAATTAATATTATTTTATATTTACACAATTATATAAAATTAATCATTACTACGAATCGAAAAACAAATTATCTTTGGGAAATTGAAAAATTCAATATATCGTAAAAAGAGTAACTTAATGGCTTGTAAACACCATAATTCAGTGTAATTGTAAAATAAAATATAATATCGAATCGGTCAAATTTAAAAATTCCAGGCATGTTATATACGAAAGAAAAATAAAATTAATCTAAACCGTGAGAGAATTGATGGTTGTGAAAAAGGAACAAATGAAGAAAATCACGCTTCATTAGTCGCGTCGCTTAATTATTTACGTAAAACAATTCTTTTTCTTCTTACATATTATAACTCACTATTTTGTGGAAAGTCGTAAATCTATTGTCGATAAAAACGCATGAAATGTTTTTTTGAGGATGAGGCGGAGAAAAGTATAAAAAAGATCACTTCACACTTTCAATGTTTTTAACATACTCATTTCCTATAAACTTTCATTCAAGTTAGTCTTCATTGAGCGGTGAATTCGACGCTAAAAAATGTGTTTCAAATCGGGCGCGATTGACTACTACGAAGCTGCGAGCGGTCATTCGCACTTGCGTGCCGTTAAACCTTAATTGCTGTTCCATTTGGGTGCTCCTTTTCGGGCACCGTACCGTTCGTTTCGTTTCACCTTCAAAAAGTACGAAGCCTAAATAAATTGGTCCGACCCAAACTTTCTTAAGAGTCCGAGTCGCCTCGCTTTCTGTTTCAATCATCCCGCAATCTTCATTATTTAATACCTTCTGTATTTCGTATGTAATTTTCTAGCTTAATAACAATAATAGCGGAGAGTCTTATAGTTCGTTGATTATACGGCTCAAAATTGCGAAACAATTTGAAAATGAAACACATTGTAAGTGAATGCGTACCAGTTGTTCCATTCAATTATTCATTGTTTCGCAGCGATCCCACCGAACATCGCATATATTTATTCAAAACGTCATCTCATAATTGAATGTTCCAATTATAAAGTCAGCCATAATTAAATGCACCAAAACTTATTGTACCAAAAATAAAGCCCAACAAAATATATTGAACGTGAGGATATTTATAAACATTACAATCGTATCACAATTTATTTATGAATAGAAAAATATTCCACTCTCGGATGCTTTTTATTGTACATTTTCATATTTCACTCGAATCAGAATGCAATGAATAATAATCAAATGCATTTCATCAATTAACGTAAACATCCGGTGTGAGAATAAGAATAGATCGCATTTACGCGAAGAAAATTTATTCCGCACGAAAATTAATGATATGCTTGATGATGCAAAAAAAAGCGTTGTTTCGCGTTCAAAAAGAGGCTTGCTTAACGACTAAATTGCATGGTGGCCAAAATGATCGCGAAAGCCTCTTCGTTTGAGACCTCTCCTCGGTTCTAATCGCACGGCTTATAATGGTAGCTTGCGGCGAGAGCGCGATTCCTGAAGTAGCCTTTTATAATATAAAATCGATGAACTTATTTTCACCAGACTCCTTTTTTTGCGACGTGTGGAACGAACGACTCAGGCACTTAGGACTTCATATGCACTAGGGAAGCACGCCATTATTTTATTCCGGTGTTATAATTACCGCGGGTGTGAATGACTAATCACTCGCACAGGGTTGCTGTGCGTTACAAAAGCGCCTTTTTTTCTCAGCCTCCCGCCTCTTCGAAGACGATGAAAAAAAAAACGTCGAACCTAAAGGGCAGGCGAAAAATCTCCAATGGTGTCACTACGCTGTACGACTGATTATAGTAATTAAAAGTTTCTTTGCCTTTCGGGTTCCTTTTGTTTTGTTTCAATGACGAAATGTAATCGTCGCTTAATTGATATTCAAATTGGCTGCACGACCCACCCGCCGAGACGCCGTTATTTATTGCTCAGGTTAATGAAGATTAATATTGTTGATAAGTTGAAGTTATAATTAGTGGAACGGCAATAGCGCACAATATCAACAGGTCCGCGCGAACGATCAAGCTCATTTCATATTTCCAGCGTCCGCACCTCCTCGGTGGCTCTCTCATAAAAGTCTCTCCTCTGTTTTAGCGGCGGCGTCGCATTAACGTCGCGGCGCGTGTAAGCTGTTCTTCTTTATACGCCAGCAACGTTATTAGCAAAACCATTGTTTTGGCACTCGTTGATCGACCCTTTTGTTTGGCCTTTCAAAAGAAAGTGTAAACAGTGCAAGAAACTGCATTTCGCTGGATGCGCACAAAAATATTCTTTTTGTGCGCACACGACGAACGAATTCTCCTGAATCAAATCAATTTCTTTCGCGTGGCAAAAGAATTCACGATCAAACATACGTGTTTTGTCACATACACACAAGTTTCACGTTTTGACGTTTCTTGTTTTAACGTTTCCGTGTTGGGGATCAAGGGACGAAAAAAATTTCAAAGAATTGCACTGATGATTGCATGCATAGAAACTGGGGGTATGAACTATGACACACACACACAAAATTGTTTTGGTATTTCGATGTAAAAATCAAGTTTCTCATGATGTTGCGATTTAAAATCAGACAAAATATATAATTATAAGGAAATTTCTATGCGAGCATGTTTATTATATTGAAACATAAATGTAAAACAGAGCCCGTATACTTTTCGATAAAAATAAACTAGACGCAGCACATAGGCACAACGTTTAAACGGAGAATGACTTAGAAAAGTAGGTGCAGGTTATTAGCCGAGGTAACATTTGTCGCGTATCAGATGCGGCGCTATGCTTATTGAAACGGGTCGGCGCGCGGACTCAAAGGACATCGCGCGCTCGTCTCTATGACGCGATGGCTACGCATGAAAATCATGCACCTGTTGTATAGTGGACTGACGGCGCGCGTTGCGAACCCGGGGGATAGACGCTTCTCGTTTTCTCTCCTCCCTGTGTTCCAAATAGGGCAAACCGAGACGGAGAATAAAAATAAACCGAAACGTCGCGACACCGGACGACGACGCTCGCACAAAAAAGACGAAGAAACAAAGATGAGGCCCAAAAAAGAAAGACGCGCGGAGCAGTTACTCTCGAACGGTGGCAGTATTTCATGTTTTTGCGACTGCTACTCAGTTTACTGCCAATTAAAACGACCTGCGGGTCCTTCTGATGATGCAGACGCGCAGACCTGCGTTACCCCTTTCGATCTCAGCAGCGTCAATACAGCTACTAGTGTTCGCCAACTACGCCCGCTGCAAATATGCAAATAGATTGATTACCTTTTTCATCCGCATTTTATTGCCTCGGCTCAAGATAGTATGAATTATTCAATTTCTGATTCAGATTATACTCCAATCATTCATTCCCCTTTTTACGTTTCTTCGAATAAAGCAATTTTTCAAAATCTATATACCCGCCGCTCTTATTTTTATTCGTTTCTCTTACGCGGAACGACCTTACTAAATGTGACTCTCGCGTATATATTTCTATGATGAAATTTTGCAATTACATGTACCGGAGTTTGCACGAATATTTGATTTTATATTATACATCATGTAAACAATATCGATCGAATAATTATTTTCATGCTTTTGTTCTTTTTTTTTTTTCATATTATTTGAGATTTCAAGTTTACGGTATAACTTATGGTTTTTGCTTGAAATATAAATTAGTACTCTCTTTTTCGCCGAGAATAATCATGACATATTTTGTATATTTTATTAGCGAATCTGCGTGGTACAACTAAATATAATTCCTTTATCTATAATCTCATTCCACAAACCTTTTTAATGTGCGTGCAATTTATCATTGTTGTGTAAATAATTCATTGACGTATTATCATGTGTTTTGCAATAATTTGACGTAAAATTAAATTAAAAAATCTTATTTTCCAACTGCATTTGTATATTCTCAAAATATATAACATTGTAAAACGTCATCGTTATGGATCAATGAATTGTCTAAATAAGCTTGAAAAAAAAAAAAAACAAACACACACACACAATTAAAAATAAATTATCGGGAAGTACAGCAAGCTTGACAACAAAACAAGCTTGATAAATAATAAAGTATAAAGTCATTTGTTAAATTTTAGTCACATACATTCGAGACTGTAGTGTACACACCGAAAGAAGGATAAATAAAAGCATGTAACTGGAGAGATGTATATGCACAAGGCAGATTTGTAGGTATACCGTTGGTTAATGCATGGCTTGATAAAAAAGAGCCACTAAAATGTAAACGAAAAAGAGATTGGTATGGTATCAAATAGATGAGGAGAATTAGTATACATAAGTTGGAAAGGGGACCTAGACATAGACAAGTTCCGTCGGTGGGACGGTGAATTGTGGTGTTTTCGTAATTTATTTCATGGCCATGACAGCGATGACCAAGGTGCGTATGATTGTCAGGGTCAGGACTAGGTGTTTAAAATTCACAAGACCGGTTGTCAGAGCCACCATATTGCGACGCGACGGCGGACACACGAAGAAACACCTTGCGTAATACGCTGAGTTTCGGAAATGCATCAAAATTTGACTACAACCGGTTCGAAACCGGGTCCCCACTCTCTCCCTCTCTCTCTCTCGTAGGCACCTTTGCCATTTCCATGATCCGGAAATTCATGCTATAATCGATAATGTTAAAACTATATAGTCTCGACCGAGGATGCTTTGAGGTGCGATAATCATCCGACGACGGCTGATAAGTATGTTGCCAAATTCGAAGGACTTTTGAACAAAAAAGCATATTTGCAAATCCAAGCCCATCCAGACGTCGAGAAATGCAGCATCAACATCGATCGTTAAGTCCCCGTCTTTCTAATGAATGATGTTTTGATCGTTCTGGCGCATTCTTTTGCGACGAGTTTTCGAGGATACGCTCATTAACGCTTATTCGACTGTACATCCCACTCGATGAAGAATCCGATATTTTTTTAACTGGAATTTCATATCTTTGATTGCACAGGAATGCCGATTGATAGGTGAACAAATTTAATAGAATTCTTATATATTGAGCAAAGTTAATCAGCTGAATTACTAATGACACAAAAATCGGTGAAAAAGTATCGCTCGTTATATGTTACAAGTTTTTTGCATTTCAATTTGAGATTATACTTTTGTAAAAATGCAAGTCGCGTGAATAAATTATGTCACACTCGGTCTTAGCGAGCGTTAAGTCATTGTCTATAGCCAAAAAATCTTCATGTCAAAAAGATAAATCTCACATATATACCTGAGTTTGAGCAAAACAAAATAATCTTTCTTCCTTCTGCTAAAAATTGTCTTTCGAGATATTTATATATTTTTGTACTGAAAGAAGTCGTGGGGACACAAAAAAAAGAACACCCCATTTCATATTTCATTACTTGTCCTTTTTTTTTTCTTGGTTCATCAAATGGATTTCTGAAAATGCTCAGATTATCCGACACGACTATTCGAAATCCATGCCCTGATAATTTCGTGTGATCCGCAGCGTACACACGGCTTCCAATCTCCCGATGCAGCGACAGTTTTCCCAAGTATTCTTACTTTGACTCATTTTCTCTTTTTTACCCTCTCCCCCCTCCCCTGTCGGCGTCTGTACGTCGCTCCCGGCCGTTGAGCGCAACACTGTTTTTTCGCCGCGCTCTATTCTTTTTTACCGTTCTTTTTCAACCTATAGATTTTTTCCCCTGGCCTGGTCAGACCTTCATTTTTTTCTTTTTATCAATTTTTTTTTCTTTATTGCTGGCTTTTCCGCATTCGCCCTTATCACTAAACATTGTCGCGCATATCACATAGCTCACTACGGATCGATGGATCGCCGCGGACCACTGACATTTTCATAGTCATCTGCATAATTCATCGTAGGTGCATTATCGTGATCAACGCAGCATGACCTCAGGATTAAAAATACCAGGACAGGCTCGCTCCGAAATAAACACCTCGGCTAAATGTCTTCTTTTCACCAACAACACGCCGTACATTTGCATCGCACGGTTTTTTTTATCTCTTAAATCACTGATGCATTCATACCTCCTCGGTTTTATGAATACAATTTTGAATTTGGTTAACAATTTGATTATCATCAATTGTGAAAATAAACTTTGATATTTCGATTAAAAAGTATAATGAAACGGAAACTTGTTCTGGCAATAATAAAATCATTGAAATTGTCATCTGAAATGTATTTTTTTTTTTTTTTTGGTACAAATGTTAATAAATTATAATAAACGACAAAACGGATATGTTTCGATATTTCCATTTGCTTCGTTACATAAATTAATCGGCTTACAATTCTATGCTCTTTACATTCAATTTGGATACCTCCAATGATGAATTAGGAAGACAGGTCGGAATGAAAGAGCAAAACCTGCGTGGTCGTTTCAGAGTTTTCAAATTGATCCGACCTTGACGCTCAAGTTGATGTCCTTCGTCTCACATATTAATATTCGAACTGATTACTAGATATAATCCGAAATCGTTTTGCCGACGCATCGCACGAATGTTTCTACGGTTTCGTTTGTGATTTCTTTGATTTCAAGTGGTACTGAAAAAAAAAAAAAAAAACTGAATAATCACTTTTACAAAAATGTTTGTGAGTTCAATATGATTCGTTATTTTTTAATTTTTCATGATCTACTCATTAGTTGTAATTAAAGCAGTAGGAAAAAAGAAAGGAAAAAATAAATATGTGCAGGCCAATGTAGTTGAGAGTGAAAGATAGTTTAGAAGCTGAACGTAAAATCTATGATTAATTTTTATGGAATATGAAAGAACGATATTTCTTAATCCAAACGAGCGCATTGACTCACATAAGAAGCGTGAAATGAGTTATTCGAGGAAGAGAGGGCGTGCTTTCTTGAGGAGGCCGTCGAATGCGCCGGCCTTCCGCTGGCGCCACGATTTTCAAACGATAAAACAGAGCGATCCTTAAAGTTCGCTCGGATATGCTGCGTGTCTATGAATGACGCGGTAAAATGAACCGGGAGAAAGATAAATTCGAACAATTTTATATGCGTACAATCGAAACAATTGGCGCGTTTCCCACGGTCATCGCGTCTGTACAGTTTGACGACTGCCTTGAAAGAGATTTTTGCGCTTCGCACTTTCTCGCCAGATGTCGAATTATTTTGTATCTCATATATGTGCCGTTACAAATCTGAACGCGCGCACAATGACGGATCACTTACTTATCCGTCGGACAATCATTTCGTCCGACGCAAATTGTGCGACTTTGTGCACACATTATGCTAATTTTTTTTGAGTGGGCCCGTAGCCTGTCCTCTCCGCTTGGTTATTTTTAGTCTATTCAAATGAACCCAGGGCCTCTTCATCAGTTGACCGAATTTTCTCTCTCAAACATCAAGCGAGGATGACGTAACGCTTCAAATATGCCCCAAGACCATTTTTTATGCTGTCATGTTTTTTCTTCCTTCAGAGCATGTTAGTAATTTTGAAGAGTGAAACTTTGCTCACTGACCTACCTGTAATTTTGATTTAATTAGTTTTTCAAATTCTAAAAATATGTTCGTATCACTCGGAGTGAACTTGTTTCGCACAGATGTATTTAAAAGGTATACAACAAATTGCGTGCATATGAAACCAGTTAACCGATTAAGACTTTTTCTTGAATATGAAAAGTTGTGTCGCGATTGAGCGGCGGTCGGCTGTGTGTCAAGCCAATAACTTTAATAAATGAGTTCATCAGGTTCTCGAACAATTTGTCGCATCTCCTTCATAACACGCTCGTTTGAATAAATTGACGCAACCTCCAGGCATAATAATGATCATCAAAAATTGACAAAGACACGAGTCTCATGACTTTATTTATCCTTTCGCAGGCAACAGCCGTGCTGGTATACTTATCAACGGCAGGCGGGACGGCAATATAAATTTGAAAAGTGACAGACCGAGAGGCAAAACGACCGTGCCGATACTACAAATTGTGCATTAAAAACGCCATCTAATGACTAATCGCGTGTAGAACGTTTCCATTAATTCAAATAGAGTGCTTTCAAAAGACGACGTTGCAACTAAGCACCGGCGATTTATCCGCGACGCCCGCCAATGCAGCCAGAGACAGTGGCTGCGAGCGTAAATGACGTCATCTGTCATTAATGTCAAATGCATGCACAACACTTACATGACGTTCGAGTATGTCCAGTCTCCAATGGCACTACATCTCTCCTCACGTTCCAACTGTCCACTGGACTTCCAGGGATAAATTTGCTTAACACGATTCAGTGCAATGCAACTAGTTGATTTTTCGACATTTCGTTCTTTCGAATTAGTTTGATTTTTATACCGCTTTTTTATCACGTGTTTTTGCTAGTTCTGGGCTGTTTTTCTTTTTTCATCCCTCTTTAGCGGACATCATTTGAAATCACGCACTGTTTAATTTAATGTGGAATTGATGTCAAGATTCTTTTTTTTTTCTTTTCCCCAACCAGGCCCAAACAAAAGAGGTTCACTTTTTATTTATTCATTTGTTTATTGCTTCAGAAGTTTGCAGGCTTTCATTGATGCGCGACGTTTGAAATCAAAGACTCAGTGTCAGGGCATCGCGATTCAATTGTTTGAATACATTAGACTTTTTCAGGTGTAGTTGAAAACCGAAATTTCTCACGTTTTTGGTTGTGCAGTAAAATTCTACGAGTGAAGTAATGTAAAGTATCATAAAACACGCACATAAGAGTGAAAAAAAAAAATGAAACCATCGTGTATAAATAGCACTATTTTATTACAGTCATTATGTCGTACTTTATTATGGTAAGGACTATGCTAATGGCAAAACTGATCAGATCATCGAATGTCTTTGCGCAGGTATATTAGTTATTTCAGAGAAACGTATGACATGTATATATTGAGATGGAAAGTATATAGTACTATACACGATTATGAATGTCTACTATACCGAGTGTATTCATGGAAACTCGATATTTCGAAAATTATTATCATTAGCCACCCTTTCGTTCGAATGCGAATGATGCAAATGAAAAATATATAACGTACAGATTAAATGTTTCAACAATTTATTCTGAATGAACTGGCAAAAGTTCATCAATGATGGAACAAAAATGAAGAATCGTAAGCAAAATATGTTTGTTGGTGCGACGACATTCGCGCAATATGCTAATGATAATAATCGTTTGAGTTCAAGCACGTTGGAAAGATCAATTAGCCGTTCTTCGGAACAATCTCGCGCACGGTTCTCTTAAAACATGCGACAACATGCTGCGACTTGAAAAAAAAAAAAAAAAAAAAAAAAAATGACGTCTCGTTCGTTATGCATGCATGAGAATATGTAACGAGCGATACAAAATATGAGTCGATTTTTAGTTTAGCCTTTTTTTTCTCGAAACGCCAAACGGATGCATTGAAACCTGTCATTCGATTGATAACTTGTTAGTGTTACAATTAATCGCTCTTTCAATGCTCAGCCAAACGAATTAATATGCGTCACGATAATTATTCTCTAATGAACGATGACGAAAAAAATTTTTGGATTTCCCAAGCTTATTTTCATTTTGACGTTTGACAGAGCTTCTTTTTTTTCTTTTTGGTTTTTATACTTTTGGATATGACAATAATTTTGATATATTTGTTTTTGTGACTGCTTTATTTGTCAAATGAAAATCGCTTTTCAGCGACTACTAGAGTAAAGTGTGCAATTTGGGAAATTGACGCGTAGTATGAATGCCACCAAGTGATGGCGAAAACAGCATCCGCCTATTGAGACCTTGACATTTACGCTCAGATAAATGCTTTTTCGTTGTTTTAATTTGCACATTGATATTTGTAAATAAATTATCGTCCCGCTGAACGAGTCGTTAATCGGATACGATTGATCGTAAAATACCGAGTTGTGTGTTTTGGCTGGCTGCATAGATTTTGACTGGCAGACAATTTATGATTGACTGCGCTTAGACGAATATTTCGTTATCGGACTGCGCTTATTTTTGATTTCAGAAAAGAAAAAATATGTTCAAGAACAATTGAATGGAGAATGCATTGCAACGAGAATCTCGTTTAAAATTAATATCTACGAGTGATTGATGTTACGAGAAATTTTGCAAAATTAAAAGTCTGATGGAAAAGGTATTCCGCTGAATTATTTAATTAAAAAATCATTTTGTTCAAAGTACAAATGCTACAGCCATGTCTGATGCTGTTACAAGTATATAGTGTATATTTTTCATCAATTTTGTTTGTATTTAATTTCAATTTTTCTTCGGCTTATACACCAACCTGTCAAATGTCACAAACTATGTAATTAGTCAACAAATAGTTTGCAAATCTTTGTTATCGTTATTGTTGTCACCATTTATTAGAGATGATTTATACTATTTTTGTGTCACAAAAATCTAAGATGAACATTTTGTTGTCAAGCATGGAAAAAGTGAGATAACTAAAAAATGAATTAACAAATTTATAAGTGACCTCTTTTTTTAACAAAGGCAAATTGCGCGGACTTAAAAAAATGTGAAATATAATACTACCTTTGTACCAGAAGGTCTCTCAGAACGTAAACGAATAGCGACACAATTCAATCTATATCTTATTTTATACGCTTAGATTTCATAATTGTCATGCCAAAAAGTGTACAAAATTTCGCGTTCAAAAGTAAATTAGTGTCAGTTGTGCGAATGCTTTGAAAAACAATTAAAAAGGTACCGAATTTTTTTTACCAAATTTTCATTTTCGTGTTTTTACACATACAAAGTACACGGAAATTGAAATTTCGTCAAGCACACACTCGTCTCTTTATCGTAATTTTTTCCTGAGCCACGTTTCAAAAATAATTTCACTCGTATCACAGTCTTTAGACATTCGCAAAGATTTTTTTACACTTGTAATTTGATAACAGGACGGGATGACGATCAAAGGTCTTGCTATAAATGTTGGAATTTTTTTGTTGCAATGAGAAATTAATCTAACATTGGAATTTTTTCAAAATTAATTGCAGCATTAATGTAACGATTTTATTACATACAATGTTGTAAATAATGATTGCTACTATAATGTAATAAGTCACGCGAATATGTTTTGTGACGATCAAACGAAACGATTTTGACAAAAAATGTGATCTTACATGCATATGATTTATGTATACGATTTACAATTATTTATTGTTCCTTTCTATATGATGATGGGAAAAGCAATCTTTCAACAATAGTCATATATTTTGTATAATCTTGTATTTAATCAATATTTAAATAATTTTGTCAAGTATTGGAGTGGGAGGAGGTTCATTTTACAGTCAAAACTATATAGTTTATAATTATTAATTAACATACTTGCGTCAACGTGCAAAGAAACGTGAAATCTAAATAACTTGAAATGCGCGACATACAGAGTAGAATTTGAAAATTCCGTCTACACCTTTTTTATCCCTCAAGTTCTTTGGTTAAATAAGTTCGCTTTGAATCGTGATTTCAAAAAACCTTGTAAAATGTAACAATGTTCATCAAAGTACAAAAATGCAGACGATAAAAATTTGAAGCGACGAAAAATTGTAAAAGAAAAGTTTAGACGTGAAGAAAAAAAAAGAAGGTACAAATTAACGAAAAAGAATGATGACGACAAATGAATTTGTCATGGCTGACATAAGTGTGACGTTTATACATTGACGCGAATAAATGATCGTGTACGAGCGCAAAAGTCAGGTTGCAAAACGTACATAAGTAAGTGGTTTATGCGTATGCATCGATTCGCAGACGTCTCGCTGTAACGTATGACCGATTTAGAAAAGGCGTAAATGACAGTCACTCGCAATGCAGGATCACGCGTCCTTGCAACCCGTAGGATCTTTGCCCCTTGCACACCACGTTGCGTCAGTAGCCGACTACCTAATTGTCCCTCATGCATATACACTCACAAGGTGCACGCTCAGCCGTCGCGAGAAGCACGTTATGTATGTCAAGTATTTATTATTCACAGATTGCCATGCCTCGTCTTCTTTTAAATCTTTGCAGCTCTCGTTTTTTTCGAGCACCTAATGTGCAAGTACCTAAAGCTCCCATCTAATTTGTGTTTACATTCAACTTGAATTACATCTTCTTTGACAATTCGCGTAATCTATTATCAAAAAGCAGAATAATCATTAATCTTAAATCAATTCCATATCGTGGACTCTGATTTCAACTTAAAACTTATGTGAAAGCGATCAAATAGAACTGGACACTGTAATATAAAAACAAAAAACAAACTATTTCGATTTTGTTCTACTGTAAAATTGAGGAGGAAAACTCTCATCAATCATAAATCTTTGTTTCATCAGCATTATCAAATCAATTTACTTGGAAAGTCGCATAGCTCTTTTTATTATTGAATAATTGTATGATCAATTTAGTAGGTTCATATTGGGTATAATTGAAAAATGAAAAAAAATTCACCCGTCCGACCTTTGAAATTCTGCAAGAAATTCATAAGAGGAAAAATAAAAATGAAAAGTTGCATGTTGAGATGATATTCATATGTTAAAAAATGAAGAAAATATTGGCAACATAACCGTCTTTAAAAAATTGCTGAATATTTTAGGGGACGATCAATACCGAGGAGCAGGCGGAAGTAGTAGCGGTAGTCCACCAGCGAGTCTTTTGGTTGTTCCTCAACCTTTGACAGTGAAGCCTTCTCATCCTGCACATCTGAATCCTCATCTTACAGGACCCCACGCACATACGCCAAGGAAATACGCTTGCAAGATGTGTCCTCAGGTAAGCTTTCCATCACTTTATAATTTGTTTCCACGCGATTTACATCGCATCGCTTTTGTTGTCAATTAAAACTGTTCGGACTCCATTAAGTCCATCAGGATTGATTTTAACGCACTCGTAATATTTCCACGAATCGGTCAATAAATTATCCCGCAAATAAAGACTCGGCTCTAGCGAGTTCCACGAATTTAAAGGTAACAAATGTTTTCAAATGAATTCAATAACAAAAAAAAAAAAAATTAAAAATTAACTCAGCTCGTAAAAATACGATTGCCACAAAACTTGAATAAATACAATGTGTCGACAGATGTTGCTCACTCGTAATCCGTTTACTTTCTTTTTTATTTCGTTTTCTAACCAAGGAAAAAAAGATTTTTTGTATTTACATACACACTAAAGACAAAATGTTATTTGGAGAAAATTCGTTATTTAAAAAGCGAAGAAACTATCGTGCGCTTTTATTACCTTGGACAAAAAATTGCTTTTTGTCACGCCGACTATTAACCCTTTAGATTCTAACTCGAGGTCTACACCAAACTGGAATAATCTTTTTTTTTTTCAGTAAGAATGATAAAAAAAACTTGGTAATAAATTCATTACATTTTTATATTAAGTTTTACTTCTTGTGAAAATAACTGTGTTTGGTGATGAAGAAAATTTTGTTGGTTACATGTGTGTGCATGAGTGTGTGCGATCGTGCACATATAGTCCTTCGTCTGGAGTATCAATCAAATTAATATCAATAGATGATAGATGAAAAAATCACAAAGCATTTTTTACAAACTGAAGCGGCGAATTTGAAAAATGTGTAGCGCATGTTATAACCCGAAATGAAGTATTCAATTTTATGATACGCTATGGCATTACTCTGCTACTACAGTAATGAAAACTGATCGGGTTAAATATGTTATCGGACTTATTATTTTTCCTATTCCCCAGTCCGCGAATGAAACGAGTTATATTTTAGTAAGAATTCTACCGATAATATAAAGAACAAAAAATATCTGAATTTTATTTTCAATTCCTCGTTTTCCCGATTGAAAGGTTTTATAAATGAACAGATGATACAATGTACAATTTCTCATCATAAACGAACGATTTTATTCGAAAATATATGTCGCATAATGGATTTCAAGAGTGATATATAAAAATTCTTCCTGCACTGTCAATATTTTATAACACACGCCAAAAATTTGACATTATTATTTAGATCCCACGTTTTATTGAGAATAATAATTTAACATGTAATTACATTTCACGCTGGTAGCACTTTGCTTTATCGTGACAATTTTAATTTAATTAAACCTTTCACTTGAAAACGCCGAATTGAAATTGCAGGAATAATTCAAATTTTACTTAATTTTAATTTGGCATTAAAAATTCATTCAATCACTTTGAAGGTTTGTTACCAATTCAAAATTTTCGTTCCATGTAAAATATTTTCAAATATTCAATCTCTTTCGATCGTGCATTAAAAATCATTTTGTAAGAATATGAGAATAACAGAAAATGAATTCATTATACACGGAAATCATTATTCACTGTGTTGAGAGTTCAACGATTAAATCATTAATCAAAATCATTCCAAAAATAAAATAAACACAAATAACAGTTTTTTTCCCACCAGAGTATATAACATTATCAAATTGGATTATGATTTTATGATAAGATGCAATAATTTTGTTCTACAAGGGACAAGAGCAGTAGGAAGGATAAGGAATGAAAGACAAGAGAGAGAAAGAGATGTCAGAGGCGCTCACACTTGTTCGACGAGTTGCACTCGCAGTGGCAATCGACTCGAACGCGCGGCCAAGTGAAGGGTTCGCGTCTCTCCGCCACTGTTGTAAAACAGCGACCATTCAGCAGCCAACCACTTTTCTTTCGTGGTGTAATATACGAGCTCTCTCCTTGCTGCCCTTACACCCTGCCACAAAACTAATCTTCCCCTCTTCTCTTTTCATTCACAGAACAAATGTATTCATTCGAATCCCGCACTTTATTCTAATGTTCAGAATCATTTTGTCCTAACTTTTTAAATCTTGATGTTTACACGTTTCAACATCGCTTTTTATGACAATCAATTTTTCTTCATTTATTTGTATTAATTTCCAATTAAATTCAATTAAATTTTGATAAACAGAGCATAGATGGAAAGCAATTTCGTTTCTCCGTTGGTCTTTGTGTTGAATTTCTAACCATTTGATATGAGCAGCTCCATTAGAACACAAGCCGTCGGAAGGGTTAAAAGAAGGCCGAAATTGAACTGTCAGCAGTCTGATCCTAGAGATGCATTTTTATGATCGGATTTTCACTAGCCGCGGTTTTCTCTTTTTACGAAAAGAGAAAACCACGCAGTTGAGCAAACAGGCGCGTCATCTTTTATTGCTCAAATACCAAGATAACTCGGGGCTTTGTACATCTGATACTTCTTTAACCCTTTAATCGTCATGCGCACACCTTCGTCGCCCATCCTTACCTTCAAGAAGTGAAAGTAAAAAGTCTCCCAACCTGTTACGTCAATTTCTCTCAATACTTTTTTTCAAGTAAATTATTTGCATTCGTTTTGAACGCAATTTTCGAAACTCAGTTCCTGTTGATTTAGGATATAATCCCTTGAATACTTATCAACACTTGCTTTTCTAAGAAAAAAAAGTTACCAGTTTCGATGCACTTTTAACCAATGCTTATCTTTTTTTTCTTTTCTTTCCCTCAAAAAACTTATCAATATTTTTTATGCTATTTATCTAGGCATTTTTTCTAAATAAAATAATAACGGAGAATTTTTTTTTCTTTCACTTCAAATCGTTTATCTCGTTTTGGCCGGGAACCCACAAAGGTAATTGTCAACTAGACCGGTCTCTCACGCAAAAACCGCATTTAAGTGCATATCATCAAATTCATTTCTCTTGTTAATTCATAATTTACTCACTTGCGATTCTAAATTTGTATTTTAAAAAAAGATCACGGGATATTTAAATTTGCCCCTTTAAAGCTCCTGTGAGTTAAAAAAACGTACGTCAGCTTTGATGGGTTTATTTTGGTATTTACACCTTGGTACAAGTCTCTCGGGACAAGTCTATCGTCTTTTTTTGTATAATCCCAAGTAATTATGCACTGGGTATTTGTGAAAACGAAATTTCAGCTCGGCTGATTATGTTATTTCGGCAAGATTTTGATGTGAATTTAATAATTTTTTGATAGTCCATGATGCGTTTATAATGAATCGAAAACCACTGTAAGTCAATTTTTTTTATTTTAATTTATTTTCTTCTTCAGAAACATCCTTCATTTTGAAAGCAATAAGGGTTTTTGAAAACTACTTAATTGTTATGAAAAAAAAAAAAAAAAAAAAAAGGTTTTTCAAATGAAATATATTTTGACAAGTTTTATGATTCATTTATAAAAAAATTAATTCTTCATGTTCACTTAATAAGAATGTTAGTTCCGATTATTTTTTATGATATAGCCGAAAAGTTGATCATTTTTTAATCTCAAGTTATTATCAATTCCTACTCGGTAGGAACCGCTCATGACAACTCTCCTGAATGGATGATCGAAAAAAATGCACCGGAAAGAGTTTAGTGACTTCCCTAAAAAAATTCCAGCCAGAGCTGTACATATTTATTACTGATGTGGATAGTAAACCTTTTCCTCTGCGAGAAAACATCTTTTTTCAACTGTTTTTTAGACATAAAAATACTATGAAAAAAAATTTTTTTTTATTCTATAAACGGCTGTTTCGATCTTTCAACATGTTGTTTTTTTTTCACAAACAAAAAGTTCACAAAAAGTCTAATTTTGATTGTTTACAAAACATTTACATCTTTGAAAAAAGTGATACGAAAAGAACAATTCAAAAGCTACAAAAATTATGATTCCAATTCTAATATATTTCAGGTACGAAACAAAAAATAAGATAGAATCGAGAGAACAAATGAAAACGTTGACGAAGAAAGAGAAACCGGTGTACACGAAAAAAAAGTGACGTGCGAGAAGAAAATGAGCGAGAAAGAGAATAAAAAGGTGGATAAATTGACAATGTGTAATTTCAAGACACCCTCTATGTGAGTGCGTGTAATATGTATCTTAGCCGGAGGGCCAATATTCAAGTCCGGAGGCTAGTGTACCATGACGGCGCAGCATCCTGCCTTTTCCTCGTCTGATTCTTGGCTGTCTTCTTTCAATGCTCGCACTCATTCCACTCGCTTCATCAACGCGGCGGAGAACGACGTCATCTGTAGCCTGGCCGGCGTCCTTCTGCACAAATCACTGACTCTGCTAGTCCGCCCGAGCCCCATCGCTCCGTCCTTGTCTTTTCTCGCTCCTTCCCACAGCCGTGCGGAAACCGCAGAGCGCTCCTAGTTAACAACTCTGCGTCCGTCGCGGAATAATGTAAAACGCAAGCCGAACGATACGATCGCCGATTTTCATCTGTTTCCAATCAATCTTCGAGAATTCGATGCATTTTCACGCGGTATATTTCAAACGGTCGCGACGATCATACGTGAATTAGCCACGCAGTCATCGTTTTTCTCTGTCCCAGCACCTCCAGATTTAATCATTCACCAACCGAATATTCCAATCATTTTCCGTTATATGACATCTGATATCTCGATTCAATTACAAAAGTGAAATCGTAACATTCAACAACGTTCGCCCGTGTTGGTAATCGAAAATATCACTTTTCGCTTAATTTAGAACAATTTATTTCATTCAATCCTAATACAAAATTAATTTGAATTAAAGTTAACAAAAAGTTTCGACTTTTGTCAAGACATATTATTTTTTATTTAATAAACGATAACGCATGATTACGTCAAATTTAATAATAATACAAAAATATTATTGCCCTCTGGTGAACTCTTTCTAATGAGTTTTTAAGTTATAGTTGAACTCATTAAGATATTCAGAGACACTTGTTTGCACGAATATTTTAACGTTTAATTGTTTCGAATTTTAATTGAGATGAAAGTTTCATTTTGGCATTCTTATAATGACAAAGAGTTGACTGGTCGAAATATAATTTTATAATTCACTAAATTTTGTTTGTTTGTTTTTTTTTTTTAGAGTGTTAAATAGTAACCAAAAATGCTTTTGAAAATTGATATATTCAATATTCCTTCATCCAAATTTTATTGTATTTTTTATTTGATGTTATTTATTTTCATGTTTTTTTAGAGTTTCTACATTTATGGTACAAAACATATATTTTTCAATTATTATTTACCAATATTTTTGTGCATCAATTTTTTGAGTACACTATCAGTTTCATAAATATCTCTATGCAGTTTTTTGATGGAAAAGTTCGTGATAAATTGTAGTTTTTATATGAAGATTGCTTACGTACATCCTATGAAACTCGAAAAGGAAATCATCTCCCACACTCGGGAAGAATGATATAAAGAATTCGCAAAAGTGATAACGGATAAGAAGTTTGATGAAATTTGACGGTGAACTAAAATCTAATCATACACAATCAGATTGACGGTCTTATTTTCCATAAACTCAATTCAATTTGCAAAAGAATAATCACTTATTTTTCAAAAACGTGGTTTACATAATTCATACTGAAAAATCATACACTGAGTTTATCATCGATTGTTTGAAAAAAAAGGGGGGGGGAATATTCTGATGACAGAACTCGCCAATTTATTCGGCAGACATAATTGGTCGTGAAATATAATTCTTCTGTGTTTTTGTGGTAACTTCTTTTACGTAATCACAGACAGAAACAAATTTTTCGATAACTCTTATAAAAAAATAGCTGTCTCGTTAAATGTGCCGCTTTTTTGCCAAAAAGGTTTCAATTTTTTATTCACCGAGATATCAATCCTTGTTTGTATCATCTCGTCAACAATTTTTTTCGGATTTTTCCGTTCGATGTAGAATAATGTTTTATTCCATTTTTGAAATTTGTATTGCGACTTTAAACTAACATTTTGTTATCGCGTAGTAGAAACTTATCAATTACAATGAATGGCAAACAAAGGAAACAAACAAAAATCCAATTTTTACTCGTCTGCAAGTTTTTGATCATGACTCATGTTCACATGGACGTGTCCTCGTGATGCTCGTGTGCAAAACATTTGTGCTGAGTTTGATCGTCACGCACGACGGTAGCGAGAGGCCCGTCATTTTTTCTTTGCGGTTGTTTTTTTCTGGGCTTTTGTGGGATAGAAAAGAATTGCCGGGCGCGCACCGGCTTAGATCTAATTTTAATCGACCAGGCCAACTTCTTATTACGAGGCTGAAAATTGGGCCCGGCTACGATTTTACGAGGGCTACTTATTCCAAATTAATCTCGCCTAATTCGACGTTCGGTGGAGGCTTCTCAGCCGACAAAAAAGAGGTATAAATTATTTCGCCCGGTCGCTTAGAAATATTTATGTGCGCTTTTTTCCTCAACTTTAGTACTTCATTAGGACGAATTGAAATGAAAGATAAATCCAAACAGCCTGCAGGTGCAATGACGCTCGGTGTGGCATGCTCGGCGGGTTTCGATTAGAACCAACAAGTGTTATCTGTGAGTCGCGAGTAGTTTGTCTAGTCCTGTTCTGAATCGCGATTAAGATCGGCTTTATACCTGGTAGGTAACCGTTGTGTCAAGAAATGGAAGGATATAATTTTGCTCTTACCCATCGTCCGATATTTATATTCGACAATATTGACACTGTACTGACATCATTGGCAGGTAACTTTCTTCGCGGTACTTCTCTCAACGATGATGACCTTCGGGGAAAACTGCTTCTCGGCGGAAACGCTGATCGGCCTAATAAAGTTGTTTTAATCGTATCTCAGCTGGGTAATAAATTGAAGGCCGATGGGGCGATCGCAATCGTGCGTTCACACCGTGCTCTAAACTGCAACCGAGAGAGAAAGAGAGAGAGAGAGAGAGAGAGAGGGTGGATCGCGGGGAAGAGGACCGAGCGATGCGGCAACAGGCCATTGAAAAATCCGACCTTTTTCTGCGCCGTAACGGATGGACGGACGGTTACATAACTCCGGCCGAGCGGCATTGTGTGCCGGCGTGCGATATAACATGGGACTTAGAAATTTCGTTCGCGAGTAGTAAATGGGGTATCATGTTCAGTCTAAGGCTTAAGGACTTTTGTTTGGCGTGGGAGGCTACGCCACTGCCCAGGCCGGACGGCCCAGCCACAGCACCTGATCCCTACGATCTAAGCGCGACCTATTCAACATCTTCCGTCTTCGCGTACGAATTCAGAAGCTGCCCCGGTGTGGGATTTTATGAAGCTTTTCAGACACACGTCGCTCGCCTTCCTTTTGCGCTCGCCTTCTCTTTTTCTACTTCATTCGCCCCCTCATCTCTCCCCCATCAGAGGACTTTCCTTTTTCTTCTCTTAGATTAGATTCCATTATGAATTATTTTATTGCACAGCTCCGGCGTAACAAATATAATATTTCGTGCGAAATTTTTGCACATTCATTGGAACCTCAGCTTTAAAAGGACGATTACCAAGGTTCGTTAAGAAACTCATCGACCGTTTCTTTCTCCGCGTAAACTAAAGATCATCTTTCGATAATGATTATTACAATTTCGATACAAAAGATCCAGTGAAAGCTGGCTTTTTTTTCGCCCGCGACGAATCGGTCCGATTAATTAAGTCCGCTTGGATTAATTTTATTTTTTGATTCACTCGTCTGATTAAAAACTGTTTATAAATTGATAACTGCTGTGAAGAAATGATTTTTTTTTTTTAATACAATTTTGCACGCAAATCACATGAATCACATGTTTTCCTCGCGATGAAACATTCTAATCGTGATTGCGCACGGTCCCGCGCCAGAAAATTGAATTCCCGGTATTTTTTATTCGCGCTTACCTACGACGCTTTTTCGTGGCAGTCGCACGAAATGTATACGTTATTTGCGGCAAAACTCTCTTTTGCCCATATCCTTTGATGACGTTTTGTTTGACAGCAGACTTTGGTTTTCCTCGAAAGAATTAATTCGTAACACACACCAAGACAAAAGAGAGGATACCTCTGAAAAAAGCCCCAAGAATCTGGACGGACAATTTCGCGCAGACCAACAATTTATTTGCACGCATATGCATAAATTGCACGATTTCAATCTCGATGCAAAACAGGTCCGCAGTAATATAAATATTCAATGAACCGTACGATAATATTTAACACTCGACTTTACATGCGCGCGGCTTAGCTAATTTGTCGAAAAAATGGGGCTTTTCGACACTGACCTTTTCCGCAGGTCTCTTTCAAATACCTGCATTTTATAATTTACGATGACATCACAATCCACTGCCATCTTGGCTGTGCAGTCTTGAATCTGGTTTCAACGTTTTTTTTTCTCAAATAAATAAATCGTTATAACTTACAGAGATGGAAATAATCATAAGTTTTATGTTACGCTGGATTCTTCATTGACGCTGTAAAATGATTAGATATTAGCAGAGACAGTTCTCCGGAAGATATATAAAATTTAATTAGTTCATTCGATTGATATCTATTAGAGTCTGGAATGGAGAATCGAAAACGGTTTTATGCACATAAATGTGTTTATCGCGCAGGCAAAGAAATGTAGATTCTAATCAGTTGTTATAATTTATAGATGCTTTCTAGAGATGAAATACTTTTTCAACCTTACTTTATTGATCTTTTGAAAATATTTTGATTTATACAAAAACATTATAAATAAAAATTCAAAGATAAAATAATTTAGATGAATCTCTAAAGGAAATTAAAACCTATTTCTGTATCCATAATTTTGAGTTCAACTGAAAATTGTAAGCGCTCTTATGTGAAATGATTGTTAGAAAATAAAAATAACTTCTCCTCCGATCTTTTTGTTATAAACACAACGACGCAATATTCAGAAACTTTTGCAATTCAAATATCTCTTGTTTCTTTGCCAATATAAAGCTCACTTTGCATCAAACAATCTCAAGGGACTCGCTCTCGTTTTCCTCGCATTTTGCTAGAGGATCGTGGACAAATCGAATTTTTTTTTTATCGCAAAAGCTGTACGGAGTCGCGTGGCAGTTTTCACGTATCTCCCCTGAGAATAAGAACTGGATGAAAACAAAAAAGTGCACAAAAACGGCAGCTTCGTCAGGTACGGCAGGTAGCGCGAAAATTACAGAGGCCACTGCACCTCTCGACTCAAGAGCGAGAAAAACAGCAAAAAAGAGATGTTAAGAAAGTGTTGTCATGATTTCGTCACGAAGTTTGCACTCTGCTCCCGTTACACTTTTTTTTTCGTCGTCATTTTAATTATACTTTTTTTCTCAAAGTATAAAAAGATCAAAATATAAGTGGCACGGATAAAATACATTTTTATTCAAACGCTAAAATTCTCTTTTCACTTTTTTTCTCCGGACATCTCATCATGTGGAGCACAACATATAACATTTTGAATTCATCTTTTGGATTCATCTTGTAATGAAAACTAATAATGTGTAATTTGTGGTCCATTAAGAATACATTATAGTTTTATACCGCTGCATTATTCGGAACCAATTTGGGTCGTTCGCATCAGCTGATAATAATCATCATAATAATGAATTTTCCACCATTCTGATTCGTAAATGAAAGATTATAATTGGATAATGTAAAATTACATCTTGTATTAATGCAATAGAAGATTTCTTTATGAGAAAAAATTCAAAATCAAACTTTAATTGGCATTAAATGATATTACAATAAAACAGACGTGTTTGAATAAACTAATACGACGAAAAGCAAAAACGACGATTAAAGTTCAAAGAACTATGACAACGATCTAAACGTGTGAAATCTGATTAGAAAAGGAATATGAGATAAAGTAGAAACAAAATGTAATGAACGTTCTAAACGATAGAGTGACCATCTCGAAGAAGAAATGTTCCCATTAAAATCTGATGTTCTCCAGCCTCGTCATCAGCAGCTTCATATTCTGCGCTCCTTCGAGGATGTCGTGATTTTGCTGATCTTGTTTTGTGACTTTTTTATAATGCGCTGACGTAAATGGACCGACCCACACGGTAGCCGATTCTTTCAGAAATTGAGTATGGCTGTAAAATTAATTATCCGGCGTGCTTTATCGCCCTCTCCCGTCCGAGACGACCGTCGAGGTCGACGGTTCTTAGACCTTGAGAGAGAAGAAAAAGACCCCGCAATGTTGCGCCTTACCGCCAACAGGAAACAAGCCTTGCCGGGGAGCAATCGTTCGTAACGATCGCGTAATACGCCGCGAGGCGTTCAATGAGTCGCTCAAATATCAAATATCAAATAAGCTCGCGTATAACGAACAAAAATATTATCTTGTCAAGCAATCGACGTCATAAACAAAATGGCGCTGACAAGAGAAATTATATGAAAATGATTCAAGTTCAATTCAAGTTGAAGAAGAATGGATTCAATCATTTTCATTAGTTTAGCCTCTGTCCCCGCGCGATATTTATCCACTTGACGTTAGTGCGCGCAAATATTGAAAAAATTGAGTTTCGCGCATAGCCTTTTCTTGTAAAACAGACACCCTGCACATATATATATATTTCTTGCACTCCCTCTCATATATATATTTTTTTGCACTTGTCACATTTTTCCTCGATCACGTAAATATTTCATCTGCCAAGCGACACGCGCGCGGCAATGACAAAAAGCGAAAACAAAAACCATGACGATTTTTGCCGTGCAACGACTTGCAATCGTCTGATGAACTCCCTGTTCATTTGAACGTGTGCATGCTCTCTTTTGTTTTAAATTCGGAATTTCTTGTCAGCATTAAAAAACATTCTCAGAAAGTTTAATTACATCACTGACATTCTTAATTAATCAGTAATGGACTTTTCGTTGGACAGGATAATTGTATTTATAAATATATATATGCTTATAACTTTTTAATTCGCAAATAAATGCAATCGCTCGGCAGAAATAAATAATTAAATTAACCATTTTATTATTCGTTCCAGTTGTCTAAAATAGGATTTATTCTCACCTAATCTCTGATTGGAATAAAATTGTACTAAATAGACGGTTCGTTCGTTGAAATAAAAAATCCATACGAAAGATATGTGTATTTCATTCATAAGAATATTACAACTTTGAAAGAATGAAAGTGAAAGCGATATGAAAGAATCCTGAAGTATAATACATGTGGAAGCAAAATTGGTTCGCCGAGAGAGGTCGTGTTTGTAATCAGTATTAAATTAGTTTTACAGGAATACGTGATTGAAAAGCATTGTTTGCAATGAAAACTAGCCAATCTTGAGAAAGCCCTAACTCATTCGAAATTAATTATCTCGAATATTATCGGCCACTTTGAGAGTTCGGGCTCGAACCATTAATCCCGGCGTGTAAAAGTGGAACAGCTCAAAGCCAAAAGCAATGTCAATAAATAAAAAATGGATCGACTATCACACCGCAAGTGGCTTTCACTGTGATCATTTCTTGTTGGATGACGTTCGATTTTTCAGCTTCCGCGTGAAAATGCCACGATTTGGTTCGCGTGTAACACTTTTTTGACGTCTTTCTTTTAATTCCCATTTATGGTTTGAGAGTCAGAAAAGAAGAGATGTGTGTGTGTGTGTGTGTGTGAGAGAGAGAGAGAGAGAGAGAGAGAGAGAGAGAGAGAGAAAACGCGGAAGGGCCACGAGGGATAAAATCGGTGGAGGGGCAACGAAGGCTCACTTCCTACAGGGATGCGGCCCCCGAAGTCAGGTTCCCATGCCCTCCGATTTGGCATCCTTGTTTTTCGTGGCAGAGCTTGCCACCTGTCCCTGCGTCTGGACCCCAAGCGCTTCCCTATATGTAAAACACTATTGCCCGGGTAACCCCATTGTGCCAGATTCTCATACAACCACGTCCTATCACCGACACACAAAATACCTCCACGTCAAAAAGATGCTGCGTGATTATGTTTGCAATTGTTGCGTAACAATCGGCCCGATAAGAGCATTGGTTTTGTCATTCTAAAATCATTTGTAAAGATGTTCCGCACATATCAAATATTTGAGCTTCGCTATTCAAACTTTACTCCTAACCAATTAAACTTTTTATTCATTCTGACAATATATCCTAAATGTGTAAACTATGTTATTCATCAATTTTATTTGATTTCATTCAATAAAATAAAAAATCAATGATTCATGCAAAGTTTTAAAATGTAATTTTATTCAAATACTAATTATATTATTTATAAATGAATCTGGAATATACTTTTGTATTTGAATTAAAATGCAAATTTTGTTTTAAAGAACATTATAGCATTATTGTTGTTATAGTGTGTAATCAATAGAATGATTTTCAAAGGACAATCATTTTTTCTGACAAATATTCAACAATCTGTCGAAAAAGAACTTTTATTCTTCGGAGCATCTCTCCACCCATCAAACAACGCACCTGGTGCTCAAGCGGAGTCAAAAAATCGCTTCAATTACGCAGTTCCTCTTTCGAACGATTTGGACAATTCTTAAAGCAAACTCAAATGAAGCTTCGATAAATAAAATTTTTTGTCCTCTGTTCAACGAATCTGATTTACATATGTTTTGATTACCGAACAGATATTTTATTTATGCACAGATTTTATATTTTATAGTTTCTATTAATTATATTTGCATTCAGAATTCTAACTGATAAATATATTATAAGCTTATGCATAATACATTGCAATGAAACAGACATTCATCAAAATCTGTTATACACATTGCAAATTAATAAAGTTGGAAAAACGATGAAAGTGTTTGTTATGAATAAATAAATACGTCGTTTCACGCGGTTATGGAATGAAAACTCTTATGATTTTTTTATGAACCGATTATTACGTTTGATATAACGTAATTAATCTTGTTTTAATTGCTTAGATCAACATGTTGTACGAATAATTGGCCGCTGATCAATTTTAGTTGTCATTTTGAATGTTTTTTTTTTTAAATTCCGATAAGTTATGCAAAGTACAAAAAGGTGTTGTATTGACAGATGATTTCTGTTCGGTTATTCTGATTTGAAAAATAGCAAAAGTTGATCACGATTCAGAAAAATGGAACATTTGAAAACTTCCGATTTTTTAACCCATAAAATAAAATTCTATAAAATAATCAAACATTTTTAAACGATTTTTCACATAAACATATATGATTGATAAAAGTTAAATTTTCTGACTCGTGAATACAGAATACAAATAAACATTGTAATGTGCTTTTTAGATTATCCATTAATCTATATCAGAAGTTCCGTGGTAGCCTCGTGAAACAATCGCATAATTGATGGCGCTGATGATTATTATTTACTGTATTATTAATCCGTCTGACCTCGTATTGAACATTTCGCATCAATTCAAAATCAAATGTTTTCGTTCATGGCAACGATTCAATTTATTTAAATAATTAAACTATTCACCTAATTTATTCACACCGCGCAATTCAATAATATAAACAGAAAATAAATCGACTAATTGAATAATTAAATAAGCGTAAAAATTATTAACGTTTTGTTACTCTGTTACATTCACATGTTTCAATCGATTCATTAAATTCGGTCGGTTAAAAAAAAGGAGGGCGTCTCAGGATATTTCAGCTTTTTTTTTCTTTCAGAAAAGAAGCATCGGTGTAAATAGCGAGATAAACCTGACGGCCACTTTTTGCGTCAAGTTTCGCGTGTCGCGCACGCACCCTTTTTATCGGAGGCACGCGCGCCCTCGTTTACTTCTTGCGCCCTTATAATCGCGCTACAGTTGTTTTCCGATGGAATTTAAAAAAAATCGTCACATAGCCACGCGTTCGCGGAACTGTTCGTACGCGCCTTTCAAAGTACAAAAAATCGTTATACATCCCTAAGGGGAGAGTGCACACCACATCAGAAGAAAGAAATCGAAGATCGTTACACTATAGCCACGCGCAACGGCTGGTCCGATTTTTTCTCTCCCCGCGTTTTTTATCACATTTTTTTTTGCTTTCTCTTAGGGATTGGACGTGAATTTATGACATCGGATTTTCGAAAATTCGGTAACGGGAAGGTCATAAAGCACGTGCGATGCACATAGGGGATTTTTTCCCCGATATCGTTTTTTTGTCATCTTCCGGGCTGTCCCTTGATTTTTCGCACATCAAAGGAACCATCGACAACCGCTTCCTTCCACTAAATCCTGACACGCTCAACCACGCTTCCACTTTTTTTTTACTTATGCTTGTTATTTTTACAAGATTCCACGTAATAGTTATCTAATTTGCTCTATTGTCCCGTGGAATAACACTACAACGACTCTGATGAGACTTCTCTCGACGATACTAAAATGTTATTTTTTCAACAAAGAATATGACGAACCCGAAAATTTTTTCCATTTATCATTTTTGTGTCGCCATATATCATTAATACATTTTTACTATTTTTTTTTTTTTTTTTGTTCAGCACATAACACATTTTCTCATTTTCTCATTCGATCCACGCCCAGTTATAGAATCAAATGTATTTTCCAATAGTTGCACATATCAGACACAATATGAATCGTCGGTATAATTAAGGGTGTTCGAAACTTTTTTTTCCGTTGCTTTTCATAATCTTCAAAACTCGACGCATCCGCGGACCGCAGAATTCTTTTCAAAAATAAACGATTTTCGTCTTAAGTTACAGTGCATGTGCGCACGTTTGTTTTTTCCCGCATTTCGTTACCCATTTTTTTATTCGATCCGTTTATTGGTACCTTCCTGAGGTCATTGTGTTTTCGACGGGTAGGCGCTTGCCCAACGTCCGGCAGCGAGTTCTTTGGCTTCGCGAGGGCCTTTCTTGAGCGAATAAAAAAAAGTGTCTGAAAAAACGGTTCATTCAAAATTTGCCTAGCCGGACCCGCGGATCGGCGATCACAATGGGTCCCAAATTTAAAGGAAAAAAAAAAGTTTTGATCCCCCTCTATGTGTTCACTTGCGCTGGGGTGTCGACTGGCAGAAGTAGTCGCAGATTTCTCGGTTGGTGCGCTCCACATACAGGGTGACTTACTTTTTCCTACCACTTATTTTTTTCCCATTTTTTTCAAACTTGATTAACTTCTCCAGGATAACGTGATGGAGAACTGATCTTTTGTAACGAAAGAATGAGTACTAAAATTTCGTTTGTCATTCATGCAGGATCATTTCCGCACGGTGATTACCTTTTTGTCGGTTTTTTGTCAAGTTGTGAACTTATCCAGTGAGCCATAGAGCAGATAAAAAATGAATCAAAACATCGGGGTTTTCGCTTATTTATGCACAGAGAAGAACGGCACAATTTCGTTCAAGGTGAATTATGAGAGTCAGGATCGAGAGCTTGTAAAAAAGATATGTTCGGATAGGAGAACAAAAGTGTCGCAAGAACTCTCTGTGCAATTTCGTTAGCGGTGTCAATTATAGAACACAAATTATATTTGTCAGTTTACGGACAATTCATAGTTCAATGATATTTCGGGAATGTTAATTTTCAAATTAAACTCAAAATTGGTTAAATTTAATCATCAATCGTTATAACCTGATTTGATCGGATTACATATCAAAATGTGTCAAAGACTGAAAAATATTTGTCCAAAAGATTGCACAATTTTCGTATTAAATTGACCCAAACATTATCAAGAAAATAAAAAAAAAAACTGTTTGTTTATATTAAATTTGGTAAATTTTTTGTTACAATATATTGTTACACAGTTATACGGAAAAACACAAGAATTTATAGTTAATCAGTTTTTAATATCTTTTCTCAAGTACGTATCACACAAAATAGATCTGATTTCCACCGCTGATAAAAAAAATGGTTAAATTTGATTATTTCAATATTATAATTGCCATAAATCATGTTATTTAATTGATGAAAATTTTCCTAACAAAATAAATTCATTATCTTTTTTGTTGAACAAAAATGAGTATGCCAACTATATTTACCGTCGAAAACGAAAACAACTTGAAAATGCGAATCAAACATCCTGAATTGCGTTGGAGCAGAAAAAATGTAAAACTATTGAAAATTGGATAAAAGTGTTGGTTCGGTACAGTAACATAAAGGAAATGTCTCTACGTGTTACGTTACATTTCAACAGGACAACGAAGAAAAAGATGAAAACGATTTTTGACAGGGTGCGCGACGCGTCAATAGCAAATTTGCACGGCTAAACGGATTACAGATGTTTTTCTCACAATGACAGAAGTCGTCTCGAGGATCGGACAGTTTTCGTTTTTATGTCATAAAGGCGACGATGTTTGAGCGACAGGGGTATTGCACGCGTCAGGCACGGCTTTTGCGGCGCAAAGGGCACACAAGACTTTATGAATAATCCACGGCTAATGTATCCCATTGGCGCTTTAAACGTCGGGCGTTTCGCGTCCTGACGCAACATTGACCTTTACTTTCTTTCGTCAATGCTAATTCGATCTGCACTCATTCTTAATAAATCTTTCGTTTCACATTTTTCCAAAATTCTTTTTGTTTGAGTTTTAACTTCTAACTTGATTGTTAATAAATAAAATTTGTCCAGCAAATGCCATTAAATAAAACCGTTAATACTGTCTAAGTAGAAACAAACTGATCAGTTTGAATTGTGTTCAATGAAAATTAATAATGTATTTAAAATGACTTGAGACTTGGTAGATCTTTATTTGTTCCATATCTCGGACCAATTCGATTTTTTTGTCTATTTTGGTCATCCACTAGATCTCGATTTCAAGTCTTTTTAACTATTTTTCACGTCTCAATATTGTGAACGAAAGGAAAGGTCAAGAAACATGTGCGGTAGAGAAATCTTTGTCCAAGGTGGCAAAGAAAAATAAAAGAAAAAGGAAAAGAAATAAATTGTCCGTTTGTGTCCAAATAGTTGGACCGCACTTGTCGGGCCCATTTGCATGGGTGTTCCTGAGTCCGGCGCACCCCCAACATCAAAAGTGCCGGATCTTGGTCGCATGTTTTGTTCAGATCCTTTTTCTTTCACCGTCCCGATGCTTTTATGTTTGTTTGTTTGATTGTTTGCTTGTTTGCTCAGTCGGTTGTTTGCTATTTTTCACACGCAGCTGATACGGACCCATTTAAACCTTTTTTTTTTCTTCTCAACACACTTGTACTTATCAACAGCAAAAATTAAATCTTAACAATTTAATCTTCCGATATTTTTGAATGAATTTATCAAAAATCTAATTGAAAAGATCAATTATAAACATATCTAAGAAATATGATGAAAACTTAACGATATTGAAAAAAAAGATAATGATGCATTGAATGAATTAAGGTTTTGCAATAATTTATATTAAGAAAAAAGAAGAAGTAATAAAAAACGTAGGATACAAAAGAATGAAATCTCGAATAAACCACTTTGGTAGAATGGAGCAAGTCGGAAAGTAAGCCACTAATCTTGAGAGAGGTAATGCGCAGAAAATGATCGCGTGGCGGCATTGATTCCGATTGGTAAGAAAAAGAGTTGAGGAAGAGACGCGCGGACAAAAGGATCGATGAAAAGCGGCAGCGCGAACTTGAATGTATAGCAAATCTGTAACAACACCTTTCTCTTTGAATTGCGGCACACGCTCGCGGCTTCTTCTTGTCGGGCGTACCCCTTTTCTTTTTGTGTTCGCGGACCAATTTGGGTATTGAACTGCAATTGAAAGGGGTACGACACAGGGGTTTTGACATCAGATTTTCCTCCAATACCATTGTCCCAATCTATATTGAGCCATCAAAATATGAAAGGGTCCGTTGCGTCAGGTGCCATCGATTCATTCAGTCGCCGCATCGAGGCCATGCATTTTTTTTCCTTGCCTTTTTTTATTATGTCTAAGAATCGGCGCGCGCGGAAGGGTTGACGAGACCTAGTTAACGGTTCCATTGATAGTTTGATCAACAAGAATACTGATTGACTTTTTTGCTTTCGACCCTTGTTTGGATTATTCATTCGATTTCCGTGTGAAACAGGTATCATTGTCAGTCGGAAATTAAAGAAAAGCTAATTTCATTTTTGTTGGCTCTTGATTTGTGCTTGCCTATCAATTTACATCCTATTTGAAATTCAATTGTTATTGCCAGCTTGAATTATCAAATTATAATCAAATCAACTTCGCCCAGCATTTTATTCTGCATTTTTCACGTGAAATAAAATTAATTGCAATGAGATAACAAAAAATGCAATCAATTTGAATTATTTGAAATAATGAAAATGTTATGTTTGCGGAAATCAACAATACCATTTTTTTAGAAGGAAAAACCGTAGCGTGAAATTCATTTTTAAACAAACAACAAAAAAAACCGTGGCTGCAAAGTATACACCTAATCGTGGGCAACAAAAAAATACGTCGGTATATAAAGTACATCAGTCGAACACCGACCAGACGAACAGCGTTTGCACACACTACAAAACGTTCATTAATGTCAGATCATTAATCAAATTATAATTGTAAAAATCAGAAAAACAGACGGAACGCATGCAAATGTTCGCGACCCGCGAGTCGCAAAAAAAGTAACCTCTTGGTTTGTGCACTCGGATTTGTTGTTTCGTCATCGAAATCCAATGATGATCAGTCGCCGATGAATTTCACATTCTTTTTTGCATCCAAGTCATTTCAACGCAAATGATTATGATTGTCTATACGGTCAATTATTCGATAGCTCAAGACACGGCTTTGAAATATAATGATATGATACTGAAGAAAAAAAAGTCGTCTGTTTTTTCCTCGTTCTTTCTTTTTTGCTGATAACGAAAAAAAAATCACTTCGAGTTAAACCAAAGTCGATACAATTTTCGACCGTATCAAAAGAAATTCAAGAAATACTGAGTTCTTCGCATTAGCATAAGTAGAAGACGAAGGAAACAAAAATAAACATCGACGATTTGAAAAAAAGTTGAAGCACACGAAAACCGCAAATCTGAAAATCGGTAAGGGAAATTGACATTGTGTCACAACGGTCTGAAAATCCGTTGGCAGATGGATTTCTGGACAATCAAATCGGACTACGATGACCGACGAATAAACCGGACAAAAAATGTTAGAAAAAAGCGACGGTAAAAAGCGGTCACCTGGCAGGAGTGACGTCACATCGATATAGGCGCGTCATCTCGTTAGAACGGCAGGGCTAGTGGGAGACCCCCATGGGTTCCCATGACCTGCGCTGACCCCCGCTTAAGGTGGCATTTTCGCGGTCAAGGGTCGCGCATATGGCGGCCCTTGATATTTTAAGGACGCGAGAGTTTCCCTAAAACACGAAAACCGTACGAGCCTCTCGAGGCTAGATAAGACCTCCCTCTTAGTTCTGAAGTATTAGGGGAATAGACGTGTGTGAAAAAAATCCCATCTTCTTAGGGGAAATCTGAATGCCGATGCATTTATAATTTCGGTGGACGAAAATAAATTGTCTCCGACAATCCGAACACGTTTGGCTCGAAATTTAGACTTTTTCCGTTCAGTCGAGTTTGTGGGAAAAGACCAAAGAATATTTAGACAAGTGGATGACTAATTAGTTCGCTCTTAAAAAATAGATTCGATACGGTCAAAAGTCAAATATACACTCCTGTTTGCTTTTTTAATGGTTTCAAATTAGAAGCTTTATTTGATAATTTATTGTTCGATTCTTACACACAAATTTTACTGTTTTTGTAAATAATGTTCCAATTTTTTATTATCAAAAAAAGATGATCATTATTTTCTTGAACAAAATAATAATTTTAATTCTTTAACAAATTGATATTTTCTTTTTTCGATTGTAAGTAACAATAGAATGTGTAATTTAAAAAACAAAATTACTTCAGTATGTGTAACAAGTTGAACTAAAACCGGTATATGTTGAAGTTGGCTCCAGAGAACCAAAAAGCGTCAGTGTTGTTTTTGTGTTTTAACCGTACTTCGACAAACTACCGTTCATTTTGATTAATTTGATAAACCCGGGCTCTCCCAATTATCAATTTAAATAGAACCGGGGGCCCTAAAAAATGATCGAATTAATTTCTACTAACAGCAACCTTATTTAGCCTGTGAAAAAATCAACGCAAGGTAGAAAAAAATGTGGAATAAATAAAACAAACATAAATCGAATCGGACGTTTATCCGATCGAGTGAAAATGCCCGTAACTCAGTTGTTTCGCAAGAAAAAGTCCAGGGATTGACTAAAAACGTGTTTACGAGTGTTTGAATTTCCGTAAACTCGTAGTTTTAAATTTCAAGCAACGTAATGAACGCGGCTGAAAAATATTCATGTTTATACTGATTAAGTGGCACTCGGGTTCTTTGTGGTGCAACTTCCCCCCCCCCCCGTCCCCCTATTGTCGAGAGAGAGACGACCCATCTGTTGCTACCTGCGCGCGGCGCCGAAAGAAAAGCCTCGAGAGCGTTCGAACAAGTGACTTTATTATTACGTCTCGGGGGCGCATCGATTTCAAGCAAATTAACGTCAGCGGCGAGATGCACACTCCAAGACGAAGGCGATTCGATTACCGAAAGAAACTGGCGAGCGCGTACGCATTAAATTCGGCGGCCAATGAGTCCGTTCTCCTTTGGCCGAGCGAAAGGGGGCTATTAAAATTGACCGGACGAATTAGAGACGCGCGTCAAAGCGTGTCGAATTTGCGAGCGTGGAGAAAACGCGAGCGTCCATCATCTCGATGGAACCCGGAATCCGGAACAGTGCTAAATAAAGATGAATTTCGGGAAATTGAACAAAGTGCGGCGCATTAATTCACACGCCTGTTTACCTTGAATGATCTTTGATTAATGACGAATAATCAGGCTCGAGTTGCTGTCATTTGGCCAGAACCTTCATTCTTTTGTTCGTGAGAAAAAAAAAATAGTCAAGAATGCGCAAACAAATAATGTGAACGTTATATATTAGCAGCAACTAAGTCAGTTCCAAATCATAAACGATGACGAGGATTAAATCAATTTTTAACCTTTTTTGTTGTTTGTTTCGTAATGAAAAATATTTATTCGACAATTTGTTTGAATCGTTCTCTGCACTTATTGGATAGATAATATTGTTATGAAACAGAAAATTAAGTCAATTTGATTATGGCTAATAGCTAATGACAAAAGTTGTTGCCAAAAACAACATCTGCAATCTAAAATACATCCATCTCACTCATCCGGATTGTCAACAATTTAATCTTGCCATGAACGACCATGTTTAACATGATACTCGTGATCTTACAAACTTTAAAAAATGTTTTTCAAAAAGACCGACTTGAATATTTCCCATAAAAATTTATATCTCAACATATTCAAAAGGGTATGGTATTATTAAACTTGAATTATTGGTTTTCTTATTGTCAATAGATTGGATATAAAATTGTTAATAACACTTGACCCGTGCGAACACCTAAAAGTCCGTCCGACTTTTTGTTTCAGCCGCTAATGCACTTTTATCTCTCAACAATATACCAAATTTTTTGATCGGTCCGGATTCGACGCATTATCAGCGTATTTGCGAGCCATTTGAGAGTCGACTATAGACGAGCATATATAGGAATATAAATTTGTCTTGAGCGAAGTAAAAATTGCCGCGGAAAAAGAGGCAGCAGATTCAATACCAGGAAAGAATGTAGCAAATGTGAAATGAAAAATGTCGAATGTTTAGATGCTGAAAGGGTTGATGGAATGAAAAAAAAAGAAAGTCCATCAGATCAACTAAATTGAGAACCAAAAAAGTTTACGACCGATTTTCACTCCGGTCCTTTTCCTGGTTCTGTTTGTTTTCTTTTCTTCTTTTTTTTTTGTTTTATCTTTCGTGTATTTTTTTTACTCCTCCGGCATACCAAAAATGCGTTAAAGGATTAACGCGGTCCCTTTGGTGTATTTGGGCCTTCCCAAGAGAGGACTGTAAATTTTTATTGCCAGTCTTATTTCCGAACGGGTAATTGCATTGTTGTCCCCGGTTATCGAAATTATCTTTTTCGAAGCAAAGAAACGTTCGAAAGCCGCTGCTGGTGGGACATGAGAAAGATAAGCATCTTAGTTCGGGACTGGCGCGTGCTGCGTTCCACTGGGCTATTGACGACGAAGGAACTTGTTTGAAACAATGTTACACGTTTTGGAATGCCGATATATAGGGTTATCGGATCACACGACGTCGATACCAATCTAACAGTCTCCGCTGCAAAATACGTTTCATGTCCGTGCAATTACTTAAATTGTTTCCAAGTCAATATTTCACATTATCCAACAATTTACTGGACCTTTTTTAATTACAATTCTTAATCTGTAAATTGAAACGGATGTAACAACGTTGTTTTTTTTTTTTTTTTCATTTCCCAATCAACACAAATGAATGAATTAATTATTCCGATATTACTTGAGAATAATGTTACAGTTGTTTTTTATGGGCAAACAGTTGCGGTTACTATTATCCTTCAAGATAATGACGTATCTATGAATCGATCGATCAACCATATTTTTATGAATAATTAAATATTACACAGGCGAGTTAAAAGATTGTTGCATTAACGAAACAATGGCTCAGCGCGTGATGTCGAATGCCACAAAAGCGAATATCTATACATGTTTGAACAAACTCGTCTCATATTTTATTCGCAAATATTTCACATTTATATTCAATATCCGATTGCCAAAGAATTCTTACTCTTTTTCAACAATGCCGTCTGATTATTTGTCAGTGCATGAAGTATGCATATTTTATAAAGCGTCAAATACAGTAAAATGATATAGTTTTATAACGTAAAATTTCTTGTCAAAGCTGGGGTGCGTCGACTTAAAAATTTTTCGTTTTCAATCCGCCTGGCGAACATATTTTTCATTATCACACTGTGATACATAGTTATTCAAATCGGCATGTACAAGAATTCGAATGGCGGCACATGCATAGATTAAAAAAAGTCACAATAAAAATAGACCAACATACATTACAACCATGAGACAAGTGACTCCTCTAATTTATAATTTACATTCCCGCTTTCTTAAAGTTATAAAATAAGTGTCTAAAAAAAGAGCAAAGAATGGCTGAGATGTATTCATTCATAAGTCCATAAACTTCAACCTTGAGCGTCAGACACATCACGAGCTAGTTAATTTTTTTCTCCTCCTAGCAGACGGCTTCTAGCGCGCACTTCCGTTTTTAGATGCATCTGGCAAGTCGATCCGCGTTGGATCCCACGAGAGTTCCAAAAGTCTAACATTATTTTTCAAACTAGGCGCTATAAATAACAAAGTAGGAGATGATGAGTATTTCTTGCTGTAGTGACAGAAATGTTACCCACGGTGAGGAAGTTAATAATCAATCCTTCTCTAGTGAAACTGTTTTGCAACTAATCATTTATTGACCATACACTGACAATATATATTATCAGTATATTGTCAATATAATTTTAAGAATAAAAAAAATTTCTGGAATAATGTAATCTATTATATTGGTCAATATATGTTTTATGTATGGACAATATAAGATTTTTACTAAAAGGTTGTACAATATTATATATACGTTCTGTCCTTACGCTTATCAATCAGTAACGTATCAAAATCTGAGTGAAGCTCATCAATATAGTCGTTCAAAAACTACCGTTCTAAAACTTTGAGATCATTTTTTATTGGAAAATCAAAATCAATTAAACGGAACGTGATTGGCGAACAATTTTTCGTTTATTAATGCTGCTTTTGAATTTTATTGTTCGAAACTGAGATAAATGTCAATCAAAATTAAATGCAATATTTTTTGTATCAGCGTCCCAGCCGAGCTGAGTACACATATGAAAATGCCAAAAACAAAACTCGACATGTTTTTCTTGTCACCTACCATCACAGGTTTCCCACAATATGGTTACGAGCCAATAATACATAATCAGTCACACGTCTTGCGTAACCCTCGAAAAAACAATCCTGAAAATCTCTCTCACACACACACGACGTCGAGTCGAAAAAATAAATGAGTTGTTCATCATTAATCTCGCGGTCTGAGCGACAATATTTGCATATCGGGTTACGACTGCGGTGCAATTTCTCGAGTTTGATCGATTGCAAGAAAGCGAAATGCGTGGCGCAAACGGGAGAGGGGACGCGACAGCGCAAGAGGGAGACGGACAGATTCGTCTTGAGGCCTTTGGGTCATTGTCATTCAAAGCGACTTTGCGATGCGAAATCGGACGGTTGAAATTAGGGCGACACGCCAGAGCAGGGGTTTCGTGCCGAAGGGGAGGGGGCGCTGTATTTAAACAAAAAAAGAGCTGCCCAAAAGGGGATGCTATGACCTGGACCATATGCAGATTAGGCACAGATGCTTACACACCGATGCCCTATACATCCAACTGTTCGAGAAAGCCGGTTCTTTTTTTTCGCTCGCTGAGAAAAAAACGCAAACCGGAAGGGGATCGTCCATCGGTTTACTGACCAATGGTGAGCGAGCGCGTTTTAATTGAGACCGTTTTTTCGTCTTCTTTTTCTTCCCTCATGTTGGGGAGAGGGATGACGTTTTTTTTGCATCCAATATTGACTGTGTCAGATGGACCGTGCTGTTTTCCGTTTTTCCTTGCCGCAAACACGTCTTACATCATCGAAATTGAGACGCGTGAAATTAGTTCGGACGTTTGTTTTTTCTCGATAAAAAATTAGGAACCCCACATATACTTTATTTTTAAACTCCTGTCGTGTTTGTACAGTAGAACACACATTCGTTTTTTCTTTTTTTTTTTTTTTTTTTTTTTTTTTTTTTTTTTTTTTTTTTTTTTTTTTTTTTTTTTTTTTTTTTTTTTTTTTTTATTTTTTTTTTAAGTTCGTTAATTTTGTGCGAAATCAATGATATTATAATTTTTCTTTTATTTATAAAACACAATGCCCTGAAATTATTGATTTTCGACAAGATATCAACTGGTGGCAATAATATAATGACGGAAAAGTATGTTGCAATCTCATATCTGTGGCAAATTGATATTAAGGAAACGCGCTTGAATGAGCGTATAGCAAGAGCAATATAATTTGCGTACGTAACTGCACTTGAAAATGTGACGGCGTTTATTATTCATCAGGTTCCACCTACCACTCAAATATGTAAATACGCGTTCCATTAATGTGCCGGTGAATGGAAACGTACTCAAACATTATAAGTCTTTTATTACTCATCTATACTACTATAAATTAATTAATACGAAACTACCTTGCAAGTGTGACCATACAATTGATTAGCATCAACAATGCAAACACAAGACAAACACTACGACAAAACATATAGATTTTGGTGGATGAAAGAAAAAAATTTTTTTTTCATCTCATCGTTACACATAAACCGTCGCACGCTGTCTTACGGTAAAATCCGCGCGCAGTTACACATTGATTAGCATTGATGAAAAGCCGGGCTTCAACGCGCGTCGCCGATTGATTAGCTCCGCGCTTGATCATAACATGAGAACAAAAGCTTTTTTCGCTGTTGCTACAGTTATTATTATTAATAACTTAACAATGGCCGCCGAACAAAATATATACATTCGTGAACAAATTATTACATATATATACTCGTTGTTCACGCTCATGCAAGATTGTGTATAATCGAGCGAAAAAATTGTTAACTGTAAAGTGGAATGGAAAAAATGTCTAACATGCATTATTATTATTCGTCGCGAAGATCCCATGAGGTTTATTTTACTTTTTAAGTGTCATCAATGTTCAATGATTGAGCGCGGTAACGTTTTTTTTAAGATGATTATAATCTTTCACACGTATAGGTATGTGTATAATACTTGAGAAGAGAAAATTTGAAGGTCACGTAATCGAGGATTACAGTCAAAAAACAGAACACTCGGGATTGGTGTCGCACGGATCACGAAATATGGTTACGAAACTGATCGTTGTCCGACAGGCTGTGTAGGTCCCCGAGATAGTTACCGTTTCGAAAGTATATAACGACAAAACGCGCGCGATCTTGGTACGCTCGAGTGCTTTTTGGTATTGGAAGTGAGGTTAGAGGTGTCTTTCTAGATCGCAATGCCGCAGCGGAATAGTGCTGGGTGCACGCTTGGTTGCGCCTAATAATAATAAACGTGCCAAGGTGCCTACGCGCGCGGACACTTCCAAGCCGATTTCTATCTCGCGGACCTCGCTTTTTCTCACCTTCGTTTTGACGGCGCGCTTTTCCCCCGCACCTTCTTTTTTTTCACAATTTCCATTCGGTGCCACGATCTTTCCCCGAGATATCGCGCAATCGGATGCTGCATCTTTTGCATCACGTTTCATTTCGTCTTTACGAACTTGCGCGCGGCTTTCGTATACTCGCCTTTTATATTTCTTCTTTTTTTTCTTTTGCTTCTGAACAGAACGGAACGAAGCCTGTAGATACGACGGAATGATACCTTGGCACAATGGGATGCTCGCAGTGGCTCACTTAATTTCGGGGAGGGTTTTAACGGATCGCCGGAAGAGAAAAGGTAGAGAAAGACGCTGCAAATGGGCGCACTCGCATCACATATGGTAGCCGCGAGATAGCCGACAGAGACAGCCGCGCGCGTTTACCGAAAATCGCTCTTTTTTTCGTTTCCAGCTACGTGATCGAGTATAGGGAACACCCGTGGCGACGATTCGTCACTTTGCCGTGTTACTAATAACGCCAGCAAATGCCATCCGTCGATTTACACTTTACGACCAATCGAAAAAATTATAAAAGTCATGCGTCATTTCGTCTTTGTTTTTTCATTTTTTCTTTGTTTTTTTTTTTTTTTTTAATTTCCAACAAAAAATGAACACATTCGTTTGATTTTTTATTATTGCATGCACTTATCTACGTGTGAAATTTTGTCTTCAGGTGTATCGGTGTATTCATATATAATTCAAATGACTATAGCGGTTTGGTTAATTGTATTAAAAGTAGACCGCATCAAAATGAGTATGGATTTATCTTTTCTGAGATAAGTCATTGTCAGGCGTTATCGCGATGAAGTTTCAATAAATGAAAGAACTATCTTTTTTTTTTTCGTCACGATGGTCAATCAAAGTCAGAAAGAATGTAGACAGAATTTTTGGTTCGGAACAAAAAGAACTCTATATATACGGTATACCTGCAAACTGACGCCTACTCAAATTACGGTTCGATTGCACATTATCAGTGTTGATCCAAGTTCGAAATTCATTACGTAGCGCGGGTCAAAAGTTGCGTCCAAGTTTCGTTACGACACGTGTTTCATGACGGCCGATTGGCTGTTATTCAAAAATCAACATGCAATACGCTTTTCGTTTGATTTTATTATATAAGGGTGTGAAATTAATTTCTATTTAATGATTTGTTTCATGGACATTTTTGCACCATCGTCACAACAGCGATCGAAACTCGATTGAGAGTAAATCTATTCTCAATAAACTGGTCGACCATAACCACAGTTAATAAATAATCTAGATCGCGTAACTATTTTCTTCCTTCAAAAACGTGACTTGGTGTTAGCAAATATGCGCGAATAGAAAAAAAAATTATATTTCAAAATAAACAACAATAAGAGACTTTCGTGAAATTGAAAAAAAAAAAAAATACCCATTAATAGAGAAGCAGATACAAAAAACTTTTACATAAAAAAATAATCGAATCACACTGCACGGCTGCAAACTGGTTGGAAATTTTTGTCAAAAGGAAACGATTTTACTCGAAATCACACTTGTTCAAAATATTGTAAAGTGATGTTGAGAATTTGAAGAACTTTTCGCGGCGAAATGCGATTTATCTAATGCACGGAAACCAGGTGAAAAAATCGATAGATTTTCATTCTTGATTTTACGCTCCCCTTCGTTGGAATTTAAATATAGAAAAATTTGAACTCTCTGCTTTGGCGCACTTTTGTGTATCGTGTCGCGCACAGCTTATTTTAGAAGTTATTATTAAACGTTAATTTTTTGCATTTGCTGCGCCGAACAAGGGCGAATAACAATGTAATTGACGACATATATTTTGACAGTTTGTTTCGTGAGTTTCTCATTTATTCGCAATAACGTAAAAGCCCTAGAATATATGAACACGTAAATTTATATGGGCATAGCATTATATATATTGGCAACTTGATTAATTACATCAGCCTTATTTTCAAACAGAAAAACATTTCGCGTTTGCAAAATACGCCATTTCACTTGTTTTCAAGTTAGTAAAATGCGATTACATTATATTGTATAAACCAAAAAAATTTATCCTTTAATTTATTTCTTCATTTATTTAGACGTGTGAGTCAGAATTAAATAAAAAACATAATTATCGTCTGTGCGACGAGTCATTCATATCAGCCTTTTTTTAATCATTTTTTCTATCAACTTTTTTTTTGTCTGTTTGTGTTAATGAACTCATGATTTGTGTTGTTTTCGTGTCACCAAAAATCCATTTCCACAATCGTGACATGAAGAAAAATGTAAATGATTAGAATATCGCACGATATGTGTAGATAGTAAACGTATACTCAATCGTTGCGTCTTTTTTCTTTTACATTTATTACGTCATATACCAAAAGTTAAGCCGAAATAAGCAGTCATTATAGGTATTTTATACGTATACCTTTTACAGTGAAAAAAAAGTTATGACAAAAAAATGAATCGTAGCTGATGATCTTGTCTGCGGCGCGCAGTGTGGTACGTGCCAAACAAACACCTCCCAAGTTTTTCTCCACGAAGCCCAAAAGTATATCGCCCCTTTTTTCGATGTTTTTTGCACGCCGAGCGTAAAAAACCACGCGCACGCGAACACGAACCCCTAGCTGATGCCGATCATTCCCACACTTCATCTCTGTATCATTATCTAATTTTCCGAACTCACCCTGCCAGACCAACGAACCTAAAAACAAGTCGTCGAAAAAACTGGCCAAGTTAATTCAGAAGCCGATTTTCGAGTTATATTGAGGCGATAAGTCAAAAGCATAATTCAATTTATATATTCTATTTTTTGTTTCTAATCGTGCACTTTTTTAGTGTTGGTTTTGCGGATTGTTTTTCTTCATTCATAAGTGTTTTAATTGTTTTTTTTTTCACTTTTCTAAAACTTGAATTTATTGATAGAATTAAATTTTAATTATTAAATATGAAATTTAAATAATAGAGAAGGAAAAATGATTTTGAAACGACATTATTTTTGTTTAGATGAAAATATCAATTTCCTAACCATATGATCAGCAAAAAGACATTGAAAAAAAAACTTTCTCGGACCCACACACAATAAAGACGTTGCACGGTTCTCTGGACATTTGACAAATTTCTGATGACTGTTACCAGAAGTCTCGCAGAAACTCAGTGACGCGTGAGCACACGTCGTACTTTTGTTACAAATATTCATCAATAATAACTCAATGAGGTTGTGACTTTTTTATGCCGAATTCGTTTCGATGATCAAAAAACATCGGATCACGCTTTTAGCCATCAGGGGAAAACGATCGTTTTTGCCTTATGAATTAGTGAGCCTTGCAACAGGATATGTTTTTATCTAAAATCCGAATAATTGATAAATATAATGCATCTGAAAGGCTCCGAGTTGTTGTAGCATGCGATTTATTTAAGCGACTTCTGTACGTGTTAATGCAATTTATTTCGTCAACTGCTCAATTAAGTTGAAATGAAAATCAGAATTGTTTATTAGCTTTATTCACTTACTGGATAATTTTAACTCAATCAAATATTGAATATCAGCTTGTTCGAAAATGCAGTTATGGATTTACATTTCCGAAACAATACACACTAATTTATATGCGGTTGAGACGGCGATAATCATTAGTAACGCCAGATAAACAATTTTTTGGAAAAAGTAACCTGATGACTAAATGGAAATTGTTTAATTACAGATCAATCCAAAACCGCCGACTAATTTCACAAAATCATCAACTTAACGATGCGTTACCTCTGTGAGAAACTTCAACGCGACCTTCACGTTAAAAACTTTGAACCAACTATGTCTAATTTGAACGATTTCATTAAAAAGTCACACAGCAACTGATCCTCTCGTTCTAATTGATATAATTGCCGTTTTTAAAAACTTCTAAATTCGAAAAGGTCGATACAATACGTACGCGTTATTGTAATTAAAAATTTGCTGTTAAATGTCAGCCTTTCTTTTCACACAATGGAACAAAAATGAAGTTGGCAAATACAAATGAGGCTTGTAAAATTCGTCAATAATCGGTTTTTGAATCGTTGCGCAAGTAAATGTTTTTACTTTTGAAGAAAATTGCCGGAACGATTTCGTCGGTAAGAAACGATGCGTCACTTTCTTGATGGCTGGCTCGGTTGATTTTTCGGAATCCGAAATTGTCTACGGAGATTGAGCAACGGAAGGTATCTGAGTATGACAAGGCGGCTTTCGGCTCCGTGTTAAATAGTCACGCCAGTTTAGATCGCCCGGCAGCCAAGCACCGTCCCAGAATTTTTCCGCGCCAAAAAGTCAAACACTTGTTACTTGTTTGTGGGAACTTGGCCCTAATTAGTTCCGTTTTGGTTTCAGCTACTTCCTTTTGTTATTTAGAAATTTATTTTCCCACATCTCATCCAATGAGTATCGAATTAATTTTCGTTCTTTTTTCACTCGACCCCAGAAAATCGTACAGATTTTTCTTCCATCGCAGCAAATCGCGTCCTTTTAGCCGCTTAAGTAGGTTGAAAAAAAGTTTGTGCGACTTGGAAAGTGATGCTATTTCGTTCGTTTTCTTTCTCGTTAAAGACGAAAATCACTGGGCAAGAACTAATCGCAACAGATCCACTCAAAGACAAGACTATTTTCATAATTTTTACGACAGTTTTATTGTCCGAGCGCCGGAAACTCGACAAACTATTAACCTTATTTGCTGCTAGAACAATGGGAGTGGGGAACCCGATGACGCGCGGATTCATTAAGATTTTGACGGTTTAACTCCGTGGAATGATTTTGCCCAGTTTATGAAGGCCGTTTTGTTTATAAGCTAGAACGATTGATTCACATTGAAAATTTCTGTCGTGGCATTACAGCGGCGACACATTTTTTCGCGCTCGATGAGCACGAGATATGCAACCGCGCGACGTATCATACACCTCCCGTTGAGCTAAAATCTTAAGTATACGAATGAAGGGCGCATGAAATGTACGATTATTTTGTTGTGATGCAAAAATGATGAGAGCGATGCGAAAACAAAATTGGGATTACCGTAATAAGATTGCGGGGATTTAATATTAATCTTGGAAATTTGTTTCGTTGATAGAAAGAGATAGGAAATCCCTGGGAGAGATGTGCGATAGCGTTTCAAACCTTTAAAGCACTGGATATCGAAAGCCGCGCGTAGCAATCGAAAAAGCCGAGAATTAAACGAGAGAAAAACAAAGTAACGAAGCAGGGAACGATCTATGGGACATGGGAACACCCTCGTCAATTCCACACGCTTACGCTTCGAGTGATACTCGCATGTCCGATAATGGAGAATAGGAGAGCGTTTCCGAATGAGAATCCGACAGAAAACGCGCGACACAAAAGACTGGGTACGGAAAATCGTTCGAAATCTAACAAGTAAAATGAATTTCTTACGATGCGCTCTCTCGCCACACCCCCTTTTTTATAGCCGCCAAAAAATACTCGTTTCGCAATCCGTGTTCTACTTTTATTTCAAAACAGTGTGTACTTCCTTTTAGCAAACAGTTTTTTGAAATTGGCGAAACCTCGTTGATATTTTCTGCCAATCTCTTTTCTAGTTTTTTTTCTCATTTCATGTTCTTCGCTTTCAATTAAACATTCAATGAAATAATTGAACAAAATAAAAAATTTTGATTCAGCGCAGATGAAATTTGTTCTTCAATTCTGTTTGGTCAAACAAAATTTTGTTTTTTTTTTTTTTTAATTCTTTTTTGTTTTTGAAAAAAATTTTTTCCATCAAATTTATTTCGTTGAACGTTATACGTGAACTAAAGCATTTTTGCAAGAGAACTACAAGAATTGCAATTCTATTTGCATGAGGCTTTAACAAAGCTCGACCGTACTTTATCGTAGCACTACGCACAACGAGGGCAAATAACAAAAATACCATTCATCTCAAACTTGTCCAGAGTCTTTTTTATTCAGCTTCGCCTCAATTTTCTCCAACCCATTGTTTCCCAAATTACGTCCTCCTCGCATCCATCTCAACCGCCATGACCTTTGCCACACTCGAAACGAATTTTCCTCCCGAAGGAAAGCGAGCGTAAAACAACGCCAAGCATAAAAAAAAGCCACGAATAAAGATAACGCTATACAGAAGAATAGCATACGTTCCACGTCTACGTTTGACGCTTAGGCGAGATCATTTTGATACTGTGGGATGAAATAAAAACAGCGCGGATAAATTATCCGAAAAGCAAACAAGGGACGTGCATAGAGCAAGTGTCTTTTTTGACAAACCGGTCTTTCAAAAAAGTTGGATAAGGAATATTTTATAACAAAATTAATTGTTTTTTTTCTTATCAAAGTTTTTATGTTTTTATTTTATTATTATTATTATTATTATTATTATTTTTTTTTTTTTTTTTTTTTTTTTCGAATAAGGAAAATTATATTTGCGTTTATGTTTTCAGTGTAAATAAACATTGTGTTTTTATTATATATACACTCGAAATTTGATGTTCTTGTTGAAAAATATTTATACCGTATAAATACTTTTGTGTTTTCTTTCAATCTGAATCGATTCTTCTAAATTTAATATTTTTCACGGGAAGCACTGTTTTTCGAGAAGCGTTTTTGTATATTGAAATGCCCTGGTCCCTCGAACGCGAGCGGCACGGTTTCGAAATGCTATAAAAACTTATAAAATGTATATACATTCAACCATAAAAGCAATTCTTCAAAAACCCTTAAACATTTTTCCGCGAGAGATCTTTGTATTGTAAAACACCGAAAAAACAATGCGAGGTAGTAAAATAATAGTCCCGACATTGAGAACGGGTGGCAATTTTGTTATTTAAGCCGTGTAGACTTTTGTAGTACTGGAGGCGCACGCAACACCACGTGCCTTCTCCATGAGTTTTATTTTTAATTTTTGTTTTTCAAAAATGAATACAAACAAGTTGAGTAATATTTTTGTTTTTGAACATTTTCTGTCAGCGTTACGTCACTTGCAAGATAAAAAAAAAAGGAACTCTACTAGTCTTTTTTCAGCTTCTAAGACAAATTACACCTCCAGCATTTAGAAAGTTTAGATGGATTAAAATAATTCAAAAAAGTGGCACATACGAAATTGAATCATCAACGTTAATTAAACCTGATTACATAATTGTCTCAACAATCAGGGTAATAGAAGTTGAATCGGATGGAATAACAAATCATAAAACAGTGGAAGAGAACCTTTTTTTCTTTTGGGATGAGAAAAAAAAAAGTGTGTGGCTACCGGAATGATGTCTAATTGTTTTTTGTGCGTGTTGAACACGGAAAGTGATGACGGGGAAAAAAAAGGACGAAAAAAATGGGTTGGATTGGGATTAAAGTGCAATGCACCTAACAAGGGGGTCCCGTAAAATTGGTTACAAGTGGAGCAAAAAGACAGTGGAGAGAAAGAGAGAGAGAGAAAGAAAAAAAGCGTGGCTCCGCACGCCCCGGCAAATATACGAGAACAAAAAGTGCTGGGAGCCCTGCGCTTGGAAGTAGCATCAGAAAGAGAGTATTTTGAGCCCCCGAAAAAAAGCCCGGACCCATCCGAAATCACGGCGGTATACTTGAAAACTCGGAAGAAGATGGGAGATAAGCAGCCGCGCGCGGGGTGGGAAATGGGAGGGAGAAAAATGGTCGGCTGGTGGGGGGCAGCACAGCGGGAGACAAGGACGGAGATAGGCGCTTAATTATCCCCGGATTGCGTTTGGCGGACGCGCATCATCTATGGCTCGGTCTCACTCTCGCGCGTCTAGGGAGTGAGAACCGAAGAAAGGGTGGCGGCGGTAGGACGAAGCCGAGAGAGCGACTGGCGGGGACGCGGCGGGGTGGGAGCACCGACGGGCAGGCGAACGGCAGCGCCCGCCGAGGAAGGGGCGCTCGCACTGCGCTGGTGGGGTCCGGCGGCTCGCGGAGGGGGTCGCCCGTGCACGCTCTGCGTCCGTTCCGCTGACTAGTGTGGAGCAAAACATTCAGTCGGCAAAAAGTATCCGAGGGGTGAGCATAACCCCGAAGGTCCCCACGTTTGGCGCCGCACGAAAAACTTGTCAACACACACACGGTGAATAAAAAAAATATAAGATTAACACACACGCACACGGAGCCGAGGACAGAGAAGCTTTGAAGCCTGCGTCTTTGAGATCTTGAGAGAACGCCGCGCGTGTCACAGTGCAACCCGAGTCAGTCTGTCAGCGACGAAGAAGTATGTGTGTGTGTTGGTGTGCGCGGGTGTCCCCTAAATAGAGTACCGTCCAGAATTGCGACCAATTTGCAATGCGGACAGCGGCCACTTCTTATTGTTGTTGTTGTTGTTCTTGTTGTTACAATACCGCTGCGAGCGAGCACGTGCGCGCATTATCTTGACATTTACGACGCAACGTCGTGACTCTCGCCGTCTGTCAGCGACCATTCGTTCGTCAACTTTCGTCAACACAGTTCCAATAAACGGCTTCAAGCTGGTTTATTCGGGGTATCCGATCGCTACCAAAATGGAGGTACGCGCGATGGAGTATCGGCCGGTGGTACCCGCAGGGGTTGCGGGGGTGGTGCCCGGTCTCCAGGACTACCACGCGGCCATCCCCGATCTCAGCCCGCCGAGGAGTCAGGGCTCCTCCACGGGGGGCGCCTCCTCCATCGGCGACTACGCGCCTAGGATGTACACACCACCCACACCACCTACCCCTCACGAGGACGAAAAGGTACGACACATTTTCAAACCGCCACTTTTTCCCGCCTTTTTCCGCGACTCCTCACACACTTTTCCCTACCTCCTACACCCTTTTTTAAACCAATTCGAAACAACAAAAAACAAACTATTTCAACTCCAACATATCACGGATTTCAACTTTTGTACTCTACTTGTCTTCAATTTCATTTTGCAAAGTAATCTTTGGGGTTCATACACTTTTTCACAAACTTTCTGAATGCAAAGACACAAACTTTATTTCTCTTTTTGTACCCAAAATCTAACAGCATTTTTCTACAAATTCGTTAAAAACAATCATTTTATTATTAATGTTTGTTTTGTAGTGAAAAAAAGATTTCACTCTTCAGAAAAATACTCACAACGATACTTAGAAAACAAAACAAATTTTATTATTTCTGACCTCCGCTAAAAGCATTTGCAAAAAATTGGACATTTGTTTTAAGATAACACTAAACAGTCGGAAAAAATTGTTTATTTAAGGCCAAACAAAAAAAAAAGTTATCGATTGGGTAAAATTTACAAAACATTTTTATCTATAAGAATCAAAATAATCTAAAATTTTAATTTATTTTGTCTCTGAGATTGACGATTTTATGAAATGAAAAACAAAATAGTTGAATTCATTGAATACGCAATAACAAAATCAGATTATTACATTATGGCTCTCGTTATTTTTGATATTAATATTACAAAACCCACTGAATTAATTCTAGAACGTGAACAAATTAAATCCAAATCACAAACAATGATTATTCAAATTTCTCATATTGGTCTAATTGAATGGACCTCCAAATTTCAAATTAAATCTAATTTCGTTTAAGTTGAGCCAACCGTTATAATAACCAAACAAATAATTACCAACCCAAAAATTGAAAACCAAAACAAAAAATAAAATTTATTCATTCATTCATTCATTCATTAAAAAAAACAAAAAAGGAGGGAACCATGCCACAAGACCGTTATTGGGTATATACCCAAGTCGAAACGCCATCAAAAGTTAATGTCTCGGTCAAATCTATTTTTCAGTTTGCGAAACGACTGGTGGCAATCTTTTTCGAGCACGCAATATTAACTCTCGGTCGCTGGTTGATACCCATTGTCGAAACACAATAATTACAATAGTTTTTACACGTTCACCGTAAATCGTTTTCCGCTAGACGAAGAATCGGCAGCCGTTCAATAAGCGCAACGATTGTTATAAGTGTGCTGCAAGTGCAACACGCTTACATTTCTCAACGCGGCGCATGCATAGCCATAAAATTAGTCGATGTCGATTGTTGGGGCTTGTTTGACAGCGCGGTCTCGTTACAAACTGTCGAGCCAACTATTCAGCTAGCCGAACTTAAGATAAATCGACATTCTTTTGTACACGAATGCACGTCGCCAGTAATGACCGTTTGGTATATATCAAAAGTTCAAATTGTGTATAGAACCCGTGCAAGAATCATATCGAAGGTGATGTGTTTTTGAACGAATTTACAAATACGACGACCTTGAAGTGATTCGAGAAAAGCATCACTCTCCGAGTTTGCATATATAAAAGATCGATTTTGTATCTGATTGTTATTGAGAGTTATTTCGTCAGTGGTATTGTGATGCAAATGCTGAAAAGATCTCGGGGGATTAGTTGTTTCGAAACGATGATTACAAGTAAACGATGGCACTAAATGTGATATTCCAACTGGCGGGCCCGGGGAAGGCAACAACTGGCGGGACGAAACAAGGCGCACTTGCGTCAACGCGTTTAAAGCACGAACGATCTATTGTGGCTCGTTCGATGAAACCATCGGACGGAAAATTAGCCGTACAAAAAAGTTCTGATTCCGTGAAAAAACACGAATGTCTTTTCTCGGAAAGTGGCAGCAGCATCAACCGGAAACGGGCGTTCGGCTGGAATGAGGGATTTAAAAGTGGCTCCGAAAGCAGAGCGAACGGGTTCTCTCTGTGAAATTGCCCCGTCATTTATTTATTATTATCGATCGAGAAAATCGATCCACAACTTTATTTCATGAAAATCATCCGGATAGACTGCCGCAAAAATGTCAATTTTCCGACGTAAACAACTTGTTTACGTCGAGCCATTCAGTTGTTCATTTTTTTTTTTTTTTTGACTTTTACGAGCTGCGTGTAAATAAGTTCGGTTAACGACAAAATAATATGGCGAGTCGCGCGCGCCGCGTGCTCTTCCTAGTCAAAGACAAAGATCGATTGAAAAAGTGAAAAAAAAAAAAAAAAAAAAAAAAATATTGTTGGGGAGGAAAAAAACGAGAAGACCTTTTTTTATTTTGTCGAAGACGTTCTTCTCCGGTTAGTAATTCTATTTGTCCGCCGAGAGAGTGAATGTGGAAACTCGACCTGTTAAAAAGTATTTCTTCATCGAGCGCGGACAGACACCCGAAACGCGACGCAAGATTGACAGCGAGCAAGGAAAAATGATTCCTACCCGGTGTCGATATTTTTACCGATTTGTTCGATAGCTTTGTCCACGATCCCGCACCTTGTTCGCCTGTCTTCTTATCCGACAACTTCTCAGGATCATAGTCATTCGTTCTAAAACAAACAAAAAAATAAAATTATTCAATTCAATCGACTTGTAATTAACATTTCAACAGAAAAAAGAAAAACAAATTCTAAAAAGAAACAATAATATTAAACACGTGAACCGCAATAAAATTGCTAATTGGGAATCAACAACGATTATTATGTTTAATACGAAAAAAATTGAAAACAAATTGAGAAATAATGAAAAAATAATAATTATGAAAATTTCACAAGTTTCGAAATCGTCGTTAGTAATTTGGTATCGAATATTACAACAATATATATAAACGTAACATAATATTTTTTGGGCAATTCAGTAATTCAAGTTTGCATGCTTTGTAAATTATTTCAATAAAATATAATTAATTACGTTTCACCATATTGGATGCATGAAATGTATGAATTACTTGTTTTGGGACGTATGTACAGAACATAATATTTGCTCATGTTATTGATATAAACTCAAGTATGCATTTGCACACCAATTTCACACAAAATAATTACTATAAACTCTGATATATTATATATAATAATATTTATTTATATAAATGTATGTAATCATTATTATGTATTATCGTGATTATTAGCATCTAAAAAAACATTGAAAGCAAACATTAATTTTTGTATTTTGGCGTGTTGATGAGATCATTCAAAAGAGAGAATTGGCACAGGATATTCGGCGTCTAGTAGTCGGTAGGAAATTCGGTCGCTAAACAAGGGCCAAAATAAGAATGTCCCATAGGGTTGCTACACAGGATACCATATTTCTCGTTAGGTAAAAAAGTGTTTCGTCTCAGAGAGAAGGGAAAAAAAGGCGCCTCTATTATGGGCGCGCTCGTGCAAAAAAGCGAGAAACGTTTCTTCCTGTTCGCTCTCGGCAAAGGCATCACACGGACGGACGTTCGCTTCGCATTTGCACTAATTGCGAATCGCGCGCGTTTGTTGCGCTCCCGCCAAAACGCGAGAAAACGACAGCGCGGAGATTTATTTTTCTCTTTGTTTCTCATTTCGTGCACTTCCTTTTTTTTTTAAAGAAAAAAATATATAAGTTGAAAAAATGCAAAGGATTCTCTGCAGGTCAAATTAAACTTGGTTCAAATTTTGTAAGCAAAAAAAATCTATAGAAAGCATGAAGTTATCAAAAGTAATATGAGCGTTATATAAGAAAGGTAAGAATCGATGAGTATGAGGTCGATCGCGTCTTTATTCATCACTTTATATTTATTATTAAGCACCTAATAACGTAGCGAAAATGCGCGGGGTCTCTATCTCTCGGGCAAATCGTTCATAGAATTTTGTGCCAAGCAAAATGTCCATTGCACGGTCTTTTGCATTTTCCTACTCCGATTTCTCGTTACTTTGAAAATACCTCCTTGACTTTGCCTGAACTTTCGCAAGGAATCTTTGTACATCCGACATCGCCGAGAGAAAGTTTAATTGGTTTTTAGAATCTTAACAAATGCATGTTTGATGAGAAAAAGAATAGATTCTCTCGCAAACTCAATTCGACTTTCTTATATTCTCGATAAAATTACTTTTTTTTTGCGCTCGCGCGACGCCTTTGTCCCGCGCTCGCGTTTTGCATCGAAATCGACACACGACGGCTTTTTTTTTTAATTTCATTCTATCTTACCTTAACGCGTCGTTGCTCAAAATCGCGCTCTTATTAATAAACATTCGTCGCGCGGAAAACATCGATAGCACCTCTTATCGACCTGATTTTTCTTTTTATTAATAAACAATGACATAACAAAAAAAAACGCAAATCCGATCGGCTGGCACGTCAACAAAAAAGCGCGGATTTTTTAATCGAGAGCTCGAGTTTTGGCCCGAGAAACTAACTTGAGTGTATCCTTTCGTTTGCGCAGATGGTCTCAGTCATTCTTTTCTCGACCAGTCGGCTCATTACACACACGCACGCATCGAGAAAAAAAAATCCTCCCTTGTAAGCACTCGAGCGCGTTTGGACCCTCGGTCCAGAGACCGGAGGGGCTTCGTCAAACTTACGCGCTGGCGGCTACTTAATATCATTTTTTTACCTCCAAATATTTTTGACTTTTTTATTTTATCACTAATTCAATTATAAAGAAACATCGTTCTTTTTTTTTCCACTCTCTCATGATTGCGCAATAATTATGATTTAATTTGTTCAACTTTATCATGGCTGCTTTTTTTCTTTGTTTTGAATTATTAATTTATTGAAAAAAAAAGGCCAAGTTTTTGTTTGTGAAATCATAATTAAAGTCTGTAATTAATAACAGAGTGTAATCAATCATGGCCGGCGATACGTTTTGGACAACACGATATCGGGACTGCACGTGTTTCATCTGCGGCAAAGTCCAATCGTCTTTTATCTTTAAGTTGCGCGTATTTTCTCTCGCTTCCAAAATTTTTCAAAACCATTAACCACGATAAAGCGCTCTTGCTTTTGGCTATTAAAACATCTAACCTCTGTTAAATTTATTATATCACTCCGGACTATATAAAGACAATCTTGGAAGATAAAATTAACGACACCTAATGACATGCGAGATTCCAACAAAAATTGAAGTAACTTACTTACTGCTTCAACATTGAAGCATTTTATTGGAGCATTTGAAACACAAAAAAACGAAGAAACAAATGTTGTCATCGACTTTAGGGTTTGAGACACGTTGATTTTACCACGACCCGCTGAGCTTCATCACTTTTCCGATGATTCAATTACAAAGGAACGAGCGTTCGACGAATTCGGTTTTGCCAACAAGTATCGTCACTGCATCCGTGCGATAATTCGCTCTTCCGATATTGCCTCTTTTTAACGAGCCTGGATCGGTTGCGTAGTCGCACAAAAAGAAACAAAAAAAACACGACAAAAGCCCCGAGAAAACTCGGCCTGCTTGCACGTTTTACGACGCATAATTGTCGGGCGTTGGGTTCCACGGGAAAATTGACGACGACACAAAAAATGTTACTTTTATCTCTCTGTCGCGAATCTCGACTTCACAATATCGCGGATGCAGCGAGCTTCGACGCTTTTTGTACATCCACGTTTGATTATTGTGTTTTCTTCAATCAAACGCGTCGTAATTGATTGCGCTTGCGGAAATAAGATCGTGAAAACGAAAGCTATTATTAATTTATATAATCTTATCGCTATTGTTATTACTTTAATTATTTATTGCTCGAAAAGGACTGAAAATCGTTTCTAACTCTAAATTCTAAGTAACTGTTTCGTTCTTTGAACTATTAATTTATTTATTATTTTGATTTATCTTTCAATTGTTATCTTCAATTTTATTTGAAAAATTCGAAATCCATTATTTAAAAAATTGAATTGGTAAGAGAACATAATATTTTTACCAGTCATTCTTCAGTTGTGTTTTAATGGAATATTTTTTCTTGATACCAAAAGCAATAAGTGTGTCACACATTACATCATTCGCACACGAAATCAAAAAAAGACTTTCCATCTTTTATTTTTTAGTAGTCGCTTTTCTTCAGTGCGTTTGAAAAAGAATAATAAAATAATAAGTTTATCAAAGGTGAAACTTGAAATGGTGCCGCAATAGCTTGTACACTTAATTAACTCACAAGATTGTTGTAGTCATTTAAATAATGTCGCCTGACTCATATTACAATTTTGTATATCGGTTGTTGTATACCGAGTAGAGGATATCGAATTAAACTAGAGCGATATCGTTGAAATAGTTCACATTGTACAAATTTGCCCAAAAGACATTAAAAATGGATTAATTGCACACGCCAGATCAAAGTTTCATATCGCTCGCTCGTAAGTTAAAATCAAAATAGATTAATGATAATTTATCAAATTAGAACGAGTGCAGATACTTTCATGTTTGCTCAATATTCAATTACCGTGTAATTTTATTATTTTTGTTCGTCGTGTTGTTTTGTTTTGTCAGTAATTAATCGACACGAAAAAAAACCTGACAACGTTTGGGTTGATCGTTTGGATTTTGGCACTGAGCGTGATTTAGTCAGCGCACAGCCACGAGAGTTTATCGCCGGCGTAGCTCGATATACACGTGTCTGGCACATGTTTGAATCTACTCGAAAAGCCGACATTTCGGAAGTTCACATGCGCATCACTCGAGTTTTGCGTAACTACACCAAAAAGTGATATTCAATTTGACACCGAGTTTGTATTCTAATGTTCATCATCTTCATATCTCACAACTCCTTAGGCTAAATTTGTCTGATTTTGATTGTCGCTTGGACTTTGGTACCGAATGAAATTTTATAGTACACACATTGAATCTGACGAGATTTTTTTTTACACTTTTTTCGAGTTTTTATATCAGTTGATTTTCGTTTTTTTTTTTTTTTTTAATAATAATTAAATTATGACGTTGTGAAATGTTAGTTAATGTTGAATAATTTTGCAAATTGTAATATCAAAATGGAAATTTTTTTTGACCTACTTAAATTCTGAATATTTATTTATAACACATCATGTCATATTGAAATCAGATTGTAAAGTATGGAACTTTTATTCGAATCCCTAAATCAGAATCGACTTTTCCTGTTTATTTTTCAATGAAAACGAAAAAAAATGTAAATAAAAATGATTTCTCGTGATTTCAATTATATGATTAATTTTTGAAACAGACAAAAAGACCAGCAATCAGTTGATGTTTGTTTCATTAGTTGTAAAAAATTTTATTTGCATGCAAAAGTTTGTGTGCAATTGAACACGATAAAGATAATTCAAATTGTGATAAAACAAGGCTGATTATCAGGTCAATAATATTAATCATGCAAAAGGGAAGAGAGTTTGTACTTCAGTTGAAATCAAACCGACTGAATATTAAATAATAAAACGCACTATTTTATTTATTGCGGAAATCTCTTGACAAAGAAACTCGTTCCCCGAAAAGTCATTTGGAATGGCGATTGATCGTAGGCCCATTTTATAATTAGCCGTAAAGCGCCCGTAACGCTCATTGACGAACACCGTGTCCATTATTATTGATAAATAATGACGTAACTCACAAGGTCACATCTCAAGTATAACAATTTTTTTTTTTTTGGAAATATTCTTTCGTCAGAGTCGTAAACTCGTCCAATTGCGTTTCAACGCTTTAAAATGTAACGAACGGAAAGTCGTTTCCTTGAAATTTGTTCGCCACAGAGTGGAGTTTCAGTCAGACGACTTTTACAGCATAACGATCAAATTTTACGAAATGTTTTAATTTCCAATGCCATCGGATATCATTCGAGCCGAGAGCCTATGAATTGAAATGAATCTCGTTTGCGCTTTTTTCAAAATTCAATTAAATCAATTCAAATTTTTTCATTTGCAACAACAAAAAAGAGAGAAACAAAAAAACATTCATCTGGATTAGAATAGGTTTTCCAAATTTGATTCGAAAAAGATGGACCAAGAGCTTCTGGAATTCGGACTTAGGATGCGTGCAGAAAGCTTTGATAGAGTCATTTTTGATTTTGACGAATTGGCAACAACTATTGACGTTGGAAAAAAAAGAAAACGAACAGAAAGAGGAAGAGAAGAAGGCAAGGTGGCATGGTAGACGATAAAATGAAAAGTGAGGAGAGATGGAAAAAGTGGATGGCAGGCGAGGTCGATACAAAACATACATGCATGCGTCGGTCCGTGTCTAATCCGCGCGCAGGCACAGACCGATTCGAGATCGACATCGCGTGAGCGCGCACACACATGAAACTGGTTTCTGGTCCTTGATGATGATGATGATGATGATGATTTGGTCCTGCCGAGTTGTTTGGGCCGGCAGCGCGCGCCTCCGTCTCGCTCCCCCAGGCCGAATTGCTGCCGTCTCTTAGCAGCTGGTAGGTGCCTGGGAATCCTTGATGCTTTATCTCCCCAATTACACAATCTTCTTTCTAATTGGTGGAACCATTAGAATCAACCACCCCTGGCACTTTGGGCCTCGCGCACTGTGTACACAATGCCGCGAGCCTCTTTTTCATTCCAATCTAATGAAAATCAAAATGACTCGATTCTTTTTTGATTCGAACGTTCTCTACGATGACGCATTTTTTTCTCTCCGTTTCGAAGAAATTACTTCTCGTCGATCGAACTGTATTTCTTATGAAAAAGTCATCCGTCCGAGGAATCATTCTTTCATTTTTCCTTCCATCAATTTCATTATTCTTTTTGCAAAATTCAATCTAAAATGTTCGTTTTTTTTGTAATTTCAATATTTATTTTTGTATACCCGATTAGTCATCACATACTCTAGCTGTTACTCAGCTTTTCGGCATTAAGATTCGACTTTGGAATCACACGGATTATCTAACTGAACAAATTCAAGATCAATATAATTTTATGAATGAACCCAACGTTGTTTTGCCGCCCGCGTTGTGTATGATAATTGCTGTTTTGCATTCAATTATATATCATCATTTACTGTGGAATATCTTGTCGAGGGTGTGCCAACCCGACAATACGCGACACAAAACAAAAAATTTTTAACACCGAACATACATCCAGTCACAGAAAATTTAATCCCAAATCGAAAACTGAAACCAAATTTTATCAATTAGACACATCATTTTAGAATCATTATTATTAATCTGTTTTTTTTTTCTTTTTTTTTTTTTTTTTTTTTCAAATTAACAACTCTTCCAATTGTTATAATTCAACCCTAATTTTAATTATGAAAATGATATCAAATAATGATAAAATTTAACCATTTCTTGTTCAATATCTTATCTGAATTATATTATTATCAGTCACGCTGAATTCACAAACGTATATCTTAATTTGATTAATACACGATGAGCTTCTGTTTTAAATATTTGCCTGGGTTGTTATTGATGAGAAGTCGAAGGAAAGAGGTGGCGCGTTGTTTGCAGGCACGTGGGGGCCCGTGTCGCGAAGGGGTTTCAAAAGTTACACCCAAAGACTCTCTTTTAAATTCAATTTCACAGACACATTGTATTCAAACGAGCCATCCTAAATTTTGCGACAATCCAATATTTTTGGCCGGCCAAATCTATCGATTTGTCGTTCACCGCTTGTTATAAAATGCTAAGAAAAAATGTTTGAGAAAAAAAAACCAAAAAAAGAAACCAAACGATTCGATTGAACGAAAACAAATGAACATTCTTCGACAGAGTGATTTAGAAAATCATAAAAGTATGATAAACGGTGACAATGTTCATTGCCGGTTTGTTCGTAATGTTGATTGTAAAGTCAGTCATTAGTATTTATAGAAAACTCGTATAGTTGGTATAATGTTGAAAACTGTTGAAAAGAATTAAAACGACGGGAATATGCATAAGTCGGGTTTTCCTTAATAAATGTGTAACACCTACATGAACAAATGGAAAGTATAGGATACCTAATGAATGCATTCGTCGCAATCAAGTATATCATTGCTGACGCGGAATGAGAAGTCGCGGAGTGGCAACTCGCGGTGGGTAGTCGCATAACAACAAAGAAGTCGTCTCTGCAAGATGAAGTATCGAGTATTGAGAATGGCCCCCTCGAGTGAGCGCGCGGCACGGGGGGCCTCAGCGGCCTTGCTCCTCGATGTCCTCCACCCGTGATACGTAATAGACTCATAAAGAGAGAGGGAAAAAAATCCGTGCGCAATGACTCTCTTACTTATTCGCGCTTAGATTAGTTTCCAGACCCTTTTCCTACTCCGTTCAATCCTTTTTTTTTTCTGTTCTTCACTCGTTTTACATCTTTTTTATCTACACCATACACTAAAATTTTTATTTAAAATTAAACTTCACGGCCGTTCAAACATTTCGTCAGGTTTTGTTAGAATATTAAAACATTAGTTTAGCAACATTCGTCAACATCCAGGTTTCAAAACATCTCGCCGTGTCGTACATTATTTGAATGATGGGGATCTTGAAGACTTTTGAATACCAAACGAATCGAAAAATTGAGTCAGCAGAAATAATTATTCCCTCCTTTTTTTCTCTCTGTCTCTCTCTCTGTATCTTGAATCGTGACATTTCGTAAATGTATTACTGATGGTTTACTAGAGATAATGATTTAAGAGTACCGATTAGGTTCAAATTTGATTGATCCTTTATGAATTCCGTACGGTCCATGGTCGATTAGATTGAAACAAAGATGAGTGAGTTGTAGTTTTTTTTTTTTTTTCGATTGAAATATCGAGGAATGATTTGGCTGATTAAAAATAGCTTGAATGCGAGAGCCGAATAGTTTTGTTAACTATGCGGCACACATATATATACAAGTATGAGGCGACGTATTTCGACGGTAAATTAAGCAAGTCGACGTTGCATACACGAGAGGTGGCGGCGCTGTGGTGTTGACTTTACTTTTACTTCGGCACGAATAAGTCGAGTGGTTTTCGTCAGTCACTTGACTCTCATGCGTGACTTCGATACTTGCCGTGCAAATCAGACTTGAAATCCAGTCACCTTAGGTCTGCAAATACCAAATTCAAAAACTTCGTCAAACAATCTCGACCGATTTTACAGCACGATGTCATATCGTTTGTACGCGCGGATTGACCAATTATTTGCAATTACTTTATTCCCCTCCAGGTTTCAGTTTACATTTCATTATAAATTTTTTTTCTTTCCCATAGTTTTATTATTTATTAATGTCAATCTGATAATTATAAGTGATTATCATGAAACAACTCAAGTCACAACTATCGAACAGGCGATCCGACGGTAAACGAAAAAAATGAATCCAGTGCGATTTTCGGATGAAAATTGTCGTCAAGATTTCAATTTGATCAAAAAAAAGAGAAAAAGATCAACATTTTTTTCTTACTTTTTTCATAGCCGACAGATGCCGTTTGTGGTATATTTTATTACAAGGTGAACGAGTTTTTCTTCATAATCTATTTCTGAATTTAATCGTGTTTTTATAATTCGTATCTCATAATGCTAATGATAGTTTTGTTATCGAACCATTTTTCTTTGCATTTTGAGTGCAGATCAGAAATTATCGACACGTGTTATGACATCCTTTTTTTCTTTTTTGTTTCGCTTTTTATAAACTTTCAAAAGATCCCAAATATTTTGATATCAAATTTGTTTGCCTTGAAATTGGAAAAAATCACAAAATCAATAAAAGTAAGTTTAGACGAAACATTTGAAGAAAGATTGATTGACAGGGTAAAGTATAATAAAGTGTATCACTATTCAGCGCAAAGGACGGTGACAAAAAACAGGGCTTTGAAGAGCTCGACCGGATTCGATAATCCGCGATTCTTCGACGGGCAACGCCAATTTCCCGGCTAAGTAGGCCTTTCAACGCGGTCCTAATCCACTTTGACGTAAAACGTCGGGGCGCGCGCGAGACGCATTGTGGTTGCGGCGTGCGCGCACCGGAAGCGCCTCGTCGAGTACAAAGAAAATGACAAGAAGATCAGAGAAATATGCTTTCTCGCGAGACGCGGCGCATCCACACGCGATTACTTACGCCAAGAGACTTATTCGCCTGCTGCGCGTATTAGTTTCAAAAACTTTCAGTCAAGACGACCCGCGATTCTGACGATTTTTTTTTCTCTCTTCTATCTTTTTTTGCGTCATTTTATATTACAAAAAGATACTCATGTTCACAAAGTTTGCGTTGAAAACGTTTTGTTTTATGTTTTTATTTTTATTTCTACACCGATGAATAAAATATTGTCGCAAAACATTTTTTTACGGCAATCTTTTATTTTTTTGTCTCGAGAACAAACTTGTGCATTTATGATAATTTATTCAGACAGTTTTAGTATTTCGAATAAAATAATTATAATGAAACGAAAATAAATGGCAATGAAAATTAAAATTTGATATACAACAGCGATGATAAATAATCCTGAGTAGATATAAATAAATTATTTTTTGGCGCTAAATGAAAAAAAATGTAATTATCGAAGTTGCCCAACCAATCAAAGTTGTAAAAGTTCGCAATCATGACAGCAGTACGCGTGATGTGATTAAATTTAAACAAATATTCGGATCAATATCATTATTGGATAAGCTCATTTCTTTCATTGTTCATTAATCAAGTACTGTCCTCTGTTCTGTTTGATTAGTTTTCATTTTGTTCGAGCGTGCGGCTGATTAATTATTATTAATGCAAAAATTGAACAAAATGAAACAATCAAGAGCATACAAAAAAGCTCTCAAGTTTCGGAAAATTTGAATCATCAGGTGTGTTTCGGACCTTACGCGTTATCTCATTGAATTCCATTATATTGTGAATCGCATTTTATCGTTAATTCGCAGTCAAAATTTACCCAAACACAACCTCGCATAACTTTACCAAACTAATTTAATTAAATCCTATCAAACATATTATATATTGTTGCACTAAATAGTATTATGTAACACACCACGATTTACAAATCTGGTGTGAATTTCAATCCAATAACTTGATATAATTATGTAGATTCACGATAAAATATGTATTCAATGTATTTTTAACGTTATTATATACAATTTTATAAATAACAAGTAGTTGGATTCTAATTCATCATAATTTTATAAAATTCAATATGATGTTAAAAATGTTTAATACACTTGTTGCAAATAACAGTCAAATAAATTTAATTGGCCGTTTGGAAAAAAAAGAAGAAACAAAAAACGTTTTCAAATTGACACGAATGTTTGATGAAAAAAAGGCGGGAAAGCCGTGGTAGGCGATAAATCAGAGCGAATGAAAATCAATTGGCGTGGAAACAGATGCGTGGCACTTTCATTTTTAACCGATTAAACTGCGATAACTTCGTCCATTGCAATTCGGTGGTGCAAATTGTTGTTTGGAGTGTACGGTTTCCGCGTTAAACGAGGCTCAATTTTCAGCGGCAAGCGAAATTCGGAAATTGGCGTGTCACCCTCGCGGCTCGGTTTCAACCATCAACAGGTTGTCGTGGTTGACGAAAGAGCGAGCGAGAGAGAGAGAGAAAGAAAGAAAGAGAGAGAAAGAGAGAGAGAGAGAGAGGCCTCGTTGCGCGCGGCGCATACGCTGCTGCCGGCTGGAGCTATTTTCTAGACCCAAGGGATGAGGCAGCGGCCCGGCTTATTAAGGGCTTTGTTGGTCCGACTGCGGCCGTGACTCCTGGTTTCCTCTCTCGATCCACGGTTGGTCATTAAGCTCGCAAGATGCCGACCGAATATATTTAAATTGAATTTACGAGTCCTAGCCTCAAGCTATACGTCCACCCAACAAAACACGGTACCGTTCTATTTCCTTCGTTTTGACTTCATTACGTCTGGCCTGATCTTAAATTGTCTTATACGACCCGTTATACGATCATCCGTTTATTACAATTTATGAATATTAACGTCTTGCTCGACATAGCTCTTTTTTATCTTTTTTTTATCTTTTTTTCCCCTCTCTTTCACTTTTTCTTTTTTTTTATTCAAGGCATTTCTTTCCTCTAACCGATTCAGAAAATCACCATAAATGTTCAAGGTGTTTTATGAAATCGCAGAAATAATGGAAAAGCTGTATTTAATTATGTAAGATAATAGATCAAACCTTGTAACTATAGAATTGCAGCACACGAAATTTTCAACATAATGGGTTTCGTAACTAATCCAAATATTTACAGAATATCTTGGTGCATTATGAAATTTCGTAATAAGGACTATGTATTAATTCTTGAATAGAGCTTTGTGTAACAGAGTGAGAGAGACAGAAGAGCCCTGATTTTGAAATAGTCAAAGTATGTTGGGCATCATTAGTACATTTTCGTAATGAGCCAAAACTCGAGTTCAATCAATCTTCACGAAATCATTATGAAATATCATAGCGTTGAAATCAACGCGCGGAATATATTACCTTTGAGGTAAATGGTAGGCAAATCCGTGCGATAGCCGGATTATTAAACTTGCTTTTATCAAAGACAAGTCATACCGAGAGATTGCTCATGAAAAATTGATTCGGTTTGTCATAAAGTATAATTAATCGCGCTACGTAACTCGGATGGGATATTAAATATTAATATATTTAATCGGCGCATCGTGCATACATCAACCGGACCGCCGATAGAAAGTGTTTACATGATTGATATGACAAAAGTTGATCGCATTAATTGATCTGGCCGATCGACGGAGTTATGGGCATTTCAAAAGACATTTGAAAATGGTCTCATGCATCGATCATCTGACACAGCCCGAATAAACCGAAAGATGATCTTAATAGCCCGAACAATCAATCGAATTCTCGTAATGTCAACCGCTTTTTTATGCTAATCGAATGTTTACCGAGAAAGTTATTTGGTACGAGACGATTTCCTTACATTTGTAATACGACAAACAAAAATTCATTTCAAAATATAAACAAGTGTTTCGAGCGTTTCTATCCGTATATGGGTTACGAATTTCCACTGTCAAATTTATTTTCTAGGTCAGAAATTGTAATCGATAAGTTGACGCATAATTTGAATACAAGTTTTTTTTCTTTCTTAAATCCCCGGTACAACTTTTCGAGTTGATATATATTTTGCCTTTCGAAATTTGAATTCGAGTTTGTTTGCTAACCATCCAGACGCTGAAATTTATTTCACTTCGGAAAAGTTATTTGACGGCGGCGGAGGAGAAGAATATCGATTGGCCCGCGGAGTGCGAAAGTGTCAGCACTCATTTCTGTAACGAGTTTCAGCCCGCGATCTTGAAGGGGAAACAAAAAGTCGTGCCAAGAGAGAATTCATGACCAAATGAATTGGCGCAAAACAATTTCATTGCGCTTTTATGTTACTCGTGGCCGATAAATCGATAGATTTGCCTTCAACGTAATTATAATCCGTGGATTCTCTCTGGTGCCAAAAAAAATTGACACTCCGAGGACCGTGTTTTATTTCACTAATCCATCATCAATCATCGAGCCGCGCGCGATTCATCAATCTAATAACATTGCCCAACATTGAATGGCCAACAAAAGTTGACGTCTAAGTGCTGGAAATGGCGTGGAAACGAGACACTCAGTTATCCAAGAACGAAACGGAAGACCAGAAAAAATTGTTTTCACGTCGGCTTCACGGAAAAAGCTGTAAAACGGCTCAAACTGATTTTTCGTAATGCAATAACAGATGTTTGATAAAAATATACAAAAAAAAGTCCATAAAACCATTTTTTTCCATCTACAAAAAAACTGTTTGAAAAATAATAAATCCCTCTTCTCATTATAAGTACCTTATTAATCCAACGTGTTTTTCATCTGTGAAACAAATTTCATAATGTCTAAGTTTTATTGCCCATTTTATATTTTAGTTTTTTTTTTGTATTTTATTTTATTTTTATTATTTTTGTTTCAAATTAAGTATGCACATCCTTAAACTACTGAGCGTGGAATTGGAGACGCAAATAAAAAAAGAAGTAGAAGAAATGAAATAAACTTTTGTAACGTTATGAATCAATATTTATTCCGAGTATTGTTTGTTTTGCCGCGCGAAAGTTGGGAAATGAAATTAAATCGTTTGCAACTTGCGAGAAGTTAACACGCGCACAGAGCTCAATGCGGGAGAATCCCTCAACTGACCTACTTCAACGCTCTGAGCATTTCGTATTCAGCTAATGTTTTCGTATACGCATTCTTTCCTACTGATGTTACATTCAATAATTCAAACGAAATAAAGACGACTTGCTATCCGAAAGCCCAACCATCATTTCACGGCGAACGAGACACTCAGCCAAATTGTGTCTATAGTCTCGTTTTTTTATTACATTTTTTCTTCTTTTTTTGTTATCATCTTGAAACCAACTTTTCTTGAACTTGTCTGCATAACAAGCAACGTCGCGTTTGGACGTTTCAAATAAAAAAAACAGTCTTCTGTTTTTCGTCTCCGCGTTACGTAAAAGTCCCAAAAGTGTATGCGCCGGGCCGAAGTCTATAATCAAAGATGATGCAGCATAGGCAATAAAAAGTTTATGTCGTTGGATTGCGCGTCGAGATTTATGGAAATTCTGTGATTTGTATGAATGATTTTGTACGATTGCTCGGTGGGGCTTTTTTGTATCAATTTACAATTTTGAAACTGTTATTCAAGATGTTGAAAAAAAGCAAAAAAAAGGTTTTTTGGATTACGTATTGAGATTTATGGAAATTTTGTTTAATTAAAAAAATATCAAAAAAAAAATGGTTGGTAGAAAACTTTTCATACCACTGATTGGGATCTCACAAACTTATCAAGAACACGAGCGCGACCAAACGCATGATTTCGCAAATTGGTCGACTTTTGGCCAGTTTTCGACAATCAATTGTGTCAGGGTCGCGCAACACGCAGCCGGAAGTTGATTACGAGTTTTTAAAATATAACAGTGCGATACGTGCGCCTAGCTGATCGACCGCAGATAAATCGATAAAAGTAATCGCGCTATTTATAAACAATCGGTTGCCGATTAATCCTTTGGCAGAAAAAACGTCACGGGATTATGATCGATCGGTCGATGTTCTGGGAAGGTTTCCTACACAATGCTCGGAGCCAAATTTTTCCGACTTTGAAAATGGCCGAGGGGCGTCTGATGTTCATTACGTCATCTGCGCTTCGTCGAAAATTCTTGGCCGCTGGCATTTTTCAAGCGAACATGATGAATCAACGCCAAGAGTTTTGTCCTATTCTCCGAGAGGGACCCAAGGAATCACGTGGGCCGCGAGACGAAAAACAACTAAGACGGGGATAACGACGAGCGAGCGAGACGGCGCATGCTCGAACTTGACACCCACAAGGACGCATTTTGAAAGGAGGAAATAAAAAAAAATAATGTCGCGCTAGCCGTTAAAGGACGTGCCAAGTCAGCTGTTGAAGCCCGTTCGATATTACGTAAACGTCGGGCGCGACACACCGCAACGAAGGATGTGCGACAAAAAAATGCAAGCGCCTTGAGGCCGCAGCCCAATTTCTAATATTTTGCACGGATAACGCCCGGAGAGTGGCTTTCCATCCCAGATAACCGTGTCTGTTATATAATTTGTTTTTATCGTCACTGCCGAATTCTTTAACTCGAGTGCGTTGATTAGCGCAACCCGCAGATAATACAAAGTCGGCTAAACCAGCTTCTCCTTTTTTATATTCATTCCGCTCTCTTTCTTGTTTGGATGAAATTTTCTTGGGATCTGTTTCATCTCGACGAAAAAAAGTGTTTGCACAGGCTATGTTTTTCTTTTCTGTTTGGTTTCTTTTTTCTTTTTATTTATTTATTTTTTTAAATTTATTTATTGTTTTCTTTTGTTGTTTTGTTTCATTTCATTTTCAAAAGTAAATGTACCCATCATAATTGCATCATCTATGTTTGATTCATTCATGAAAATTGCAACAGTTGGATTAGTCGATTGACTGTCGCACCTTTCCCATCAAAATTGAGGTAACGTTCGAATGTGGCCAAACGAAACCCATCTCAAGGCAAAATATGATTTGAGTAAGTGAGACAGAGAGAACGTGCAGGCTTTCATTTTACGTAACACCGGCGACGTTCTAGCGATTGTCTCTCGCGTGCCGACGAACTTGGGATTCCGCGCGATTATTGCTATTCGTTTTGTGAGCCAGAGCAGCGATTGTGTCCCAATTCTACGCGGAATCCCGAAAGCATCCCGATCTCGTGACTGGCACTCATTACGCACGATCCTCTGCTTTACGATTGTGCCTGGTTACGAAACTACGAAAGAGCCGCGCGGTTAAACAAAAGAAATTGACGAAAAAAGAAAAAAAAATGATGGTAGTTAAGAAGCGGAGCATGCCATCTAACTTGGCGTATATTTAAAAATAACAACAACAGCAAAAAAAACTTAACCAACAGCTTATGAACGGGTTCCCTTTGTCTGACACATTTTTTTTTTTTTTGTTAAGTTTTTCTTTTCGAGCCCGACGAAAAGTACCGTTTTTGAGTCTCCGCAGATAAGCTGGAGCGCGTACATTCGAGAGAAAAGAAAAAGAAGGCGCGATAATAGAAGAGAGAGAGAGAGAGAGAAAGTCTTGATAGACAAGGTCAGCCTCTCCCGTGCGCTGGAGCGACTCGCCAGTCGCATATCTCGTACATATTTATCATAAGTATAGTTGTAAATAAATAAAGTGACTGGAATCGCGCGCATCGAGCGTTGTAACAAAAAGTTATGACTTATCCGGGGGGCGGGTAATTTGATGATGGGCAGGGCAATTGAGATTGTAAAAGGGAATGTAAAGTTTGATGAGACGCAATATTATAATAAGAATGATAATAATGTGAACGGTTGTTTGTCATGTTGCAGATATTCGGGAGCAAGGCGGACTTGCAGCTGCACACGCAAATCCACATGCGGGAGGCGAAGCCGTACAAGTGCACGCAGTGCTCGAAGGCGTTCGCGAACTCGTCGTACCTGTCGCAGCACACTCGCATCCACCTGGGCATCAAGCCGTACCGCTGCGAGATCTGCCAGCGGAAGTTCACGCAGTTGAGTCACCTGCAGCAGCACATCCGCACGCACACAGGCGACAAGCCGTACAAGTGTCGGCACCCCGGCTGCACGAAGGCCTTCAGTCAGTTGAGCAATCTGCAGAGCCATTCGCGTTGCCATCAGACCGACAAGCCGTACAAGTGCAACTCCTGCTACAAGTGTTTCTCAGACGAGCCGAGCCTGCTCGAGCACATACCCAAGCACAAGGAGTCGAAGCACCTCAAGACCCACATCTGTCAGTACTGCGGCAAGAGCTACACCCAGGAGACCTATCTTGCGAAGCATATGCAGAAGCACGCGGAGCGCACCGACAAGCGACCACCCATCATCGGCACCGGACTGAGGCCGGCGATACACGCGATGGCCCACCATCAGGACCACTACTGGCCCAAGGTCAGTCCGGACTCCGTCATCGGCGACCTCCACGACCGTCTGCCTCACCACCACCACCAGGACTACCACCAAGTCCAAAACTCCGGCGAGATGCTGCTGCCCCACCACCGGGACGCCCTCGACAACGACTCGAGGCAGCAGACGCCCCAGCCCCCGGGCAACCATCCCAACAGCAGCTCGGCCTTCACTCCGATCTCTTCCATCTCGATCAACTCGATCTCCTCGATGCAGCATCCGCTCAATCCGCTCAATCACCTCCACTATCCGGGCAGCCATCATCCGGCCTCGAGGCCCTACCTCTACGAGGCGTTTAATGCCACGCAGAAGTCTTCGCCGACGTCATCAGCCGCTTCCGCGGTCACCCCGGGCACCGTTGTCAATCAGAATGCCTCATCCTCTTTCCCCAACCAGCTCATCAGCCTCCACCAAATTCGCAATTACGCCCACCAGCCTGGCAGTCTTGGCCAGATAGGCAACCTCGGCAACATCGGCAACCTTAGCAACCTCAGCAGCATCGGCATGGACCCCTCCCTCCTCAGCGGCCTCAAGGAGAAGCAGTAATCCCATCGAGCGTTATCGTTTTTCCACCCTCTGCCGTCCTTTTTTTCTCGATTCCATTGTGCGTTTTCGTATGCCTACATGCAATATCATACTCATATTTATACCCCACACATACGTTGCTATTACGTTTGTTTGCTCACGTGATAAAGAGGACGCATCACTCGTACGCCGCGCACCACAGCAACGGCATCTCTCACATCACTTAACTTTTTTCATTTTTTTTAATCACTTTTTTCAAATGTTGAATCTTGTTTTTTTTTT